>QEPC01007521.1:933495-996600 GCA_003113815.1 Sphenodon punctatus | reverse complement strand
CCCCCCCCGCATGGTAAATCGCGCCGAGGCGCAGAATTGGCCCCTGACTCCCGTGGAATTTTTAAAAAAAATCCGCGGAAGAATCGGGGCCCTGGGCATTATCAGCATACTGATGGTACTAGAAGCCATGAGATTCTAATGAGTTTGCCTAGGGACAGAGTGTATAGAGAGAAGAGAAGAGGGCCAAGGACAGAACCTTGGGGAACTCCAATCAAGAGGGGAAGAGAAGTAGGAGAGACATCAGCAAGAGAAACATTGAGGGATCGGTCAGACAGGTAGGAAGAGAACCAGCTGAGGACTGAGCCACGGAAACCGAGGGAGTCAAGTAAGAGAGAGTGGTCGACAGTGTCAAAAGCAGCAGAGAGATTGAGGAGGACAAGGATGGAGTAGAGGTGACTGCATTTTGCTAAGAGATCCAAATGACAGTATATTGGCAGAGCAGTCAAGGAGTAAGCAGAAAACTACATTAAAGGCATTGTTTCTCTCATAAATCCACTTACTGGCCTACAATTAAATTAAATGAAAGTGAAAAGTTAAAGCAATGAATGAGTGATGGGTATTGTAATAACTATTTTAAACCTACTTTGGGGCACATGAGTTTCCAGCACTAGTTTACAAAGCTACTCAATTAATTTAGATATTCAGGCTACTTAATTTTTTTCACAGCAGAGTCAGTTTTATTTTAAGACCTTTTGCAACTCTGGAGCAAGAAAAAGACCACATTCACCACATATTCAAAGCTTATTAGAAGATTAATCTCATTTTTATATAGAAACAGAACCTTCATAAAAAACATTTGAGGGGAGGAGCGGCACATTAGCAAACGATTTTGCAATTAGGAGCATTGCCACTTTAATAATGATACATACAACTTTTAAGAGTTTGTCACCCCAGAAGGCAATGTGAAAATGTATGCAATAAGCAAGAATTTTGATGGGGACAGCTTGAAGTTCACAGCCCCAGTGCACAATGAATGTAAATTCTGCGGTAAGCTCTGAATATGACCAGTTAATAAATAATTCATTCACTGTTCAATCAAAGTTATGAACTTGATTACTTTCAAGTTCATAACTTTGCTTCTGTTCAAAAGAAGGTAAGGGCAAATTGCCTGCTAAGACTCCTGAAAACGAGAATACCTTTGAATCCCCTCAGGGAGGACATTCTGTCCTGGGCTCCACCATTGCCCACGGCTGCTATCATCACCCCACCTGCTGCTTCTGCTGGCCTGCTCTTCACCTGGAGGACTTGCTGCCCTAGGCCCCAGGTACCAATGCTTCCTCCTTCTTCTTTAGAGGAGGAGAGGGGGCGGAGCCTGGGCTCCCCAGTGAGGTGAGGCTTCTGAGATTGACAGTCTGGAGAGGGACTTGAAAAGTGGGCTGCCGCCCGGCCAAAGAACCATACTAAAGGGCCTTTAGGTGAGGTCCTTAGTGGGACCGAGGTTTTTTGGCGGTTGTTTGGTTTTAGTTAGGGAAGGCCTGTGGGGGGAGGTTATGTTTTTGGGGGAGGGAGGGAGTTAGGAATGTTTTAATTTTTTTATTTTATATGCTTTTATTTGGAGGGTTATCAGGCTTTTCTCTTGCCCTTGTGAGAGGGGGGCCGGAGAGGGACTGGGGACTTCTTCCTCAGTGTGAAGGGCAGGGAGAAGTTCCTCTAGGGGGTATTATCTCTCTCCCAGTGAGAGCGGGGGAGATGGAGGACTTGAGGGGGGGAGGAATCTCCCTTGCCACCTGGGCGGAATAGCTGGGAGGGAGGAGATCTGGCCAGGGAGGGAGTCAAAACCATTGGGGTTGTGATGGGGCGGGGGAGGTATGGTCCCTCGGGGGGGGTGAGGACTGAGAGACAAGGCAGGCGCTTGGTGCCGGTCCCTCTCGTATCCCCCTAAGTGGGCGATGAGGTGGCTCAGAGGACCTACAGCTTGAACCTGATACTGCTGAACGTGAGTTCAGTGGTCAATAAATCTACCACTCTCCGGGAGTTAATCCTGGATCATGACGCCGACCTCGTGTGTATTACAGAGATCTGGCTGGATGAGGCATCAAGGCCTATCCTGGCTGACCTGTTCTGGCTGGGTACTCCATGCAGCATCAACCTCTGCTGGAGGGACCAGGGGTGGGTGGGTGGTGGTGTAGCCCTTGTTTTTAGGGATTCGTGGTCTGCCAGGAGGTATCTGGTGCAGGCCATCTCAGGTGTTGAGGGCCTCCATCTTGTGTTTGATTTGGTGGGGGACAGCTTGGGGGCGCTGCTAGTATACCGTGCACCTACCTGTACAGCAGCCTCCCGGGACAGTCTGACAGAGCTGGTGCCAGATGTGGTGTTGTGCTCCCCAAAGACTTTAGTCCTGGGGGACCTCAACATACACGCTAACGCTGGCCTTGGCAGTGCGGAACATGAGTTCATGGCCACCATGGGCCTATCCCAGATTGTCAACAGCCCAACGCATGATGAGGGGCATACCTTGGACCTGATTTTTTGCACCGGCCCTACACCTGGATGGATCATTACCTCCTACGAGCACATCTCCTGGCGCATGTCTCGCCCCGGAGAGGTGTAGAACCCATTTGGAAGGTTCACCCCCGAAGACTAATGGAACCTCAAAGGTTCCGGAATGCTCTTGGGGAGTTACCCTCTGATCTTGACGGCCACCCGCTCAATGACCTCGTGGGCTTTATGGAACACCTTGCTGATGGACGCCATCGACCGGATGGCTCCGCGGTGTCCGCTCCCTTGGCGACAGCTCCTCAGGCCGCCATGGTTTACCGAGGGTGCTGAAGCGTGAGGGGTGGCGGTTGGAGTGATGGTGGTGTCACTCGTGTGCTGAAACTGACAGATTGAGACATACAGCCAGTTTACGTGCCTATGCCATAGTTGTAAAGGCAGCCAAAAAAAAAGAGAGGAGTTTTTTGCTGCCCAAGTAGCCGCCAATAAATCTCACCCAGAGGAGCTTTTCCAGCTGGTGAGGGGGTTGGTCAGTCCACCATCTCTCCGCCTGGAACTGGAGTAATCTAGTACCTGCTGTGACATGTTTGTTGATTACTTTGCAGATAAAATCTCTTGGATTCACCACAACTTTGACGCTGCGCTTAATACAATGGGTGAACTAGAGGTTGTGGAAGCCCTGCTATGTCCAGTTTTGTGGGATCAGTTTCTGTGGGTGTCACCCACCTGGGGGTGGATGTTCTTGCGGCAGCTTGGACCACCTTTTGTGAACTTGGCCCATGCCCATCCTGGCTGGATAAGGCCAGCCGGGGAGACGTTGGGGCCGTCGCTGGCAGGGGTGGTCAATGCCTCCCTTCAGGAGGGCGGAGTGCCGGGTTGCCTCAAGGAGGCAGTGGTGCAGCTTCTGCTCAAAAAAACCATCACTCAACATTGACTCCCTCACCAGTTATCAGCCGGTCTCTAATCTTCCCTTTTTAGGGATGGTTACTGAGTGGGTTGTGGCCCAGCAGCTGCAGAAGCATCTCGACCGCACCTGCTATCTGGATCCTTCGCAGTCCAGTTTTCATCTGGGCTATGGCACTGAGATTGCACTTGTGGCTTTGATTGACAACTTTCACCACGAATTGGACCAGAGTCATTCAACTCTGATAATTATGTTAGATCTTTCAGCTGCTTTTGATATCACTGACCATGAGATCTTGGTGACCTGCCTGTGGGACTGAGCTGGGATGGGTGGGATTGTTCTTGAGTGATTCCGCTCTTTCCTGGCCGGAAGAACTCAGTGTGTGGTGCTCGGGGATTGCTCTTTGTCACCCTGAGACCTCATGTGTGGTGTTCCGCAAGGTTCCATCTTGTCCCCTCTCCTGTTTAAAGTGTATATGCAGTCGCTCGGGGAGGTCGTAAGATGGTATGGGTATGGTATCAATATGCTGATGACACCCAACTCTACCTCCTCGTTTTCACCCAACCCAAACCTGGCAGCCTCAGTGCTTACCCCGGTGTCTGGCAACTGTGGGGGACTGGATGAGGGTGAGCTGACTGAAGTTGAATCCCAACAAGATGGAGCTGATGTTGGTGGTAAGGCGGCGGATGTGACAGACCCCGTCATTGACGGGGTTCGCCCTCCACTGGTTCCCCAGGTTTCCAGTCTGGGCATGCTCCTCGACCCGCAGCTCTACATGGATCTTCAGATGGGGTCGGTGATGAGGAAAGCCTTTCACCAATTACATCTGCTGCGTCAGCTTCAGCCGTATGTTTCAGATAGCGATCTGGCCACCATCATCCATGCTTTCGTTACCTCGAGATTGGACTATTGTAACGTGGGACTACCCATGGTGGGACTACATGGGACTACCCATGGTGACGGTCCGGAGACTGCAGCTAGTACAGAATGCGGTGGCCCATCTCCTTATGGGGTCGGGCTGCCGTGAGCACATTACACTGGTGCTCCGGGCTCTGCACTGGCTGCTATAGTCTTCAAGACCTGATTCAAGGTGTTGGTGTTAACTTATAAAGCCCTATACAGCCTTGGCCCGACTTACCTACAAGATCGCCTCACTCTCCATGCTCTGGAGTGACCCCTGCGTGGAGAGGGCATTCTCGGTGGTCGCATCTCAGCTGTGGAATTCCCTCCCGGTGGAGGCCCAGATGGCCCCAGACCTCCCTTCCTTCCGCGTATGACTGAGATCTGATTGTTCCACCGGATGTTTGGTGGAGGAGATGGGGTTTAGGGTAGGGGGTTGTGGTTTAGGGAGGAAGATCTATTTTTTCTTTACTTTTACTGTGCTGTTTTAGCGGTTTTATTGTTTTTATGTGTAAGCCACCCCGAGCTGCCTGGAGCGGGAGGGGCAGGATAATAAAATGTGTAAAATAAATAAATAAACTTCAGGCACAAAAGGGCCAACAGGAGGTACAGGTCATGAAGAGGCCCCAAGTGAGACTGAGGGGGAAGGAGAGGTAGGAAGATGGGTAGGCCGTCATGAGAGGAACAAGCCCTCCTGCTACAGGATCCACGCAGGAGGATCTTAGTCAGACAGTAGTAGACTTGTCAGAAAACCTCCAGATGCTAAAGAGTCATCTGGAATCAGCAGGTAGGTGATACCATACCATTATTTTGGAGTCAGGCATTTGCAGATAATAGTGAGAGATTCCTTGGGCTATTAAGCCCATCATTGATTCAGTCAGGGTGGTGCCCTACAAAGAGGCATGATGCCCAGTATTCTGTAATGGATGCCCTGCTATATTCCCCTGAGCAGTGCCAGGTGTATCAGACTGGGGCACTTAGACCGGACACAACTGTTTCAACCCCTCAAGCAGTTCTGAAGTGGTAATAGGGGGCAACCCCTCTCATTGGCTTGGCACCTCCTCCTCACATGGGCTTTGATGGTGGCCATGCTACCTCTGGTCCCTGGGACTTGTGACATGGGTTAGGGTAGTGGCCCTACAGAATAACAAGGTCACAGATAGGGCCATACCTTCACATATGTTATCACCCCCACTCCAGAACTATCTCATGCAGGCTACAAAGGAAAAATATGGCAGGATGAATGTGTTAATATCATTACCTTGTGGGGGGAGGTTTTTTGTTTTTTTAAGCAGTCCAGTAATTAGGAATAAGAAAACCAAGAGGAATCATGATTTGATAAATGCTGGCTACAAACACATTGACAAAAGGGCAAGCTGGGGTGCATGACATTGCAAGGCAATATCCAGCATCTGAGGTATGCTGGGAATTTAGTGAAAAGAGAAAGTGTTTTCATGTCCTTATGCAAGTACATGAAGAGTACAGCTAGTGATTAAGGCAGCAGGATAGTTAATGATGACCAAAATTGGGGGGGGGGGGGGGGGGGGGGGGGAGAGTTCCTGGGATGGGCTTTGGAAAGAGTGTCAGTGCCAGAACTCCTGAGTCCCTGCTTTCCCTATAAACAAAAATAATCCAAATAATCATTAACCAAGTCACCCAATCACTGCCTGTTCAGTTGTGATTATCCAAAACAAGGGGATGCTGTTTATTTAGAACAAGGGTTTACAGGTGGGTTCTCAATTCTTTCTGAAGGGTAAAAAAATGTATACATTGTGGCTAAGAATGCAAGATCTTTCAAATGAAATTATTAGAAGTAAACTTGCCAAGGAGATGGAGGGGGGGAAGGTAGCAAGCCCTTTTAATGATCTATTTTCCATACTGAGAATTTCACCCCTGAGAAGGCACCATGGGACTTGCACTCCATCATCTTTCTTTTCCCAGAATGGAACTGGTGAATGACATCACTGACCTACAGCTCTGCTCAACATTTATTATTTGACAAGGCAGTTGCTGTAAGGTCCCATGGGTCTTGAACCCCTGGCCCCCAGTGTTCTGGGGCACTGCCTCAGCCTCTGGCACCACTCCCTAGGTCTGACCTCAGTTCTGTTTGTCTTCCCTATGGTCCTTCCAGTGTTTCCCCAGCCCTTCCCTTAACCATGCCCTTCCCAGGTATTTCCTCTGTATTCCAGCCCCTCCTCCAAACTTCATGATAAAAAGCATGCTCTGCCCAACTTTCTGCTGGTATCAGCAACTCCTACTTCCCACTCCACCTCCAATTTCTTCCCTGCTTCCTTCCACTTCACTCCTTGCTACCTAGCCCTCTTGTTCTAGCCCATAGCCCCCTTATACCTTGCATCTTGTTCTGGACCCTTTGCCTATGGTCCTACCCTTCTATTCTATGATTTCATGCTCCCTGACCCCTGGCTTCCTAGTTCCCTGTCCCCTGGTTTTGTCATTTCCTGTACTCTTTGGGTGTATTAGGATAGGGGGATGGTGCGGAGGGAAGAGGACAGGGGTAGGGAGCATTCAGACCCTCACTCGCTGAGCTCAGCACCTGAATGCTGGCATAGCACTCCCTCAGGATCTTGTGTGGCCCAGTAACTTCCTCATGGAAGAAGGTCAGATCATCACAGGGATGGGTGACCACTGTATGGAGTTCTAGTTGCCCACACTCCGTTGCACATGCTCTCACCCACCCACCCACACACACCAAGGGGGAGAGAGCACCGTGAATAGTGAGAACGGGGGATGAGACTCCAGGAATGGAGACACCAGGACCCTATACTCACCTCCCGGAGGGGCTCAGAGGGAAGTAGGGAAGGGGGGCAACCACACCACAGCATCCACACAAGCACACACACACTTACCAACACACCCACACTCCCTCTCTCCATTCACTCACCAGTCACACGAGTCTGTAAATCCAACCAAGGTTTCCACAAGCATTCTGGGCCAGTTCCTACAGCTAGGCTGATCACCGGCAATGGTGCAGCCTGCCTGTCAGCCTTTTATCCTGGTGGCATCCCACCAAGCTTCGCCCAGAGGTGGGTTGAGCGTTGCGACGCTTCCTGTGGCCCCGCCCCCCCAGTCCGGTCTCTGCGGCGCTGGGTCTCTCCCCCTCATCCTGTGCGCAAGAGGAGGGTCTGTGCCGCTTTGCCCTTGTGTCGGGTGCCCCCGGCCTCCCATGGCTATCGGAACCCCGGCGGGTCCAGCGGCAGCAGCCCCGCCCCCACCCTCGACCACAGTGAGCCCTGACAGGGTGTTTTCCCTCTGAACCCTGATGATGAGCTGTATTTTCCCCGAGACTGTAGATCTATGAAGAGGTTTGCTCCCCGTGACCTAGGAAAAGGGCTGAGGGGTTCTTCCCCCCTCCCCCTCTTTTCTTGTTCTTAGTCCCTGTTTCTAGCCTTGTCCCCTGCTTTCTCCCTGCTACTTCTGGCTCTATATCCTGACCCCCTACAGTCGCCATGGTAAGGTCATTTGGGGTTGAAGTGCTGCTAGAGAAGTGTAGCGTCCTATTTCTCCTATTTCTGGTAAACCAAATGATTTTGAATGGTTGAGCTTTGCCTTTGAAGGTAGGCATTGTTTAAAAAAAAGCAATGCCAATGCCAAGCTCTATCTCTTTCTCTTTATTTAGAAAATATAGTACAGTGCTGGAATGAGCAGTGAACAGGCAGTGATTATGTGGCTTGGATGATGATTATTTGGATAATTTTTGTTTATACAGAAAGCAGGGAACAGGAGCAGGGAACATTACTAGGGGCATTCCAAAAGCTGGCTACAATTGGTCTTTCCCAAGGGAGAGATAAAGAAACCTGTTCTTGTACCGACCTAATCTGGGGATCAAGATGGACAATTTTGTTTATTACCAGTTTTTTAGTGCTTTCAGTTTTCAAAGTGCTTTGTAATCCTTATCTAGTTCACCTGTGATCACATCAACCCAACCCTATGAGGCTGAGAGATAGTGACTTGCCCAATGACACCCAGTGAGTTCATGGTTTCCCAGGCCCAAGTCCAACACTTTATCTGCTAGGCTACATTGGCTCTCTTTCTGAATACCACCTCCAGGAGTGTCTAGACTTCAAAGGATAAGTGATGTGGAATAGCTATGCACTGAAATAAAAACTGTTAATAACTTTTGGTTCCTAATTCACAGCAAAATATTAATATTATTAACATTATCAGCATCAGCAATAATTGTAGGTCTGAACTAGCTGGCAAATAGTGAATCCATGACAACTTTCACCCATAATGCACGTTCCAGCACAAAGAAAATTCCAGAAAAAGAAGGTAACCGACAACGCATTTTTGTCATTAGGGTAAAAATTTCAATCTGCTGTTATTATTATTATTAACAAACATGTATATAGTGCCAGCAGTGTACCTGGCACTTTACAAAGTAATAAAATAGACACGGTCCCTGCCCCTAGGGCTTACAATCTGAGAGACAGGAGCTGGGGGAGAGACTTAGGAAGGGGAACAGAGGAAGAGACAAGGGGTCTAACATTCATGAATGTAGTTGTAGCTGTAGTTTGGATATCCTTCTTACACAATTTGGTTACATTTCACACACACGTCCATGGTTCACACATGTCCAAAATCAAAATGTTAGCTTCTCTAGTTCCATTTATAAGCATCCAAATTTCAGAGATTTTAATGAAAATTAATCTCACTAACAATAAAGTGGCTGCTGCCACTCTATAATTAACAGGTAAATAGCTTGGTTGCTAGTACTTATAATTTCTAAGTAAAGGGTGGGTCCGGAGGGGAGTGGAGTCCTGGGGGCCGGGGTAGTTTCATCTGCCCTGCCTGGTGTCCCCCCGTTCTTCGCAACAGCGACCCCTCAGAGCTTCCTGCCCTGTCGTAAGAGCCAGCTGCAGCTTGTTTGACAGTTCGGGGGAGCTGCGTCTACGCCAACACCCACGACCGCACGGACCTTCAAAAGCACCGCGGAGTCTACGAGCCGGCGTACGGAGGGGAGTCCTGGGGGCCGGGGCAGTTCCATCTGCCTGCGCCTAGCCCTGCCTGGTGTCCCCCCGTTCTTCGCAACAGCGACCCCTCAGAGCTTCCTGCCCTGTCGTAAGAGCCAGCTGCAGCTTGTTTGACAGTTCGGGGGAGCTGCGTCTACGCCAACACCCACGACCGCACGGACCTTCAAAAGCACCGCGGAGTCTACGGAGGCACCATAGGTGCGCGCCGGTGCGGCGCGCCTAAGGGCGTCATGTACAAGGGCGCGCCTTGTGCATGGCCTTAGGCGTGGGCTGGGCCTGGGCTGCCACCTCCTTGGGCCTTGTGTGTTACACTCCTGGGACGATAAGACCTTGTTCCGGTGATGTGCAGAAGGAGAAGAAAGGAGGAGGGGGTGGAAACCCACTCCCAGGTTCGAGCCAGGCAGTTATCTGTGAAAGATTTTATGCGGAACCCCAAGGTAGGACCTAGTCAGAATGATCTTAAGCCTTCGCATAACTTGGGGAACTCGGCACCCCGGCAGAGGGGTTAAGGGTTCCTTTAGAGTTGATTGTTCCTGAAGATTCATCCACTCCATGTAACAATTCTGCCTCACTGGCCCCAGAGGTGGAGGTAACGGGGCCTTCACCTTTTATGCCAGATGATGATGTAGATTCCCCTATGGAGTATGTGGGCACACAGTGCCTGGCTGTGGGCAATTTAATTTCTAAATTGTATACCCAATTAGAGGGCAACAATATGCAGCTTGAACTTCACAGATTGCAGCTGGGAATTATTGCAGATACTCTTAAGTTACAGAAAGCCGTTCCTCATCAACAGGTGGGGATTTTGCCCAGGACTTTGGTTTCAACAGGAACTCAAGTATCGCGGGTTTTGGCTGACCCTTTGATAAATGCACCAGGGGAAATAGCCACCGAGGCTCCTCAAGGTAAAACAAACTCTTTGCTGTAGCTTGACACTCAGGCGTTGGTCTTTAGTATTGATCCTTTGCCCACAGGGCATTTACCCGCCTGGACTTCTAAGCATCTTATTCAGTGGCATCTGTCCTTCATTTTGGGTTTCCCAGTCCATTTTAGTTCTATTGTTAGATACTTGTTGCCCCCCCATTCATTTTCATATCGTTTATTGGTCCATTTTTCTGCTATATCAACAGTTGATAATCTGTGGTCACATGCCCATTTATTTTCCGCTAGGGGAATTTATTTAGCAAGGGTCTATAAAAATCCTAAGATTGCTCCATTGTTGCCAACTCTATCAAAAAGGCTGTCTGCCCTTTCGGTTATGAGCCAAAGTTGCTCCAATCACAGATCACCACCTAAACAGGTTCCCTTACAGCTGGACACCCCCGCCTCAGAGGTCCAGGTGGCATTCAGCCCCAGAAATGCTTTGCTAGGGGATTCTGGCCCTGGGTCTACGGCCAGGACAAGGGAGGACTGTCAGGCCTGGGTTCCACTGCCCCAATTAGGGGTGCAGGGCACTTATCCCCTGGATAACCCCATGCTGGGGTCACAGATGGCCTCCAGCTTGCGGGGAGGGCCGAATCAAGCCCCTGAAAATAAAGTCCCTGTCAGGGAGGACAGGGCAATGAGGATTCCTCCTCCAACAATGACAGCTTAATGTCGAAGTTAGTGGCAGGTGCTCAACAGGTTCTGTCAGGTTTAGAGGGACCCCAATTAGAGGGTCCCTCTAATGGTGGAAACTGATTCTGGTCCTGTAGACTCTGGGGATAGTTCTCCATGGGCTTGTTCATCAGCTCAGTGACTATCTCATCCAGTTCCTTCTGACTCCATCAGGATATGCTCATGGAATGTGGCAGGTTGGGCCAGACACTGTAATGACCCTGACTTTTTGGCTTATTTAAAGGGGTTCTCTGTAGTCCTGATTCAGGAAACCTGGTTTAAAGTTACACTAGAATTGGAGGGTTATGTTCTGTATTGCCTTTCGGCAGTTAATTGGAAGGCCAAAGGGAGGCCATGTGGGGGGTTGGCCTGCTTTGTGTCTCATAATATTACGTTCTAGGTCATTGAAAGGCTAACGCTGCCTCCGTTCCCGTTGGGTTTTGCCGCCAAGCTTGCCTCAGTAACCTTTGTATCTATGACATTATACATTCCGCTCTGTAATGCCGGAGCCTTTCGGGCTTCCATATGGGACAAGTTGGATCATTTTCTTGAGGAGTTGTCATCCAAGTACCCCAAAGGTTTAATTATTACGGGGGGCGATTTTAATGCTCGTATGGGCTCTAACGATCAGGCCCTGGCCCCCTACTGTGATGGGCAATTGTACGCCCCACCTAATTTGTTGGGCCCTAGGAGGTCCAAAGACAGGGGCATTAACTCCTCAGGGATCAGCCTGGTCTAGCTATTGGTAGCCCAGGAGCTTTACGTTCTGAATGGTTTAGGCTTCAGTGATGTGGAGGGAGAATATACCTTTGTTGGACATCAGGGCCCCAGCACAGTTGACTATGTCCTGGTCTTGGCCAGGGCACTTTCTTATGTTGTCAACTTCGTTCTGGGGCCCCCTCTGGTGGGGGATCATCTTCCCCTGGAACTCTCCCTCTCCACTCCAAATTTAGCTCTAGTTTTGGACAATCTAGGTACTCATGTGAACATGCCGGACTTAGACTTAGAGCACTATGACACTGTTCGGGCTCCATGCTGGGACAAGAGGTTATCACTGACACTGGGGGATTTTATTTCCCAGACTTGTGTTGCCTCTGTGTGTGAGAGGTTGCTTACCTCTAATAGTTCAGTAGAGGTTTTGGAGATATATAACCAGCTAACTGCAGACTTACGGTTCTATATTCAGGGGTTGGGGAGGGCTTTTGCTCCTCCTGCAACCCCAAGAATAAGCCAGCCATGGTTTGATCAAGAATGTCGGCAGGCTAGAGTTGATCTTAAAAACATGCATTATGCCTACAGGAAGAGTGGGGCGACCACCCTGCTCCCGCAATATATTGCCCTAAGGGCAAAATACAGAAACTTGATAAACAACAAAAAGAGGAATTGTTGGGATGCCCAGTGGAGGTTGCTTTTGCAGGCCTCAGATACAGGGGATGGTAGGAAGTTTTGGTGTCTGGTCAATGCCTCCAGTGGGGCAAGCGTAAAATGATTGCCTCAATGCTTCCACCATCTCTCTGGATGTCCCACTTTGAAGGGCTATATAATCTCCCTGGAGGGGATGGAGACCCGTGGCAGGATGATCTAAATATTGGGATAGAAGGGACTCCTGCTTGGCCTCCGGTCCAGGTGGAAGAGGTGGAGGCAGTGGTAGCCTCCTTTCGGAATAACCGTGCCCCTGGGCTGGACCTTATCCAAGCAGAGTTCCTCAAAGAGTACAAGGGCTGGTGGTTGCCCATCTTGACCACATTGTTCACTGCCATTAATGACACTGGCCTGGTTCCTGGGGTCTGGGACAAGACCATCGTTGTCCCTATTTATAAAAAGGGGCCCAAAATAGATCCAGCAAATTACAGGCCAATTAGCCTTCTGTCGGTAGTGTCCAAAGTGTACGCCAACTATCTCCTAGTGAAATTGACCAACTAGATGGGGCAGTCTGGAGCCATCTCTCCAGAACAGGTGCGGTTTCAGCAGGGGTGCTCAACTATTGAACACTGCTTTGTCCTAAAACATCTTGCTGCCAAGTATAGGGCACGCAACGGGGCCTTCTTTGTGGCTTTCCTTGACCTTAGGGCGGCATTCGATTCGGTGGATCGGGCCGCCCTTTGCAGAAAGCTGAAAGCCTCGACAATTGATAAGCGCCTGCTGGCCCTGATCCGTGCGCTCCATGCTCACTCATCCCTTGTGGTCAAATTGGACCAGCAAGGCTATGTTACCCCTCCAGTTCCCACCTCGTTGGGGGTCAGGCAGGGCTGTGTCTTGGCCCCCGCCTTATTTAACTACTTTATCGACGAGGTGGTTTCAGTCATGGTAGATCCCTCTTTTCACCCACCTAAGTTGGGTGTGCGCGCCATCGGCTGCTTATGCTACACTGACGACGTTGTCTTCTATCACAGACTCGGGTGGGGCTCCATCGACAGTTACAAGCCTTTGTAAATTTTTGTCACGCGTATCAGTTACGTATCAACTATGAAAAGTCTAAGATACTGGTTTTCTCCCACAAATCTAAAACTCAGGGCTGGTCTGTTGAGGGCTTCCCGATTCAACAGGTTCAGGCGTTCCGATATTTAGGCATTTTGTTCCATAAGTCTGGCTCTTGGCAGGAGCATGTTAATAGAGCTGTGAGAGCAGCCCAAGCTCCTGCCAAATCCATAAGTAGGCTTTTTGCTAAGCAGGGCAGGATGGTAGTGTAGACCCTCCAGGTCTACACTAGTAAGGTTAGGTCGAAATTGCTGTATGGAGCTGAACTATGAGCTCCTTTTTTTCCCTAACACAGTGGATAGAACCCAATCCAAATTTTTGCAAAAGCTTCTGGGAGTTCCGCGAGGTACCCCCTTGGCGGCAATTCGGTCCGAGTTGGGCCAGAAACCTTGGTCACAGGTTGCCAAGTAAGCTGCCTTCAAATTTTGGATCAAAATACGATCAGAGCAGGGATCAGTTTTGTTAAGGGGTGTTTTGGAGGACACCTTTCAGGACAAATGGTCTTCAAAGCAAGATGGCCAACTGAGAGAAATGGGCATTGCTCCAGAATATCTCCAACATAAAGTTTTTGCCTCACTCAGGAAGAGATTTTCTCGCAGTCTGAGGATATGGGCCGACAGTTGGAGATCGGCCAGATCAGGATGTCTCCTCATATGCGGAATTATTTGATGTTTGTTCCCGAGATGGGGCAAGCTGCGGATTATCTTACTGCTCCCATATCTGGAAGGGCCAAGCAACTGCTGTGCTGTGCTCAATTTAATGCTTTCCCTTCCCGTGTTTATGAGGGTCGGATCCAGGATATTCCCTATGCCGAACGGCTTTGCCCATATGACGAGTTAAGAGTTGAAACCATTTGTCACATAATTTTCCATTGCCATCTATATGATGAACCACGTCAGAAGCTTTTGCGACCCATTATCAAAAAGTACCCAGGGTGTACCGACCATGCCCTTTTGACTTTATTTCTTGATAGTAAGGACTCAGAGGTCATTAGGAGTGTAGCAACATTCTTGCTGCAGGCTGTTCAGTTCAGGAATCTTTTAAAAAAAAAATATTCCCCTACCTTTGTCAGAAGTGAATGTCTGACTGGTAGTGGATCTTTACGTAAATTTTGCTGTTTGTTTTTTTGTATTACGAGGCTTAAAGAAACTTTCTTGTATTTTTGTTGTAACAATAATTATGTTCCTTGCAGGCTATAACGGTTTGTAATAATTATGTTGTTGCAATGGTCTTGGACCATGCAAATAAAGAATTTTGATTTTGATCTGAAATAAAGGGTGTGACATGTCTACTCTAAACACACAGGCCCTGATTCACCAGCCACTTATTTATTTATTTTATTTATTTAAAATTCTTGCTACCCCGCACCCTCCTGCCGCAGGCAGCTCGGGGCCGCTTACAATCAACGCTAAAAACAACAATAACTAAAAACAAGACATAAAAAGAAGGATAATAAAATAACCTGAAGTAGTCCTATTGAAGGCATCTGGGATACTCTGGAGTAAGTGATTGGTGGATCATGGCCATTCAGCTCAAATCTGAGCTCAATTACATAAAATACAAGAGACTATGATAACACAAACATCTGAGTAGGTAATTCCCAACCCTAGAAATGACCTTATTTGTAAGACCTGAGGTCACTGGTATGCAAGATCGTTAGTATCACTTATTTTGATAATGTTTGTGAAGTCATGACTGTTGATTCATGGAAAAGGGTATTTAATTTTCCATATGCTTTTAAAGAAACAGAATCAATAGGAGACACCATTTTAGTCTTTTATTCGTCTCTCTCATTCTGTTTTCATTTTAAAAAAACAAAACTATTTTTCCACTGACGATCATTTTTGGGGCTGGGAATTATCCATTCACACACACAAATGGCATTAGGTTACAAAGAAGAGGAAAAAAGCTTTTTAAAAATGTGTTGCAGTAAATCTGCATGGTCTGTAAAGACTGACTGGGTCAAATTCAGAAGGGTATGACAGATATTTAAAAGCAAAATAAAATTCATTAACA
Source organism: Sphenodon punctatus (assembly GCA_003113815.1). NCBI lineage: Eukaryota > Metazoa > Chordata > Lepidosauria > Sphenodontia > Sphenodontidae > Sphenodon > Sphenodon punctatus. The sequence continues at coordinate 981,279 of QEPC01007521.1, read as the reverse complement.
TTCACATCAGACCTTAGTGCAACAAAGCTGTAAAATGTGTGTAACTTTAAGCATCTAAAGAGTCTCACTGAAATCAGATTCATGATTTCAAAGCAACAGTGGTCACAGTTACCTGTATTTATCTTTAACCTACTGAATCATAGCCTAACCAAGATTACAGTTTTTCCTAGGCAGTATTTGAAAAGAAAAAAGAAGAAGGTATTTTACCTTGTGCAAAAAGAACTGGATAGATTTTAAATCCACCTCCATTCTTCAGCCTTTGAGGAAGCTGCTCGAAATGGTAACTATCAAGGTAAAAGTAAACTTTCAAGGCTTGACGACTTCCTTCTGCTTGATATGTGATTGGAACATCTACGGAAATATTTAATGTCACGTATTTATCAAAGGCACCTAGGACTTTTCTTCCCCACAAAGTGTACTACACTGCAAAACTCAGAACCCACTTTCAGCCCTTCCTCTGCTTGCCTTGAGCTGCCTCAGCAGTCAAAGACTGTCAAAAGGGGGAAAATTTTAAGCAGAACATAACCACTTACTCTTGCTCTCCTAACATCTCCACTTATGGTGGGTGAAGAGGTGTGAGGGATTGAAGGGTGGGTGGAGTATACAATACTCCATGGATTCCCATCCAACACAGCAATCCCTATGGCACCACAATAGCTTGTGCAATCAAGAGAATCCGCTAAACAAATTTAAAATGAATTTGGGAAGCATTGACCAGCCCACAATGATGAGAACAGAAAGGTTATGTAGAGCCACTTCTTTTTCCTCCCGCTTTCCTCAGTTCTGCTCAATGTAAATTCTGTTTCACAGGAGTAAATCCATTAATAACATTTTAAAAACCCTTGCAATATAATTCTCTACCCCATTTTGCCTATGCCTTTTAACACTTCCATAGTTCAGCAATTATTCCAATTAAGACATATCTGTATTTCCAATCATGTCAAATATACAACAGCTCTTAAAATCAGTCCCAACACTGAAATGCAAAATCCCTGTCATTGTTATTGATAGGGATATTCTATTGGGCTATTATATAGGTTTTGTACAAATGGGCATTTGAAAAGTATTTGCACCTAAAAGAAAAGAGGTTTAAACATGGATTTTAATGCTTTTTCATATCAAGAAATTATCTCTCTCTTTGCCTATGTTAATCATACTACTTCATAATTGGAAAGCAGACAAAACTGGCTGATAAAGCATAAATTTTGCGTACTTGGGATAGTGACACCTAAGCTAAAGGTTGAAATGCAGTTTTGCAACATTCATTTTGAATCCAAATGTTACATGTACATATGATTTCTGCCTGTCACTTTGAAATTAGAAGATTTCTGCATAAGAAAGTGACAATAGGGACTCTGGACAACAGCACAGAAAAAAATATACCCAAATAGCTTCTATCTAGGAATGCATCCCTGAGCTGACACAGAACATTAGGAATTAGCCAAAAAAAATCTCCAGGCTACTCTCTGGCTTAGTGGGACCATCTCTGCCATGAAGACTGGGTGTAGCAAAAATTTTGCATCCCCACCAGTTCTGATCAATCTGCCACAGCACAGCAGGAGAGAAAAGCTGGTGAGTTAAGATGCCCTGACAAAATACAGTGACTGAAGGTAAGCACTCAAACCCTAAGAATGAAAGTCCCTTCTCACCAATAGCTCTGCAGAGCTATCTGTAACCTCTTAGGCCATTTTAAGATGAGACGGTACCACGCAAGTCCTCCCAGTGGACACGTGTGGTACCACCCATTTAAAAGTGGCTGTGGGTGGGCATACATTCCCGCAACCCACAACCTTTCACGCATCTCCCTGCATGGAGCAACTTTGAAAAACCCAGGTTGCTCTGTGCAGAGGCATGGGTGCAGAGGCAGGTGAATAGGGGAACACACGGAGTGCACACCCATTCACCACCGTCTAAGCCCCACACACACACCGGAAGTGCGTGTGCACTCCACTGAACGCACACAGTCCCACCCACCTCCGCCTCCCTACAGCGCCATCTAAAAACAGCTTAGATTTCCTGTCTATAAGAGATTTCTTATGCATGGTCACCATCCAGGAGGAATATCTTGGGGGGATGCTTGAGGTTAATCTGCCATGCTTCTCTCATTTCCTCCTGCCCCCTCCCCACCCACATTCCTTGGAGTTATAAGGGGGGGGGGGAGAGAATCTGTTCCAGTGCTTTTTTGCTAATTTAATTTGTATGCCAATATTCCTGTTAGGTACCTAGTCATTGGGTAATTTCAGATGTTACAAGATTACGGTCAACCACAGTGAATCCCCTGTGGTGGCCGTGATTCCTGTAATGTCTGCTGTGTGTTCCGCCAGATGTTCACCCCAGTGAACCTCCAGCGGGAATCACAATGACCATGATTCTGGACCTCCGGCCGGCCAGAGGTCCAGAATCGTGGTGGGATTGGGCCCCAACCGTGGTTGGATTGGCCACGATCTGGAAAGGGCCGAAGGTAACGTCTGTTACCTTCAGCCCTGCTGGATTGTGGTCAGTGCATTGGCCACTGAGCCTGCCCATCTCCCAGAAGGTGGGCGGCTGGGGGAGCGCAGGGGGGGCAAGGCTGTGCAGCCGCATGTTGCGCTGCGCAGTCCCGCCCCCTCCACGATCCCCCTCCAGAATCAGGCCAGCATGTCTAAAGGATGGATTAGTAATTACTGACTGGGATCCCAGTCAGTAATTACTGACTGGGATCCGAAATGGATCCTGGTCCGTGGTTCAGCATGGCAGGCCTCTGGGCTCGTCACTTCTGAAATTACCCATTGAGAACTACCCTGGAGCTATTGATCTTTTACTGAGACTATTAAACAGCTATCAGATATGAATGCCTTTTAGTCATAATTGACCTCTATTAAAATGTGAAAAACCTGGAAGTGCTGTGCCTGCAGCCATATGCTTCTCAAATGATCACATATGCAAATGGAATTATGTGGTCAAGAGAAGAAAAATATTGATTTACTTTATAATATAACCAGGGTTACTAGTTTTCTCTGATGGAAAATCTGAAATTCTCTGATAAAAAACCCTAAATTCTCTGATTATAAAGACCCAAAATTTGCATTTATCATTATTAAAAAATATATACATTGTTATTGTTATTCATTCACAATATTCACTTAAAAAGTGCACAGGAGATAGATTCCCTCGCCTCTTTGGATATACTGCAAGGAAGTAGAAAGGTTAGGGATCCGGAAAAGTGCCAGCAAATAGCAAATTTTTAAGGGATCCATTTTTAAGGCATCATATCTGCAATGAATACACACATAATAGGGATCCACAAACAGCATGACACAACGATCCAAGTCCGAAAAGATGTCTTTCCTCCCTGCCCCTGTGCATTACTCTTACCCCTCACCCCCTCGTGTGTCTAAAGAGATGCTCTGTTGTGTTTTTCCCCCTCTTGGGATCCCTCCCCTGTGTCTCTCTCTCCTCCCTGGTGTTTGTGACTCTTACCCCTTTCCCACCCGCCCCCCACCTGTGCGTGTCTGCTGTGTGCTGCTGAGCAACACAAGCAGCAACGTGGGAAGGTGTTCTCTCTCATGACTGTTCCCCGAGCCGCCAAAACAACACAAGCAGCAAGGGGGGGGGGTGTCCTCCTTTTTGTTGCTGCTCCCCACGCAACGAAAAAGGAGCATGTGTTCCCCCCTCATGCCAGCTAGCCGGCCCGCCAGAGCAACGGAAGCAGTAAAGGGGCAGCAAAGGGAGGGAGTCCCTCTTCATGGCAGCTGCCCGAATTGGGACAAGAGTCCAACCAGTCTCTTACCACTGCTCTGTAGATCACCGAGCTCTTGAGGAGATCAGAAGGCTCTTCAGCACATGTGCAAGGAGAACTTCAGGGGGCACTGCTAGCAAACACAGACCTTTCAGCTGATTAGAGACAGCCGCAGGTGAATTTTAGCAGCCGGGAACATCAAACAAAAACAAGGAATTCCAGTTTTCTCTGGGAAAACTGGAATTCTGTGTTTTCCTGTGGTAAACGGAAAACCAGGAACCCTGAATATAACAATATATTATACCATATAACATACCCGGGGACCTGTGTTCAGTGTGTTTTCCCCATTGGCAGCAATGAGGAAAACACAGTGAACATGGATCTTTGAACACACCACTGTTTGTATAACAAAGAAGCTCATGTATGTGTATATATTTCTTTAATTACTCACTTGCAACTACTGGCTCTGGCTCTGATCGTCTAAAATAAAACGTAACTTTTTCCAAGTCAATCAATGCAACCAGGGTGTCTTCCAGCATGGCTTGCTCATCAGTCTAAAAAAACAAAAATATTCCTCCAGCCACAAATAAAGATTAAGTAATTGTTTCAGCTTGGTGTTTCCATGTGGGGAGTTGTAAGGAATGTGATCACCATTAAATGTAGAAAGACACATCTTATTTCTCTGAAACAGAATTAACCTAATTATCTTTCAAGAGTGTCAGAAGATGGATTTATTTCTATTGCTTCCTTTTCTGCTGGCAAAGGAGCGTTATTAAAATTAAAATGATTTAAATGTTGCATACAAGAAGATAATTTACAGCAAGGGTGGGGAACCTCAGGCCTGGGGGGCCATATATGGCCCACCACAAGTTTTTATGTGGCCCCTTTCCACTTCCTGGATCTGGCCCTTGGATCCAGTTCTTACCTCCAGTCACTGGGAAACTGTGCTCAAGGGAAGGGAGAAAAGATGAGGGCATACAAACAAGGATAAGGGGCAGTTCCATGGCAGAAATCCATGATTTGAGCCCTCCTTTCCTTGAGTACATCCCTTAAGCACCCCTGTTCCAACTTCTGTGCGGCCCTCAGAGGTTGTGCCAGGGTATATTATAATTATTACGCACTGCAGTAGCCATCAGGAGCCTCCCGCCCCTCAAATTCCCCAACACCGCTGGACTCCCAGTATTCCTGTCACTGTAAAGCATGCACCACTTTTAAAAAGGGGTTACATTTATATAGCACCAGTGGTATACCTGGTGCTGTACAATCAGTAGTTACAGACAGGTCCCTACCCCAAGGGGCTTATAATCTAACAGAGACCAGGAAGGGGAGGACAAGGGAGAGGTAAACATCAGGAGAGACAAGAATACATTTACACAAGGTTGAAGGTGAACGTGTTTAAACTTAGTTACATGGAGTCACTGTTCTGTTTTGTTCCCATAATTCAGTTTTGAAAGGGCAGTTTTTGTGGTCAATGAATATACCCTCAAACCAAAACGTTTACCATTTCGAAAAATTTAGCCCCTTGAAAAGTCTAGCCTGGTATTTCATAATAGCTTCAAGTAGTAAATAATAATCCTTTCAAAACACTTTATTGAACCTCTGCTAACAAGGGAAGTATTAACCTACCAATATATTTAGTCTGAAAGCAAATACTTACAGCCACCACAACTAAAATCAATACTCAAAGTAATTCCATTTTTCATACTACTGTCCAGTGAGACAAATTACGTACCAGTGAGACAAATATAAATAATTATGCTGCATATGCAGTCCTTTCATCAAAACACTGAAACAGTAAATAAAAACGCACAACAAAAATGACAGTAATAACACTATTAGCTCTCTACGGCATACTAACATTGGCTAAATGTTTCTGATTTACAGAAGAGAAAAACAATTTCCCAAGTTCCATAAAACTATATTTCTTTCCTAGTACTTAAGCAAAATCTATTCTTCACAAGACATTTCACCTACTAGTACAAGAAAAACTCTTCTATCTAAAGAGTCCCATTGTATTGGCAGGTCTGGACTGACAGGCGGGCATTCTCAGCAGTCGCTCCATTGCTGTGGAACGCACTCCCGATGAAGATCCGCCTCAGCCCGGATCTCCTTGCTTTCCAACAGCAATGTAAAACCTGGCTTTTCTGCCAGGTGTTTGGCAGAGGAGATGGGGAGGGTGGGATGGGTTAGATGGGTTTCTGTGGGGAGAGGGTAAATTATTTTTGTACAGACCTGGATGTGATGATAATATAGGTTTTATATATATATGGACTTTTATTACTGTTTTCTGTTTAAAACTGTTATTGAATTGTTAGCCGCCTCAAGTCACCTTTTGGTGAGAGGGGCCAGATATAAATGAATTAAATAAATAAATAAATAAATAAATAAATAAAACGTAATAAATAGTTTACTATATAAATCCAGCAATGCATCCTGATTATAACTTCTGAATTCTGAATACATGAAATATTGAAATAATGTGTGAATTTTATCATAAAATAACTATTTTGTAAGCACAAAGATAGCAAAAGCCAAAAGTTACTTTTTCATAACACTGCAGCAACAAAAATGTGGAAATGTACAGCTACAAATATAAAAGTCATTATATTAAAGAGTATCCCATGGCAGGGACCATGTTCTTTGCATTTTTCCCCATTGTTGCCAATAGGGAAGATGCAGTGAACACGAGACCCTGATACTGTAGTAACAAAGGTAAGCAATGTAACAATGTGTCTCAGTTGTGACACATTGGGTGTCTTCAGACGGATGCAGGACTGGTCAACATCCGTCCATGTCCAGCCTGGGTCTGTTTTAAATGGACCCAGTGGCTGCTGCAGTCCACCATCTGCCCACACAGTGCCCCCTCTCCCACACCATAGAGTTGCAGATGGATCACCCAACGTTTTAGGCTACTGCTCGCAACTCTATGGTGTTGCCCGGGGTAAACCCCAGCCACGAGTGGAGCTGCAGCAGCCATATGCTGAGCAGATGGACCACAGCTCTGCCTTAGGCCTGTGCCACAGGGTTTGGCCATCCTGTCCTGCCGCTGGTGCTCCGGGATATTCCCAGAGCAGGAACAGTCTGCTCCACCTCTGCTCTGCTTTCACATCTGGTGGGCTGCCTTTAGATGGGGTGAGGCAGAGCAGAGGTGGGGCTACTGTCTGTCTGAAAACACCCACCGTGAAAGGCCCACAGGCCAGGAGAGAGGTAATGATTGGGACCACCTACATCATCACTTCTAGGCCTGCATCTGCCTGGACCATAATTAGTTTTCACACCTCTGCATCAGCTGAAATGGTCTTTATACAGTACTGCCATGTATTGATATCATCAGAAATCAACAAGTATACATGACTGCAACTGAGGATAGACTTTTGCCTAAGTAGGGCTAGGAAATGCCATGGGAATTTTGAAAAGAGATGGTGGCCATAAGAAAAGTGCTAAGCACACGTGAAGACATAAAAATATACCAGACATCAGTGGACCTAATCCTTAAAGTTGGTAATTTGACCTGATCTCTGCTCAGGAAAGTGATGGTACCAATGTGAAATCTTAGTAGGCCACAGGGTATATCAGGGTACAAGATTTGTCCAAGGAGCAACTTAAAACAGCCCGTAGGAGCCTTTCTAGTAATCACACATTACTGGAATGCAAGACTGCTATGATCAATCCCTGGTTTTCTTAGTCATACTCTTTTGCCAGAGGATCAGCTGTGGTTATATTATGGATCAGCTGTGGTTGGCCGACCCTTATACAGATTGCCTATGAAATCTCCAAATGGCAAGTTATCAGCGGCGGCCCTAGCGTGAGGGCGCCTGGGGCAGTGCCCTGCTCCCGCTCTCCCCCATCCCCGGTGCCACTGAAAGTAGTGTTCACTGAGCGCTACTGTCAGTGGCACTGGGGACGGGGCGCTCCCTGCCTCTGTCGGTGGCTGAAAGTGACATTGGAGAGCCGCGCTGCTGCTTGGCTTGCAGCCAGAGCAGCGCCCCACTCCAATGTCAATTTCAGCCGCCGGCAGAGACAGAGGCAGAGAGCGCTCAGTCAGTGAGCGCTAGCTGCCTGGACTCGTTCTGGAGTCTCAGAAGGGACAAATTTGGTCTGAACGCAAGCCAGGCGACTCAGCGTTCAGACCAAGTGCGCCGCTGGGAAATGAAATTTCCCTGTGCGGCAGCTTTGCATTGGGCCTCACTTGGGTGTTCAATAGAGGCACTCGGCGGCGGGATGTGCTGCAGTGCGCATGCTTGAGCTGACTCAGTCAGTTGAGCATGCACTCCGCAGCACATCTCGCCGCCGAGCACCTCCATTGAACAGTGAAGTGAACTAACTGCCTGGTGCCAGCAGCCAGTCCCCAGGACCCCAACAACAGTGAGTAAACGCAAGCGGTGGGTGGTGGTCAGGGAGCAGAGGCTGGGGGCCTGGGATAGAGGGGGGGAGGGTGTCACTCTGTGTTTGCATGACAACAAAATGGCCTCTCTACTCATGCTTGGGAGGGGTGAAGGAAAGAAGCAGTAATGCATCAATGAATGCATTACTGCTTTCCTTGTCCTCTCCCAGCATGAGTAGAGAGGCCATTTTGTAAATTTGTGGTTCCACTGGTCGTGGCTACTCTTTTTCTTTTTTTTTAATGGTCCCTTTGCTGTTTCACTGCTGCTTCCTGCTGTTGCTATAATAGATACCTGATACTACCTTATTTCTTGGGAAGAGGAAAAAATGTGATAAGAATGTAGTATCTGATGGTAAAATTGACTTCTTAATTGCTACTAAACTGTGCTTTCCTCTGTATATGTATTAGCATCTGAAATAGAAACATAATATTAAGGATGCAGGATGTTGCATTCAGAACACAGCTTGCTTCATACCGACCCTACTGAGGAGAATAAAACTTTATGAAGTAGATACCGCACTGGAATTCTCACCAGGTTAGGCGATAGCAATGACTGAAAGTTAAGGAGAACGCCAGCATTAGATATTTGTTCCAACCACCTTCTGCTGGCCTCTCGAGTCTCCATTTCATACTCTTTGCTGTTGTCAAACATCTGATTTAAGGCAGCCATTAGCTGCTCTGAAAAAGCACAAACAGTGGCTACTAGACTTTGGCAGAAGACCATGTCTCGTCTGAGCTGTATCTCACTATCTGTGAAAGGTAAAACAAAGGAGAAGTAAAAAAGAAAGAAGAAATAAATTAACATTGAAATAAATAAGACAGCAAAAAGCTTCACTTTAAACAAAAGAGCCTTTGCTTTATGGAGAAGGGGGGAAATTTCACAATGCAGGCAATGGTTGAAATACTAGTTAGCCATTATTGCCTTTTAAATTTTATGAAAAATATTTAAAGAAGGCGATACAATCCTGATTGTAAACTGAGATAGATGAAAATTGTTTGTAAAATGTCCACATTTTAAAAACAAGTCATAATTAGCATTTTTCCTCTAATACCAGTGACATACATTACTGTTGACAACTGATATTCTGGAATGTTGTTAACAATTCAATAAAGCCAAGACTAACTTTCCAAATTAATAACTATTGAAGTTTTCCTCCTTACCAGTGCATGATTTTGTAGGTATTGCTGCCTTTCTCCACATTAAAGAATCTGATCATAATGTACCTATAAGACGCTCGTGTGTGTGTACACATCTGCTACTCATGACGCTTTCTCTTTATCAGACAAGCAAAAAGGGAACAAAAAAATACCACAAACCTGACCTGTGATCACAAGATATACCAATAGAAGGTCTGTGAATATAAACTTGTATAAAAACAACAATTTAATGGGGGGGGGGGGGAAATAGTGAAGGTATATAAACAAACAACAACTTAAATATCAAGTATAAGAAATCAAAGGAAAATCCAAAATAAACACACATTAATCATTAACATCTATATTTTAAAAATAGACCAAAATACACACTTAATAATCATGAACAGCCATATAGTGAAGAATAATCAAGCATACAAAAAGGAATTGAAATATATAGTCCAAGTTGAATACTTGACAATCATAAAAAGCCAACACATATCCAACAGCTTCTCCAGGGCTTCATATTTTTCATAAACACAATTAAGAAAATGAAGAAACATTTTCTTCAATTTCTTAGCAATGAAGAAAAGGTAAGGAAGTTTAACTGTAAAAAGGAAAGGTATGTAAACTTGAAAAACTGAAAATATGGATGCTTTAAAGTAAGACATTTTAAATATATTGTTATGATTAAATATACTATTTCAATTCCTGTTTGTATATTTGATTATTGCTGTTTAAGTTTATTTTGGTCCATTTTTAATATATGGATGTACATGATTACCATGCGTTTATTTTGCATTATGCTTTGATTTCTTATACTTGATATTTAAATTGTTTTTTCTTTATATACCCTCACTATTTCCCACATTAAATTGTTGTTGTTTTTTTACAAATTTATAGTCACAGACCTTTTATTGGTGTATCTTTAGATTTCTCTTTATCCAAATATCCTGAGAGGTTCTTTTGTTTGTTTGTTTTTTGTTTTTAAATCAGCTCCTTTTTGCTCATAACCTACTATCGTTAGCCCTTTAAAGCTTTACCATGCTTATGGTGAACATACTCAAGTGCACATATCTTTCAAAACTTGCAAGAGATTTTTGCTCTGCCTCTCACAGCTATATATTTGGATCCAAACCCAAATTCTACTCTACAAGGCAGCAGCAGTGTAAGTGGTTATAAGACAACAGGTTATAAGCTTTCAGTTAATTAGCTGGGTGGAGGCAACCACATAGCATGAGTTACAGATAGGTGGCATCTTTTAATCATGCGGAGGCATAGGAAAACTGAGGTTACTCACCTGTAACCTTGGTTCTTCAAGACAGGCTCTGTCACTCTAAACTATGGGTTTTGTGCCTGTGCAGATCAGCCCCATAGCTTCTCCAATCAGTTATTTTTCCGCATGCTGTGATCCCTCCCTCAGTGGCTTGTGGTTTTGACAGGCTTCCAGTGGCACTATAAAAGGAGGGGGCAGGCTCGAGTTACCTCTGTTCTTTCCAACCCCCACACCAGAGCAAATGTCCTGTTTAAGTAGGCTCTGATGTAGAGGGGAAGGTGGGTGGTGTGAGTGACAGAGCCCATCTAGAAGAACTAAGGTTAGAGGTGAGTGACCTCAGTTACTTCTTCGACAGGGGCTCTTTTGACTCACGTCTATGGGAGAATAAAAAAGCAGTAGTTCCAGTAGGGAGGAGTCATCTGCTTACTTAAAGAGGGACTGCAGAAAGGTTCTTCCAATCTGATTATGCAGAAAAGTCAAGCGTGCAATGCTTGGCAAACATGTGTGTCAAATTTCACGTTGAAATTTGGTTCAAAGAAAATTTGTGGGACCATGCTGCAGACACATAGTCCTAGTCGAGTGGCTTTTCAGACCAGTAGGAGGCACTTTGTCAGACAGCATGTAACAGAGTGAGATGTAATCTACTAGCCACAAAGATGTAGTTTGTGAGGTTACTTTAGAGCCTGGAGCAGAACTCCCTGAGCTAATGAAAAGGGAAGTAGACTTTCAAATGGGTTTTTTCCTGTCAAGGTAAAAGGAAAGTGCTTTTCAACATCTAAGGTATGACGAGTTGATTCTTCCTTGGAGGTGTGAGGTTTAGGGAAAAATACCGGTAGGGTAATTGCTTGGGACATATGGAACTGAGAAATGAATTTCGGTTTAAACAAGGAAGCAGTCTGAGGGTAAATTTGTCATTATGGAAGGTAAGAAAGGAGGGTAATATGGACATGGCTGCGAGTTTGCCATCTCTTCTAGATGACATTAATGTCACCAGCATACATTCTTTGAGAGTAAATGTAATGAACAGGTAGCCAATGGTTCAAATAGAGGTAGAATGAACCTACACAGTACTAGGTTTATTTTATTTATTTATTTCAAAAATTATACCCCGCCCCTCTTGCCACAGGCAACCCAGGGTGGCTAACAACAAAGATAAACACAATAAAATATCATAAAACATAAGAAAACATCAATAAAAAAGAAAGAATAAAAACCAAATGCCTGACGGAACAGCCAGGTCTTACAACTCCTTTGGAAAGCTGGGCGGTCCAGGGCCAGATGGGCCCCCACCAGGAGAAAGTTCCAAAGGCACGGCGCAGCCACCGAGAACACCCTAATCTGCATGGCCCCCTGGAAAACCCGGGGGACCTCCAGTATGGCACCCTCAGAGGACTACAGGGGCCAGTCTAGGACCCGGGGAGTGAGGCAATCTTGCAAGTAGACAGGGCCCAGACCATGTAAGGCTTTATAGGTCAAAACCAACACTTTGAATCGAGCCCGGAAGACTATTGGCAACCAGTGCAGAGACCGGAGCACTGGTGTAATGTGCTCCCGGAGGCCCAGTCCCACTAAGAGCCAGGCCGCCGCATTCTGCACCAGCTGCAGCTTCCGAGTCATCACCATAGGTAGCCCCACGTAGAGCGTGTTACAGTAGTCTAGTCAAGAGGTGATAAAAGCATGGATGATCGTGGCCAGGTCAGGAACCGAAACCAACAACCGAAGGCGCTCCGCCAGATGTAACTGGCGGAAGACACTCCTCGTCACAGCCTCCACCTGGAGATAAAGGTGGAGCTGCACGTTGAGGAGCACCCCCAGGTTCCATACCTGGGAAGTCAGCGGAGGACAGATGGGAGCTGTCAGTTCCACCAACTTACCCACTACCATCACCTCCGTCTTGTCAGGATTCAATCGTAGTCAGTTAGCCCTCATCTAATCCCCCACAGCTGCCAAACACCAGGTAAGCACTGAGACAGCCGGGCCTGGATTTGTTGAAAATGAGAGATACAGTTGGATGTCATCCTCATACTAATGACACCGAACCCCGAACCCTCTAATCACCTCACCGAGCAGCTGCATATACACGTTGAACAGGGGAGGGAACAAAACAGAACCCTGCAGAACCCCACACGAGAGGTCTCGGTAGATGAAAAACAATCACCGAGCACCACCCACCGAGTTCTTCCGGTAAGTCCTCCCCACCCCTGCACTGTCCCGCAGGCACGTCACCAACATCTCATGGTCAACGGTGTCAAATGCTGCCAAAAGATCTAACAGGATCAATAGGGTTGATCGACCCCAATCCTTCTCATGGCAGCGATCATCTACCAAAGCCACAAGTGCGGTCTCAGTGCCATAACCCAGACGGAAGCCAGACTGAAAGGGATCAAGATAACCGACACGGTCAAGATGCTCCTGGAGCTGTCAGGCCACTACCCGTTCAATAACCTTCCATAAAAAGGGAAGGTTAGAGACAGGCCGATAGCTGGCAGGGGAGTCAACGTCAAGCGATGGTTTCTTGAGCAGAGGCCGCACCGCTGCCTCCTTGAGGCAGCTCCACCCCAGCCAACAATGGCCCCATTGTCTCCCGACAGCTCTTAACTAGCCAGGATGAGCACGGATCTAATTCACAAGAGGTGGCCCGAACTGCCCCCAGAACCTCCACCACGTCAGCGGGTGTTACCAACTGAAATTGACTCCACAAAATTGGACATGACAGGGTTTCTACAACCTCTACTGTATTAAGTGCGGCATCGAAGTCGTGGTGAATACGAATGATTTTATCCACAAAATAATCTGCAAACATGTTACAGCGGGCAGATGATGACAACTCCAGGGTCAAGGGAGGCTGGACTGACCAGCCCCTGCACAACCCAGAACAGCTCCGCTGAATGGGATTTTGTGGTCATTATGAGGGTAGCAAAGAACTCCCTCTTTGCTACCCGCATAGCCATGGCTAGGCTTGTAAACTAGTTCTATGCCGCAATCTGTCGGCTTCAGCACGAAAACGATGCCACCATCGCTCCAACCATCGCCCAGCTTGCTTCAGCCTCTGCAGCTCCTCGGAAAACCACAGAGGTCTGCGGAGCCTCTGCCTAGGTAACGTACGCCTGGGAGCCGTCTGATCGATAGCCTCCATCTGCAAGGTGTTCCATAGCTTAATGAGGTCATTAATGAGACGGTCGTCAAGGTCAGAGGGTAACTCCCCCAGAGCACCTAGAAACCACAATAGGTCCAACAGCCTCCGGGGGCGGACCATCCAAATATGTTCCACACCCTTCCGGGGGCAGACGTGTGTAGAAGGGAGGTCTTCAGGAGGTAATGATCCATCCATGACAAGGGCACAGCTGATATCTCCCCATTAATGGAGCATCCGCTTCAAGGCCAGTGCAAAACATAAGGTCCAAAGTATGTCTTCCAAGATGTGTTGGGACGTTGACCCTCTGGGACAGGCCCATTGTTGTCATGGCAGCCATGAACTCATGCTCGGTTCCTCCCGAGAACCGCGTCGGCGTGAATGTTGAGGTCCCCCAAGACTATCATCCTTGGGGACCGCAACACCACCTCTGACACAGTCTTCACCAGAGGATGCAGGGAGGCTGCCATACTGGTAGGTGCACGGCATACCAGCAGCACTCCCAAAAATGTCCCCTGCCAAAACGAACACAAGATGGAGATCTTCTATGCCCACTATGGATCGCACTGGATACCTCCTCACAGACCAACCCTCTTTAAAAATCATAGCTAACACACCCCCACCCACCCCCAGTCCCTCTAACCGCGGCTGGTGCTGCACGGAATACCCGGCTGAAACAAGATCAGACAAAATAAGCCCCGATTCATCGCCCAGCCAGGTTTCCGTGATACACGCGAGATCGGCGGTACAGTCCAGGATCACCTCCTGGACCATCATTGCTTTGTTTGCCATCGACCTCGCATTTAACAACACCACCACCGGGTTGGGGACCCCCTGACCGAGTCCTACCTGCTCTACTGCTAAGAGAGAGGTGAGCGGGACATGCAGTAGGCATCTATCCCGTCTCACTGATCTCATTTCCCTCCCTCGAGACCATATCTCCCCCGACCTGTCACAGTCCCAATAGCTGTGCCCACCGCTACTCCTGGCTTACCCCCTTGCCCCCCCTCCCTGGTTGATCCCGCTCTCCCCATTCCCTATTCCCCCTCCCAAACTCTCCCCCCCCCCCATCCCTGGGTCTCCCTCTCTCACAGGGAGTTCCCCCTCCCCGTTATTTGGCATGAACCCCCCATCTCACCAGGAGGCCAAACCCACCCGCTCACCTCCCATACCCCCTACCCTCCTCTGCCACCGGAGGGTAATCAACCTCTCCCCATGGACTCCCCCTTCCCTCACATCGAGGGGGCAGCCCCCTCCCTAACCCAGTCCCTTTGCCCCCCTTCCTCATAGAGGAAACACCCCATCCCCCCCAATCCCCTTAAAACCAAAACAAAGATGAAAGTCTCTTCCCCCCCCCCCAGTCCCCTTGGTCCCGCTAAGGGCCACTTTGGCATCGCCTTGGATGTGTCGTCTGCTGTGCGTGCCCACGGCACCTGCTGGGCAGAAGGCTGCTTTGGTCGGGGCCAGACCTGGAAGTCCGAGCCGTACGCCCTGGCCCCAACCCCCTCCTCCAAACAGGGGAGGGGGAAGATAGTACCTGATGGGGCTGGGCAGCACGGCTCCTCACTGAGGCCGGGGTCTGGGGTCCCGGAGCGGTGGCAGCGACCCCAGCTCCTGCAGTAGGAAACGGCGGCAGCAGCAGACTCCAGGTGAGCTGCAGGGATGGTCAGTGGCAATTGAAGAGGGTTGGCCACCACCGCCACAACTGCCCGCTAACGGCACACCAATGGTTCTTTGCCCTTTGGCAGTGCCCTTCGGCTGCCATCCAGAGGGCGCCACCCCCTGGGCAACAGCCCTTTGTCTTGTAGTTACCCGGGGGGAGGGGCAAATGAATTAGCCCAGGTGGGAGGGTCCCAGGAACCTGCAACAAGCCTGCCTTCCTTCCACCACAAAGCCCAGCCCAAGGGGTGCACGCCCTTTAGAAATCTCTTTAGGATAGGATGAGAGAACACTGGTTGTCCATCAATGGGAGGATGATGGGCAGAAATCGTGGTGAGATGGATTTTCAGCAAAAATGCTCCAAGACCTTGGGATTTGAGGTGAATCAGATAAGTATGCAGATGTTTTATTGTTGCTGTTTGTGGGTTGAGAATATTTGTGGATGTCCAGATAATAATCGGTTTCCACTTTGCTTCATAGGTCTTATTAGTCGGGGCCTCATAAGTGCTCTTGAGAAAGTGAACTACCTCTTCAGGCAAGTCCTCTAGATCTTGTAAATGTCAAGGCAAGATCAGCCAGACTGATTGGTGTAGTGATGACAGATTCGGGTGGAGCACTTTGCCACTGTGTTGGTAGAGGAGGTCTGGGATCTGTGGGAGATGTAGGCATCTCGCTGATATGGGCACAAGTTGTGTGTACCACAGTTGTCCGGGCCAGCCAGGTGCTATGAAAACGCACGTGGCTTGATCTTGAGTGAGTTTTAAGAGGACTAAAGGTGGACTCAGGAAAGGTGGAAAAGCATACACCAGTGACTTTCCCCAATAGATTAGAAATGTATCATTCATGGAACCTTTCCCTATTCCTGACGGTGTCTCAAAGAGATCTATGAGACGGTACCCACCACATGTTGAACACGTTTTGGGTGACTGTGTTGAGCATCAATTTGTACTGCAGTGTAGTAGTTCTGCTTAGATTGTCCACTAGTACGTTCCACTGGCCTGCTAAGTGTTACCACGGGGCATATGTTGTGGAGGATAGACCGCTTCTAAAGATTTATATATACCAGAAGCCCACCAGAACCACAAATCATTGAGTGATGGGCCATGGTGTTGAGAGAAATAACTGCTTGGAGAAGCTACTGGGCTGATCTGCACAGGTGTGGTTCAACAGAGCCCCACTCAAAGAAGAACCCAAATACAACCTAAACAAAGGATTGTGACATAAGCCCAGGGAGAAGCTGTACTGTATTGCCATTTATATGCTCAGCGTGGTATCAAGGATAAGATAAGAAAATATTATGAAAGGAAATATCAGCCAGCCACAGTCCAGAAAAAAAATCTAAACTGCTACTTCTCAAAAATGGTAGTGAATTTCTTAGCCACACAATGTGCACAGTTCCTTAAAAAATCCTCAGATTGACTGCGGATTTCAGTTGTCCATTGCATGAAAGTACAAATTAAAATAGACATCTACTGTGTCTGATTTGTGGATGAAGCCTGGCAGCTAGACATCTGCTTGCCTTCACTTGTGTCTGTAGTTAACTGCATTTGCAAAAACAGAAGGACAGCTTTAAGTATTTGGACTTTAGGTTGTCAAGTCATCTCATTTTACCTCTACAATGGCTTTTCCATTGAAGACCATTGAACAACGGTCAGTTATAAAAATCTAAATCTGAAAAGTAAGAAGTGTTGTTTTCCTTAATGTTCTGGTTTGTTTAATCTTTAATTACATATTAGAAATATTTGCATTTTGTTGGACTAAGTGCACAGAAAACAACTGATTAAGTAATCAAATGCCTCTGTGCCACTTGACATTCTTCTGCCATAAGCATGTTCTCCTAAATATTGAATGATCATTTACTATTACTATTTTGTAAAAATATTTGCATATTTCATTTCATTAATAATGTATAAAATTCCAGTAGAGCAGTTCATGGAAAAGACCATTCCCCCACCAAAAAACCAGAGTCATAATTTGTGCTTTATCCACTACATGTTGGAGAGTTAGGAAAAGAGAAGCGAGCAGTGAGAAAAATAAAAGGCAGTTTGGGCAATGATTGTAAATAAAAGGGGGAAAGCAAAGAAAAAAGGGAAGCAAAGGGGAAAGAGAAAGGAGAAAAAGATAAAACTGTATACAAGCTAAATGGTTTGACAGCTATTTCACATACTGAAATCCAGATGTAACTCAGGGGTGAAAGAAGAGCATGCAAAACAAATACAGAGTTCATGCTATTGTTAATTTGCTATAGTTTTCATTTGAAATTTCCACTATGAACGCATAGGCACACATTTCTTGAATTCCCGTCAGTGGATTTGGCATCTTCCCCTCCTAACTCCTATTCTTAACAAATCTAAGTTCCTTCCTTTGTGTTCATGACAGCACAATAGAAAACTTGTGAAAAAAACATTTTAGTGCTTCAGCTAAAGCATTCCCAAACTCTGAATGGAACTGCCCATTAAACTTACCTGTGTATTCAAGGAGTGCCAAAAGTATCCTGGATTTCACCTCTGAAAAAATAAAAATACGCCTCAGGACAAATTTCACAGTTGAATTGATGAATAAGTTAATCATATTCTAAGTCTCTGATCCTGAAAGGAAAATCAAGTGGGAAGACCACTGCAATTAGATTGTAAGCCGTAGGTAGGGACCGCGTCCATCTCATTGTTCTGTAAAGCGCCAGGTACACAGCTGGCGCTATACAAGTGCTAATAATAATAATAATAATAATAATAATAATAATAACTGCCCCAAAATACAATAATTCAACTTCACCATATAAACACAGAGGTCAATCCATGTGGAAAAATTCTTAGGAACAGAGCCTAACTCACTGGACCTGACATCTCATGCACCATCTATGAACAATTCTAGCTCTACCCATTTTTATCTTCCCTCCCTATGTCATTCTTAACCATTAGCAGTGGTCTCAAACTGTATAATATGAGAAATATAGGACTGCAGCATCCTCATTCCATTGCATTCTCTATTTTAGGAAATTTCTGTTTGGTCTGTTGTAGAAAAAATGGGTGTGAGCCAAATGTCTTCATGACCTGAAGCAATGCAGCATAATTTGGCATAAGCACTTCTATATTTTTCATTACTAGTATTTAAGCGCTGATGCACTATAATTAAACAAAACAAAAAGAATATTAAATAATTTTAGGCCCCAAATTTCAAGTAATATTTTTATAATTTGATGGGGGAATAATTTTCCCATCTAATTAACTATTGTTTTTAAATCCAACAATATAAGCTGAAAAGCCAGGTTCGAAAGCAATGTGCAAAGATGAATATTACTGCTGATTATAGAAGATTATGGTGCTTTTAAATGGAGATAATGTTTGGAGAGGCAGGGGCTTTGTGTGTGTGCTTTTTATCATTGAAAGCATCAGTAATCAATTATAAACAAACAGAGTTCGATAAATTTATGACAACTCATGAGGAGGTTTCTATTTGATGCTAAGAAATGTTTTGATGCTAAGAACAACCACCACAGCTGTTTTGTTTTTCTCTTCCTGAAGTATCAAAGTTGTCCACAACTGGAAGCAGGGCTGAGGGGGCATTTAATGCCTGGTTACTATAATTATATGCCAGGTGCCTGGTTGGTGAAACCAGCAAGTCTACTCAGCGTCTGATTGCCATATTTGGGGTCAGGATGGAATTTTCCTGGAATTTTTCTGGGACAGATAGGCAACTTTTTATAAAGTTGTTCCTTGTTCTTTCAAGCATCGGTATGCTCTGGTTGGTTCTGGTCTCTACTTCTGGCAGATTTTTAGTAGCTTCCATTTCTTGTTGGATAGAGTTTTTTCTGTGCAACTAGTATGGTAAGTTATGCATTGGTGCAGGGAGCTGGACTAGATGGCCCTCACGATTCCTTCCAGCTTTATAACTATATTTTAGATGGCTTGTGCTTCACTGAAAATAGCATCTTTAATATTTGGTACAGTGACTATAACTTGTAATAACTCTATACATTAAAGATTACATTAAATGTAGCTGACAAGTCAAGCACTCAGAAATGATGAAATAATCAAATTAAGGCTGCCTATGCAACATTAATTCAGATCCTCTTGAATATACTTTATGACAGCCCTGCCCAACATCATGTGGAAAGCCTGTGACAGAATCAGGAATACACCCCAGCTGTCCTGGGTCCCTGCCTAGCATTTTAAACACAAGGTAACATCCTTCCTTCTCTTGCAACCCTCTGTCTTATTGGCTGAGGTATATATCCTGTATGTAATTAAACACTATCATCATGTGCGCACAGAAGGAAGCTGGAACTAGGTCTGGCAGGTGCTAGTCCAGTCCCTCTATCACTTCATCAAATCCAAAATTTACACACACACAAGTAAGTGGCTGCTATTTTGGGGTATCTAGTAAGATACCAGGGACCTGATTATCAGATCCAGATGCCAAATCCTCACAGAAGCCATTTACTTCAAGACGAATGGTGGACACACAAAAATTCTGGGAATCAGACTCATGTTGAGAGTTTCATGTTGGTGAAAACCTGATGCTCTCAAAGTTGATGGCTAGGTTTACAAATGTAGCTGCAAATGAATCTCAGTGGCGTTCATTTTCAATTGTATAAAGACTTACAGACAAATAAAAGATTAATCAAATGAGGTCTAGGATCTCAATCATTTGATATTTATGATACAGTCTGTAGAAAATGTATGTGAACTGTACATCTGCACTGTGGCTATTCTTCGCAGCTCATTATGGATGAATCCTGTTGGTTCTTTGAACTCTCAAGCATTTCAACCAAGCCACCTACAAATTATGATCTATTGCTTACATAAATAATGAAGGATACAAATTTTCCCTTATCTGCTTTATTTTAATCTCCCACTATGCTTCAAAATGCGTCTCCAGAGAAGAAAAACTACAATAGAAAAGAGTAAATGCAGATAACGGAATAAGCTAAAACGAACATTTGGGTAAGGGCTACTAGAAAACAGCTTTCCAGGAGAAGGGAACACACAAATCAAAAGGAACTGAATTCACATCAGTAATACAAAAAATGATGTACTTCTGATAGCAGACTGTAAGCCACTTACAGATTTTTATAGTGACTTGAAAATCCTAAGTCTAAATCGAATCCATTATTTTATTAACCAATGAAATAACCTCAAATCAAATGTTCACTTTAGCTTAGTCCTGGACCTGCATTTACTATTACCTATGGTTTATCTTATGTCAATAGTAGCTGTTTTTTTAGTCTTGTTTTTTCTCTGCTACTTTATACTAGTTTTGCAGTTGTCGCTACTGAATAATATACATGAAGCATCTGGTTTTTACTTCATGGTTACTACTTTAGTTGGATTTTATTTCCAAGACTGATGATTCATCTTAGCTTACCTGACTTTAATAATCATAACCACCTACACATCTATCTCCTACATTACAAAGTATTTGGCAAGTCCTCTTGTTTTACTTTCAGGCTGTTTCAGCACTCTGTCTAAGTGTACTGCTTACATTTTGTATCATCCAGTTCTCCCCAAGTTTCTGGGTAATTTGGTTTCCATCCCATTCTTCCTGCTGAAACTATTCACCAAGGTCGCTAATGTTAGGCCTATAGCCACCATTCTCTCATTCCTCAACTGCCACCTTCCCCACAAATCTCATTTTCCTCTCATGCACTGGTTTCACCGGTTCTTATGACTCTTCTAAGATTCTCTCCCTTGGTGGTTTTTCTCCACCGAAAGCAAATGCTAGTGGCCTTAGTCCCTTTCTCTGACCTATCCCAGGATACTTGTTTCTTCTATCATCATGCCTTTAAGTGCTAACTCTGTATCTATGATTTACAAATCTCTTCTTCCAGTCAGTTCCATCTCACCTCTGTTCTAATTAGACAATCACTAGGCTCAAGCTGAATGAAGCAAAAACAGAAATCTCGATTTTTCTCTCTCTCAAAAATATACGTAGTCATAAAATGTGTTACTCCTTCTCTATTCTTCTTGCTGACCATATCCTAAACATCCTTCACCATGAATAATGCAGCATCTTCCTCTCTGCCCCCCTCCGCCCTGATTCCAGTTCTCACATTACACCACTTGTCCCTAGCCATTATGCTGCAGCTAAATTCATCTTCCTTATCTGTATTATTTGACAATGTTATTTCCTCTTCTTAAATTCCTATGCTAGCTCCTAACATAATTCCTCATTCAGTGCAAATTCTTCACCACCACCTTAAGCAATTGGAACAGCTTTGCTCTTGTCCAGATCTTTTCTCCTCTTTCTCCCTGGCCTCCGTATACTGTGACAACCTGATCAATCTACTCTCTCATTCTCCAGGAAGCAAGCCTGTGCCTTGCTCATGCTGCTTATATAAGCATGGACTATTCTTGTCCTACTATAGCTAAGCCCTTGCTGAGGGTTACAATAGTAAAAAAAAAAGTGTAAATACTGTAGTATCACAGGCACATAGAGAGTGTATTAATAATAAGTCTCAGTCAGTCTTTATTGGGAAATAGCACGCTGGCAGCCATGACCACCTCGGTCTAGGTAGCCTCTTACTAGGGAAGGTTCCAAAGAACAAGCTTAAGTCTGAAACTACAGCTGCTCCCCCTGGTGACTGATTGCACCCAATACAACAGACACCTTTTGTTTTGTACTGCCAGAAAATTTGGATTTTTTTTTTTTTATTTAAGTGAATATTTACTGAGTTTTACAAGTGATTTCCAAAATTCCAGCAACAATAATACAGTTGGTAGACTAGAATTAAGAAACACTGATATCAGTTTTCATCAAATTGATCCATTTAGTTGACATTAACCATGGTTAAAAAAGTTTTCAATTACAGTACCATCTATTCACCAAGAGTTCCTCAGGTGCTGACCAAAGAGGCTCTGTGGGCTCTCTTAATCTACTTACTACATATCCTAAACCTGACTCAAGAGACATGAAGAGATTCATGCTGGGATATGCATGAGAGGACATGCAAATTCCTGCATGCATTACTCCCGTCACAGAATAAACTAACAGTAACAAAACGTCTCATACTAAAGAGTAGGCAGCAGAATCTTCATACACTTCTCCTGCTTGAGAACGGCCAAGAATTTGTACAACTTGTAATTACTGAAGGTGCACGTGGCCAGCAATGCTACTTTGAAAGACGTCGTGAATTCGACAATGCTCTTGAGCTCCACAAATTAACCTTATCTTTATGGCTTGAATCAAACACTACATTCAAGGACATCAACCATCATGTTGAAAAGGAAGGTAGAAACACCCTGACCCTAGAAGCCCCCTAATGCCACTTTCTCTCCAAGAACTTCCTATTAGATTGTTTCCTCGCAGAGTCACCTCCACCAAATTTACCTATGACCACAGCACCCACTCGGCAACTACTCCATTTCCTGATAGAGTGGGTCATGGAAGGTGCACCGAAGCCCCACTTCTCCCACTCCTACCCCCCAAGGCTGCTGGGGCAGTGGTCCACCACCACAGTACAAGACAGAGCCAGATCAGGGGTCATGTCCTCCACTGGGGATGGAGCTGGCATCATCTCCCCAGCCAGGTGGCCAGGTCCAGGGTCATGACTCTTAAGTAAGCCCAGTTTGGGGGCCATATCCTCTGCCACTTGGCCAAGACTTTTGAAAATGGTCGGCAAAGCAACACCTCTGACCCTCTTACTTGTCATTTCATAATGTAGCAATCAATCAGGAAATAGCCTGGGGAGGCAGGGAACATTTGTGAAAAGCAGCAGCGGGGCAATGTCCCAGATTGTAATTCAAGGAAAAGAGATTCTCCCACTCTCAGTATTAAGAGGGGGAGATCACTCCTTAGACAGACGTACACACACACACACACAAAATCACTCCACAGACAGACGCCCCTTATATGAACTGGGTAACTAGTTTTAATTATCAGCTAGCTAGTACTTACTCTAAGAAAAAAACAAGTTTAAACCAAGCATCAATGCTAAGTTCCTGGACATCCTCTTTGTTAGCAGCGAGGTTTTTTTTTTAAAAAAAATCCTGTTCAATATTTGGCCTGTAGAAGCTATTATCAAAATAAAAATATTTTTAGAATTTATAGAGCTAGATTTCACTTGGTCATTTGTACTAAGCAAAGGAGAGGAGGTTTTGTTGTTGTTTTGGTATTTTTATATCCAAAGCATATGAAAAAATCTCACAATCTAAAGTTAGAAATGCTGTGGGTGTTAAAGTTTGTATTTATAAAGCATATCGCACATTCTTTTCAGAAGTTTGAAATTAAGCAGATTGATCATGGGAGGTCATGGAAATTAGTCAGTAAAATGGACTTGGCTAAGGTTACATAAAAGTAATTTTAAACTTGAATTGAAATAACCTACAGCTGGCTTCCCACACAGATATGCTTGCTGCAATAACCCGCTGCATATGTTATGCTTTTCTTTTTCATTTTCCCTTACCTGCCACATAAGAAACTCAAAAGAGCTGGTTGTGCAAAATGCTGAACACCATCCCCTGTCACTGGGCCTCCTCATGCTCTCTTTGAACTCAGTGAAAGTGCTTGGGAGTTGAACGTGTTCTGCACCTTTCTGAAAAGTCTAAATTCTTCCTATACATTCTACAGAAAAAATAGTTTTAATTTCTGCCCTGAAGATATCATTTGGTTTATTTCTTTGGCAGCCAATGAGATACTATTTGTACTTAAATTAGCACCATTAGCCATTCTACTGGGATCACAAATCTTTCTTTGAAAGTTAGAAGACTCCCATCGCCTACCTAATGCTGTGCAATCTTTGTCTTGGGAGCAAGATAAAAACTGGTTAGTTACAGTTACCACTCATTAACTATGAATTTAGTCAGGGTTATGTTTTTGTTACTGACCTTCAACACATTTTTTTATGTTCTGTGCAAGACTTTGAACGCTGCTCGGAAGGTTCCAAGGGTCTTGCTTGATGTGAAGTCGTAACCTCTTTGGACAGCTAAGCTTAGGTTCCATTTCCTGCTGAAACTCTAAGCAACAGCAAACACAGAAGGCCTTCTTTAGTTGAAAAAAAAAAAAACCCAACAAAAACCGCATTGAAACATACTGTTTCTCCAAGATCTAGATAGTCTTAGACCACGATCCAGCTGTGCAGTTGCGCTGGGAAACAGTGCCAGCACTAGAAGGGTGATCAGCCCCTTTGTGCCACAGCTGCACCTGTGCTACAGCGCCCTACCATAGATTAGTTAACCCCACAGGCAGACAGTTTGCTTTTGAGCAAAAGCACATGCATAGCTCCCAAGTGGAAGCATGGAGATAGTAGAGAACAGAGGCACTGACTACGAGGGTAGAGGGTACTGTGGCCTTACTCCCCTATCCTGAAAGTGTCAAGTGAGGCTTCATTCCCCCTGGATGCTACTCCATCCAGGGCCAGAGGTTGCTGGGGGTCAGGGGAGGGTGGCGATCACTAGAGCAGTGCTGAGTCAGGCAATACAGAGCACTGGGACACAAGGGATTGGGGGATGACAGGTTTGAAGCCTCTGTCTGCAAAGTGCTGGAGCTGGCCATTCAGACCCACCCCCATGCTGTTCTAGTATACTCTGCCTTGACAACGGGGGGGGGGACGAGGAGTGGGAGGGGGCGGTACAGAAGCTCACGTCTTGTGCACAACACCTGGCCACATCTGGCAAGAACAGCATAAAAAGAGGGACAGCTACTCAGCTCAAGTGCCCTGCAGGCAGGCAGTCCTTCAAACCTGCCACGTCCCAATTCCTTGCATCCCAGCACACCATGCCTTTCAGCCCTGCTGCAGCAACCCCTTTTCTGTAGGCATTTGTTCCCCCCTAAGGCTAGACCTCTTCTGTGTAATTATGGACCCTGTGAACACACCTATCAAACAACAGCATCAGCTATGTGGCTGAGTCATGCACTCTATCCTCAACATGGGGGGGTCGAGAGTAATGTCTCAAATTGTGGTGGCAGCGGTGGAGAGGGGAAAGAAATTGAACAGGAAATCTAACATGGGGCACGGTGCACTGACTTCCATGCCCTGCTCCACACTCTCCCATCACCATGATCCCAAGAAACATTTCCAGCCGATTTGGTTATTGCCCCTTTTCCTATGCTACTCCAGGGAGTGCAGCTTTCCAGAAAGCACATCTGGTCTGATCAGGCACAAATCTGCACTGCACCTTGACCATCCCACCAGCAAGGTGGATTAAGCACAACGGCGCCTAGGAAAGTGAAGACCTTTATGGCAACCAACCATGTTTCTTTCCCAGGGTGGGTTGTGATTGCGCTGGACACCATGTTTGGCCCAATGCAGGGGGGCATGATGGACCCACATTGTAAGGAGGTGGGGTTTGTTGCCTGGAGCATAACCTTGTGTGCTGGTGCTCTCTGTGCAACGGTTGGACTGCCAGTGCAATAGACTCCCACTAATCGCACTGCCAGCACATGGCTGCTTGCGCCAGCGGTGGCAAGCAGCTGGATTGTGGTCTTAATGTTTAAGAAGTGTCTGCAGTCTGTTGATGTTTTTTTGGCTACCTTTATCAATAGTTTTTCACAACATTTAATTTACTAAACACCTGTGTAAAAAATTTAACCATGTCTGTAATAAGTAATACAAAATTCAATAAGACCTGTAATAAATAATTTAAATAATGCATAAGTTCCACTAAATATCACATTTTAAATACTTTTTAAAACCTTTATCACTTCCACTCAAATATTCATAATACAGCAAACAATATGTGGTAGCATAATTATAAGAAAAAATAGCCTCCTGTTCTTACCACAGAAACAGTGAGCTTTGCTGTAACTCAGATTAACTCTGAACTCATCTAGTATTTCAGTAATCAAAGGAAAAGTGTTCCAATAGAAGACCCTTCATGGCAAGTGACAAAGTAATAAGGAAGCAGCTGAACCCTCCTCATTTGCCATTCATGTATATTTGCATATGGGGATTACTATAGCAAGTGGGCCTTCCGAGACTGACCTGGCTATAAAAATCATGTAACTAGACCCATAGCCAGCTTTATTCCATGTCAGGTTTCAGCAATGTTAATGGACATAGTTTGAGAATCAAGTGCAAAACCTTTTATAATTACATTTTATTTATTGAAACCATTTTATATTTTAATGCCTGGCTTAATTCAACCTAAATAACTTTATAGCAGAATTATTTTCTGTTTTCTACACAACATTCACAGTGTTTTCCAGATCTCCCATGCAGCTTTTTCAAAATTCAAACTCCTTCCACTCGAGTTTTTTTAAAAACAAATGTGACAATTAACTTGCATCTTGCTTCAAAGTCCCTGCACTACTGTATTTACTTCAGGAGCAATGATTTTACCCCACCTTCATAAAATCATGAATACCAAATGAAGCTAAAGTGAAAATGTAAGAATATTTCAGCTAAGATCTATGCAATAATAATAATTTTGAAGGACAATTTTTCCAGAAATGTAACAAAGAGAGACTACATTATTTTTGGCATCCAAATCATACACAGTAGTAATTCAGGCACTTCTTCTCTCTACCCCTTTGTATTGCCCATTTATCTCAGTACCGAGCTTTACGCATTACCTTGTAAGCCTCGACCTGGTGTGAAGTACTTTGTCTGTTCAAAGGCCCTCACTACAGCCGGTCCTTTAAGAAGGCTGACAATCGAGTCTACCTGTTGGAATCGAAGTTGCATGAATGGTATACCCTTTCCATAGTAACATTTTAAAAGGCCAGTTATAGCTTGTATTCAGCTTTAACTAATGTAAATTATGGTTCTTGGAAAGACTAATAGATTGGTTAGGATAAGCCTAAGAAGTGTTCGCCTAGGTAATTATGGGCCAGTTGTCCCAGAAAAGGATAGATAGTAAGTACATCATATTCAAATAAACACAAAAAGCAGACAAAGCCAGGAAACCCCTCCTTGTTGCAGATCATTTTTCTCTGATTTAGACTCATATTGTTAATAAGCCTAACCACAAAAACAACCCCAAACAGACTCAAACTCCTACCTGACCAAAAAGGTGCTCCAAGCAGCAATGGAGTTTGTCCTGTTTATCATGAGAAATACGAACACTTAAGGGAAGCTCGTCACCTGCATGGGGAGGAAAAGTCATTGTTATCCAAGTTTCAGTATACCATTCAAAATCTGGATCTGAAGTCCTCTCCTGTATATGCAAACTGATGCTCAATCTTTACAACCTTCTATATTAAAACTTCACATTAACATATAGGGGTTGTTCCCTAAAGTACTTTTTTAAGAAAGCAAAGTTAAATAATGGAAAGACTACCTACATGGAGGGACTCGAGCATTAATTACAGTACACATCATCACTGTTTGGAGGTAGTAAATTAGTAATAGCTATGTTATAGCTATGTATATATGAAGATGCAAATGTTGTTATTTAACAAGGGTCACCTGAAAACAAAACCCATGGGTAATATTCCAACTGTCCTGCTTTCCAGCACTTAGGGTATTTACAAATCGCACGGTAACAACGGAGAGAATCATGAGTGTGCATGATACACTCTCCCACCTGCTGTGAGCGCCAAACTTAGCAAATGCTCTAAGATGCAGTGCAGAAGCAGGGGTGGGCAAGAGCTGCAGCAAGTGGGAGTGGTAGGCAGGCTCCTAGATTCAATCAAATTAAAATACTGGTGCTCTGCACCGCACTGCAAAAGTAAAGACACAAACCACTGCTGCAGCCTCTGCACAAACACAAACCTCTACTTCAGTCCACACTGACCACATTTCCCTGTTCACTTGCTCGCTGCCCTGGCTGCCTACTGCCCACACGCAGGCAATCTAAGGATAACAACAGATGAAACAGTAGCTCACAAGAGCCCACATCAGATGGGCGGCCACCTGCCTATTAGGCGGCCACCATACATTTGCCCGCACTTCACCACCCCGCAGACCCCACTCATGATGTTGTCCTGGAAAATGTGGAGTCCACTGTGTGGGCAAATGCTGGCTTAGGTTGTCAGATAGGGAATTAGCTCTCTTTGGATCAGGGGACCCACACACCCTAGTTTGCAGATACGAGAGAGATTCAAATAGATGGGATCTTAATCATAGTTATAGATTTATTTAGTTGTTCACACATTTATAAAACCCAGTCTGTAATGATCCAGCAGCAGTTACCTAGCTATACAATATCCCACACCCAAAGTCAGTCTTACATGTCTTGAAAGTTCAAAACGGTGGATGTCATCTGTCAGGAGCAGGAGATAGGTGATGGCCTGGTCTGGTCAAGTTGTAGGACCCCCTATGGAGGGGTCCCGGAAAGGGTCAGCAGCCCACGGACACCAAGTTAGATGCCAAGTGCTGAGACGATGTTCTGGTCTCTGCTTCAGTCTTTTATAGTGTTTTGGGGAGAAGATGTTCTTTAGTATGCATATTCCAGGGTGCTTGATTGTGCAATGTGCTTGTTGGTATTCATCTTCCAGAGTCTGGCTGTCATCTCACTTTCCCACGCAGCTTGGGTGCTAATGGTCATATTAGCAGTCTGTTTGTTAGTCAGGGTGGGCACTTGATAACAGGACATCTTTTTCCCTCCCTTCAGGCAGGGAGCAGATATGCTGATGTGTATGCCTTTGTTGTTTACTGCAGTTGACCATCTGAGTGTCTACCAGGTCTTTGTCTTGTCTTTGCTCCAGCACTGAAAGTTTGTTTATAGTTAAAAGCAGGATACCAATGCTATCTGTTCTGGTGCAAAAAGGGTGATGGTCGCTTGAATGGCTGCTGCTAATCAGTTGGCATCTCCCTGGGCATGAACATCTCCTCCTTCCCCTCCAGGCGTGAAGGAGATACTCTGCAGAGGTGTTCCTTTTGCCATTCCAGCTGACCATTCAGTGTTTTGGGTTGCGTAAGTTGCATACAAGCACCCTCTTATCAAGCACCTGTGTTTAGTCCTTGTAAGTGCTTTGTTCCAGGCTGGGTGCAGTTGGTCAGCAATACGATGTAAATCACTGATCTTGCAGGACATGATGATGTGTTTGGGAGTTTGTGAGAGTCAGGAGATATTGTTTACGACATGTAGCCTACCTGCTCATTTCTAGAAATCCTGCTTACTGGTTCAGTACATGTGTTTAAAGCTTTGTTACAATAGCTACATATAAAAATGCATTCTGAAATAAATCTCATTATATTACATACAATCAAATTGCAACAAGGTGGGCAAACGCACGCCCACGTGGCCACCTCCCATCTGTTAGGGCGCACACAGCCTCCGTGTGCATTCAGGTCTGCCAAGACCATAGTGTCCTGGACAAAGTGCCTACTCTGCTCTCGCCCTAATAGGTGCTGTGCTGGTTTACTTTCATTTTTGGAGCACTCCAAAAAGTGAAATAAACAATAACATGGACGAAGACCAGAGCAGGAGTAGCTTCCTGTACACAGGGGTTGCCACAGATGTGCACCGGTAGAGGGGTGGCAGAGCACAGCACCTGCCTGCGTTGTTCATTGTGTTGTTCGTTATGCGGAACCTGTAAGCGTCACCTCGGGACATGCACCTGGTTGGTCTTCCAAGCACAGCCTCCTCTAGTTCCTGCCATTTTGTGCTGCTGGTTCATCAAGTATTCCCAACGATCTTAAGACTTTGTCTAAAACACAGGACATACGCTCCCTGTGCGCCCTTGGCATAAGACCTCAGTCTTCCTTACTGTGCAATGGGCTCAATAGCCCTCTCCCCCACGCATTCTCCACCACTGAAATGAATTGAAAGGGATTCAACTGCTTTTCTGCACCCTGGTGAAGCAAGTCCCTTCCAATTCCGGGATCAAGTGGAAATATTACTGTGTTTAAGAGGGAGGGGAATTACTCCTCTTTCTATTTCTAATAATGACTCTTTTGTTCAGTCCAATAGGCTTTTATTCAATAGCAACAACACAATTTAATATACCAATCATTAAAGGAACGCTTGCACTTTAACATATAATCCCTCACCTACTCTGACTACTTCAAATACATACAAAGCATATATTCTTATGTGATCAGAGGTCAATGGTCTGGTTCCAGAAGGAGGGCGGGCAGGAGGCCCACACGAAGCCGAGAGAGAGAGAGCCTAGCTGTGAGGCAAGTTGCAGGACTTCCTAAGGAGAAGTCCCAGAGAGGGCCAATCATCGAGCTAGCTGGCGCCCTGATAAGGGCTAGCGGACAAGTACCATGAAAGGCAAAGAACTGATTCAGAGGCTGGCCTTATATACAGGTTTTTCTTATTACTTATCCATGTCAAGGGGCTGTTTGCCCCTTATGACTTATTCATGATTGGGGTCCTTCTGCTTAGTCATTGGTTTGGGAGTTTTCCCTGGCCGATAGGGTCCTGCCCCTCCCCCCTCCAGAGGGAGGACTTGACTCCCTGGCCCTGGGCACCCCAGACCCCTCTTAGAGGCGTTTGGTTGTCTGATCAAGCCATCCTTTTCTCGCTTTGCAACATTAGTTCTGTTATCAACTTCTGACCTTCCTCTGTTCCCAATGTCCCTGTGAGTTATAAACTATTCAGTTTTGCTTGGGAACACAAAGTTTCTGCTTTCTCTCAGGCATCCCTTTTGACAGGGATATTGCCTCCTTCACACCGGATCACATATCATCCTGTGATTTACTGACCAACTGACCATCTTCCTTCTAACACATTCCGTTCCTCAATTATCTAAATCAATGAATCAATGTATGTATCAAATAATGTCTTACTTAACTTATAACACTCTATATAATCTTACATGAGGGCCACAATGGCCTACACAAAGGTTCCATTTAGTTACAATATCATAATTATAAATCCAGTGTATACTTTTTGGTTACATTTCAACAAAGGATGAGTTACAATAGCATTCAATGTCTGCTCTGGCACATTTGTGTCAAAAGAAAGCACTTCTGCTTTGGTTACATTGTAGCAAGGAAATCAGCATCTCTGTTAGGCCTGTGCCATTTCACAACAGCTGTGCCAGGCTCCATGGAGCGACTCTGGATCCAGCGGACTAATCTCTCATCTGTAAACACCCTAAATGGCTGCCCACCAACATGTGAGCATGCATTAGCCCAGATTAGCTCTCATGACTTTCCTTGCATCTCTTGCCATGATGCCATGCATGGACACCCAATGGTGAACAATTCTCAAGCTAATAAATGGCCAAGCAAACACCCACTCTCGGGTGGCTATCATGTTGTTTGTTAATACCCTTAGACCACATTTCTTAGAGAGCATGTGACAGAAAGGCTCGCATAAAACCTCACCTTTTAAATGGTAGTCCATAGAGACACTTGGTGCAGTGACAGAATACAATCAGATCTCTGCAGGATCCATATACCAATCTTAATGCCCTTACTAAAGAAATGGTTTCAGTAGTTTTTAAAATAAAGAAAAATGCAATATGAAAATTAAAAAAAAGGAGATATCAAGTTCCAAATGGGTAAAAACAGTCTCAGATATTATTTAAATAGAGTTTGCTCAAAGCTGACATGGAATAAAACATTAACACAAGCATGCCTATTCATGATCTTATTCTCCCTAACACTTGAATCCAGTGGTATTTTGTATTCTGTGACTTGCCTACTGGTCCCCTTCTTGTTAACAATTCCTCCTATTTATTTTATTCTATTTAGCATAATGCATTTGGCAAGACCACTATGGGAAAGTGGCTAAAATCAGACCTTGATAGCTCTTACAAATCCACTTCATTTGGTGCGAGATTGGAAAACTGGCTTTGGTATATTGTACCTCCCAAAAAAACCCATCACAGTTCAGTGTACGCTAAGCAGAAGTGAAGTGCTACACTCCAACCATGATGAGAAAGGGAAAAAATGTAAATATGTACATAGACAACATGAATTAATTACATTTACAGAAAATCTTTACATCTCTAGTATCTTAAGTATAATTTGTAAATATTTTTTTTAAAATAATAATAAATTACCTGAATCCATTTCATCGCTGTGGAAATAAGAACTGCACTGGCTGCTGCAAATGCTGGTGAATGAAGCAATAGAATTCCTGTTGCTGTTGCAATCGCTAAAGGGAAAAGAAAAAAGAAAAACACAAGAGGACCTTATATACAGGTAACTATATAAAAACATATGCAAATGGTTATCTTTCCTTCTTTATATTTCCTTCTCATAATAAGATCCTTTAAAAACTTCACCCTTCTCTTTATGTCATCAGTACAAAAAAACCACAGTAACGTCTGCTGGTCTAAGGGTAAACTTCCCAGAATGGAGAGTTTGGGTGTGAACAAACGAGACAGTAGCCCACGCCAGGTGAGTATCCACCTGCGTGCTTATTAGGTGTTTTTCTCCACAGGCCACACAGCCACCATCCACCAAACGTGCAGCCCCCACTCGTGGTGGGGTCCTGGAGCAGGCAGAGCCAGCCGTGCAGCCAGACTAACATGCACAAACATGTCTGCTTCCCATCAATTAGGTTGCATACAGCATCATGCACGTACAGGTCCATCAGTACCATAGAGTCACGGGCAAAGAGCCTAGAGTGTTCTGAGGAGTGATTACTTCCAGCTCCTCTCTCCCTCTCACTGGCATGCACGTAACATTCTTAAAAGCCCACTGCACCATTTTCAAAATGGGTTTTCCCAGCTCGTTAACTGTTTGGCAATGCATGTCTGACACTTGCTCTTTCCAAGCATTTGCATTTTCAGGGATGACTTGTGGAGGATTACCACCCCCATGGTAGGATTACCAGCCATGGCCAATAGAAGGAGATCCAGGACAACAATTTCACTTCCAGCTCTGGGAGGCAAACATCACCCTATTACAAGCTCCATAACTGGTTGCTCTGTATGGATGGAGCCATCATTGCATTCCATCTGTATGGCTGCATGCCTCCCCCACTGTCCCCTCCCACTGCAATTACTCCCGCTCCCACCATGGAAGCCACAACTGCCAGCAGACATCCATTCATGCCCATCCCTGCCATGGAGCCAGCACAGGTTGATGCGGACACCATGACTCACTGTATTCCCCTTGAACTTGAGCACCAGCCCTTGTTCAAGGAGTCACCCAAGGTTCTGGTCGAGGGTATGGAGGTACTGGCTGCCACTTCTGTAGTGGAAGCGGTGGAGGAGAATGGTAAGTTAATGTACCTGGGCGGGAAGGGGCAAGGATGTTTGCATTTACACAGCAGCAACCACTGTAGCAGCAGCACAGGACAGATAACCATTCCTGCTTCCCTTTGGCTGAGGGTTGAGGGAAGAAGGTTGAAAATTGGGGGGGTGGGGAGGTTTGAAATAATGGCTTTCCTTGTTTCCTTGCTACAAATCTGCCAGTGCAACAGGTACGGATGTAACCACCAGCCACAAGCACCTAGTGGAACAGGACCTGCGAGTCTGCAACCAGCAGCACATGGACAATTTGGCAAGGGAACTGCTTGGGAAGATCATGCGGTGGGCAGACGAGATCTGGGATGCCATTAATGGCATGACCAGGGAGTATAGGCAGCTAATGCAGCCGTTGCTGACAAGGCCCAGCTGTCAAAGGACAGGCACTGGGCCTGCTTCTGGCAGCAGTTTGAGCAGTTGAAAGCATGATTGAGAAGTTGAGCAACAAGATGAGTAAGATGAGAGTACAGATGCAAAGCAGCATGTCTCAGTCCATTCAGCTTCAGAGCTCCCTGCTCAAGCATGTTGCTGCTGCAATCGTGAGCATTGTTGCTCAGGGGCAGGTACCATTTCTTAACCCCCATCTGCAATTTATCAACCTGCATGAACCCGACTGCCAGTCTTGGTTCCCCAGCAATCCACCCCACAGAAAAAGCACTCAAGCCCTCTCTGCACTGCGCTTGTGCCAGGAAACAGTTTCTGGGCCAGGCATGCCTCCCCCCGCCAGTCATTGCTGCACGCTTCCTGGGAACACTCCTCTACAGTTGGATTCATGGAAGGAGGATCAGGGAAGTGTCGTTTCCCCTCCCCCCCAGCCGCCAGTCCCATCACCCTAGCAAGTGCACCCAGTTGCCCCCCAAAGGAGCAGGCGCAAGAAGAAATAATGTTTGTTTTTGAAAGTTCTTTCATTTTTCTGCCAGTAGTGAATACACAAGAAAATGCTTCCTGCATATAAATAGCAGTGTTGGAGGGGAGCTGGATGGTCAGAGAAAAACACAGTGAAACAGAGGAAATATTTTAAAGGCTTTACTGATAACCCAAAAAGACCATTTGAAACCGTTCACTGATGCTCATTAAACTGTCACTGATGGTGGGTGTTTTTTTGACTAGCATTGCAGTTGATGTGCCATCACAAGGCGTCCTGATTCTTTCTGGCTATGTGCTACTCCATTCGGTTCAGCTGGTCCCAAAACAGAGGCATTGGTTCGCCAGAGCTAAATTGGGGGGGGGGGGGAGGGGGTTGTCCTCAAACGCGACCCCACTGGTCTCACAGATGTTATGGAGAACACAGGCAGTGGTAGAAGTGGAGCGATCTCTAGTTGCGTATCAATTCTGACCACAACTAAACTCCAGCACTACTTTAAAAGCTCTTTCAACACAGAGCTGATAGCACTGAGCTATTTAAAGTACCTTTTCTCCAGGGTGTGGGCAATGCTGTATACCTTCATGAGTTGGGGCTTCAGGGAATAAGCAGAGTCCCCAAGAACAACAGGCTTCATAAGCATCGCCCTAAAAAACTGTTTCTTTGGAGGGTCCAAAGTCTCTGGTGTACATGCAGCCAAAGGAGGAGGACTGATTTAAGAGATATGAGCATCATGGTTCTTCCTAGACTACGCGACCAGAACATCCATGAACCGGGTCTGGTGGTCCACTATGGCCTGGAGAACCACAGAAAAGAACCCCTTCTAGTTCAGGTAATCATCCTTGCTATGGGGTGGGCAAATGATGGTGATACAGCTTCCATCAATCACCCCTATACAGTTTGGGAACTCCTCCTACCTAAAACCCTATACTACCTGCACAGGGTCAGCCAACTGCACCACCAAGTTCAGGAGCACTTCGACAATTGCTGTGCAAACCCCCACTAGTATGGTGCCCATTCTGGAAGTTACAATGCCAAATTGCTGGGTGACAAAGCAGCAGGAGTCTGGAATGGAGAGCTTCCAGATGACAATGGCAACACGCTTCTCCTCAGGGATGGGTAACTGCATCACCGTGCTTCTGTTTCTCCAGCCAAGGCCTGAGGATCTAGACTATCTGTAGGAAAAGGCGACAGGGCATCCTGAAGTTTGCGATCCATTAAGTGTCTCCAGGTGGATATAGCCTTGTGCATGGCATCACTGATTTGAAGCCACATCTCCTGACAGGTACCTGTCTGCATGCATGCACCTCTCTGCATGCATCAGCTGCCCTGGAATGGCTTCAATCCTCAGCATGGTCTTTTGTCACCAGAGGTAGGCAAGTGCATGGCACCGAAGAAGGAGCCACCGCAATAGAATATGCACCCCACTATACCGGCTACAGATCGAGCAAGAGCCTGTCTGTGGCTTGAAATAACATCACACCAATGACAGCAGAAGGATTAGGTTCTGGAGCAGTGGTAATGAAGGCCTGAAGTGAAGGGCTGAAACAAGAATTTTAAAAATTCTCGTGAGAAATTCTCGCAAGATCGAACACAGGGACCAAGATCTCACCAAAATCTTGGTCCCAGTGCAAGATCTCATGAGATTTCTCACAAAATGAATTTTTACAAAATGTTGGCTGTATCCTGGGAAGCCCCAGGACACCAGTTGACTTACCTCACCCTGGGCTGCTGGCCTCTGGTCCAGTGGCCACTTGCTGCTCCCTGTCTCCACACTGCATTCTGCGGAGAGCTGAGCTTGCTCTCTGCCTCCCCAGCTATGCTGTATTCTGCAGAGCTGAGCTAAGACCCGACAGTAAATGATCTGAGTGGGAGGAAAGCAGGGAAACCTCTTCTCAGTTGTGTGTAACATTCTAATCGCTCCCTGTTTCCAGGGGTAAACTGTATGCTGCCCTGATATCTGTCCCCCAGGAAACAGGGCCTGATTATTGTATGCACCCAACTGGGAAGAGGCTTCCCTTCCCTGTTCCCCTCCCCACTCAGATAATTTACTGTCGGATCCCATCCAAGCTCTGCAAAGTGCAGTGTAGGTGGGGAGGCAGAGAGCAAGCTCAGTTCTCTGCAGAATGCAGTGTGGAGGCAGAGAGCAGCCACCGGACCACAGACCCGCAGCCCCACAGTACTTATTTTTCTCAATCTTTTCTTATTTTTTATGATGAGAATATGGTCCATTTCTTGGTTCATTCGCGTTTCCAAGAATGAACCAATATTTTTGACGACTCTTGTCAAAAACAAAGAAAATACTGAAAATGAGTTTCACACCTACTGGAGTGGGATAATGAGCACAAATTTTCTTGGCATGTGTTTCCATGGCTGCGGTTTTGGTGTCCGTGAACATACCAAATGTTTTGAACAGTTTAAAGAGCCTTGCAGCTGCCTAGGTAAGATTGGCTGTACACCATATGTGAGCAGCTATTGGCCATTATTGGTCATGTGTCCTTACAGGACTGACTGCCCACTGAGTGTAAGCAGCTATTGGTCACAGGCTAGATATTGGTTGAAAAAGTTTTTGCGAAGCTCATGTTTTTGCGAAGCTCATACTGGGTGCATGTGTGTTGCTGCACTGACGCCAATCTGGGTAGCTATTAAACAGCATAGACGTTTCTTTCACAAGCACATCAGTACACACACCCACTCATCTAAAACTGTTAAAGATGTTGGCACCATGGAAGTATGGGATTTTTTATGGGGTTGGGGGGAACCACTGAATGTTAAGAAACAGGCAGGTGGGAGGGGGGATCTGCAAGGCAGTGAAGGTCACTGTGCTCAGAATGTATGTGGGAGCCCACTGGTTAAAAGCTACTCATATATTTTCTTATCTTTTCAAAGTAACAGTTTTGGCTTGCAATGAGCATGAGGTGTCATAACGCCATATAGAGCTGTTGCTGTGGGTTGTTTTCCCAGGAAAGCCAAACGGCTTCAGCTTTTGTCGGTGGATGCTGCAACCGCATGTGGTATGGAGCCCAGAAAAGTTGGGAGTCTGATGGATACACCCTGGCCTTTGCTGACATTTGAGTGAGGGTTGATGTACAGAGAGAAATGACAAGACCCATCCTCTGAGGCAGCCTATGCACTCATAAGGTGGCACATGCACACAATGGGGTTGTGTGTATGCATGATGGCATGCAGGCACTGTACAATGCTGCTCAGGTTCCAAGTTCAGCAGAATGGAAGAGTGGGAGCCCCGGACAGGATAAGAGAGTGGGATACAAACAAGATCATGACTTTTATTGACGTTCTGGTGCTGCCAGAAGTAGGGCAGTCACTCACAGAGGCTGGACCTTCCCTACCATTACTCCTCCCCCTCCCTCCCCCTAATCAGTGCCCTGGTGACAGCAAGAGGATACCCATGAAGCCACCAGAAATGCCTCAAATCAGATGGCAAAGATAAATGTTTTCAGGGACACAAGTGACTCGGGGTACAGAGAATGTGAACTGACTAAAGGAGAGCTTGTTGCCCTATACAAAGTGTGGCCAATCAAAGAAGTACAGAGCATCCTTGTGAGCGGGAATTATTTTCACCCCAACTGTATGGTAATGCAGAAGATTCTTGAGCGGGTACAAGATGCACATGTTTGACTGGAGGCAGGTGGGAGGAGCATGACAGGGAAGAATACGTGCCCACGTATTAGGCTCATCACACTAAACCTGTGAGTGGTTGCTGACGGGGCGGGCTGCCTGAATGCACAAGAAATACACGCAGGGGGTTACCCTCTACATGCTAAACATGTGCATGGGGGCTGGATGGACTGAACCCGGGCTGCAGTGGATGTGGATATGGAGGTACACAAACAAACAAACACACACACACACACACACACACACACACACACACACCTGTAACTGCATATAGAAATCATACATTTCTACGTAGTCACTGTTCATTCATTGGTGACTTTGTATATGTCTGTTCTAAGATGCAGTCATCAATAGGTCAATACTTACTTACTTCAATGCTGTGCACCTGTCCCACAGCTATTATAAATGGTATAGCATTAGCATTTTGGTTTATGACTAGTTCTAGTTAGGAAGAGTCTAAAAAGAATCAGCCACTTAGACAACTTAAAGAAGAAATAATTTGTTCCCCTCCCTCAAGCTATGATGCACAAGCCAATAAGCTCCCTTTGAGCTATTGGCACTCAGCAATACTGAACCATTATGGGTGTAACTTTCTACACCTCCATAGAATCTCAATGACTTCTTGGGAACTGCATGAGGGTGCAGGAACAGTCAACAAAAACACAACTGCAGGGCTGAGTATCAAATGTGCATGCTGGGTAGGTGTAAGTAAAGATTTAAAAGCTAACTATATTTTATTTTCTATATTCTAACATTTCTATTTTTGGTAGTAGAGATGGTATCTCTTCTTTCTCCAGATTTGTTTCTACCAAAATTACTGGTTTTGTACAAATAGGCAGTGAGATGTATGTAATGTATTATCCATATCACAATGAAAGAAATAGAAATAGGGGCTGATCCTAAGTCGCACTAAATGTACTCATCCCACATATATCCCCTGTATGGGGAATATAACATTCACACAAGCCACGCACAACTTACGCACACGTATAGTTAGGATCATCCCCATACAGATTTTATTGCAAACCGATTTCCAAACGGATTTGAATACGTAGGCTTCAGCAGACTACCCAATCAGCTTCAGAGAACTTGGTTTTAATATACGAATTTGCAGGTGTTAAAGGAATTAATTAGATGAGGAAGCACATACAGCACATTCTTACACTTTTGGTATTCTAAGTAGTAACAGGATTCTAAATATATGCCTTATACGCATATCACACGCATCCCCAAAATTCATAAGATTCATAATGTTTTATATATACTGTATTTGCACATATGCAAGGGTGAGGGCCTGGGGGGGTCTGGGAGTGGTTGAATCTCCTCTTGTGGGGGAGTGTTCGCCCTCCCATGGTCTCGCAGGTATGGAGTCTGGGTGTGCTCCTCGATTCACAGCTCAGCCTGGAATCTCAGGTTGTGGCCATGGCGGGGAGTGCGTTTCGGAAGTTACATCTTGTCCAGCGGCTTCGGCCGTATCTCTCAGACTCTGACCTCGCCACTGTCATCCATGCCTTCACCACCTCGATGCTGGATTAGTGCAACGCGCTCTACGAGGGGCTGCCCGAGAAGCGGGTCCAGAGGCTGTAGCTGGTGCAGAATGTTGTGGCCCATCTCCTTACTGGGGCGGGCCGCAGGAAGCACATGACACCTGTACTCTGGGCTCTGCACTGGCTGCCTATAAAGCACCGGGCTAGGTTCAAGGTGCTGGTTTTGACCTTTAAAGCCCTTCACGGCCTGGGCCCTGCCTATCTGCAGGATCACCTCACTCCCTATGTGCCCGTGCGACCCCTGAGATCGTCTGTGGGGGCCTTTTTGGAGGTTCCCCGGGCGAGACAGGTGGCCACTGATGTGAAATCTTTTTCGGTGGCTGCCCCTGTGCTGTGGAATTCACTCCCAGAGGAGGCTTGGTTGGCCGCCACACTCCTGTAATTTTGATGTTTGTGTAAGACCTGTGACAGACTGTGCTGTTCCGCCAGGTCTTTGGCGAAGGGGGTAGGGAGGGAGGGGGGGGGTGAGTTTTTATGATTTGTTTTAAAATGTGTAGATTTATTTTAAAATGTTTTATTGTTGAATTTGTGTGTGTGTGTGTTGTTTGCCGCCCCGAGCTGCCTTTGGGCAGGAGGGGCGGGATATAAGTTTTAAATAAATAAATAAAAAATATGCACAAATTAAGGCGACAGAGGACAATGACTAAAAGATAGCCTAACTAAGGCTCTGTCCACTATAGAGATAAAGCCATTGTAGTAAAACACTTGCACATAGTTCCAACTAGAGGTGAAATGAGTACATTTTCCTATTTCAGGCAGACTGAAGTCAACCACAATGGCATTCGTCTCAGCTTTGCCAACAAATTTTGAGCAACCAATTTTTTGACATTTTGGTTCCTTTGATTCATTTATTTCTGGTTTTCTATTTGTTTTCACCAGGAACAATGAAAACAGTAATAAAATCTCAAAATGCTCAAAACAAATTAAATGCCCCAAACAAATGAACCAAAAACAAGTAAGAGATCCAAGGTCAGACAGGTAGTGTTCATTATTTGGTTGATTCATTTTGGGTCAGGTCAGGTGGGATTGTTTGAATTTGACAGGTACGTGTTTCAGTTCTAATTCTAAACTTTTTTTTTATAATGAGTCCTCCTGTGGGAAAATGGTGAAATCTTCTACAGAAGGGGCATTTCAAAGCAGTCTGAACAAAGCCCAAGAGAATTAAACATAAAGACATATTACCTTTAACCATGTCTTTGTTATGCATTTCTCCATAGCTAATGTACTGTAGTGTTTAATGTAAGCACAAAACCATCAAAGAATTAACTTCTAATAATTCCCCATATCTACTTCCACAAAAAGACATGGCAAGGTTTTTTTCTAGCATTTCGATAACCCTTAGAGTGATTTTTTTATTGAATTTGCTTACTGTTCATTTATGTGCCTTACATCTTATTTTATTTTTAAATCTGCAGCTCTGTGCTGACTATTGCACTAAAAGAGACGCATTTAATCAGTGCTATATGTACTAGGAGCTGAATTCCATATTACATAGCTTTTCTAAATGACAGATTCTGGGATCAGGAAATGGTCTGAGAAGCATTTTAGCACCTCTCAAATGAGACACTATGATACACATAGGTTGAGCTCAGTAATGCCGCAGTTGTTGAATGTCAGGTCTGGAAACAAACCTCCAAAAGAACAATTGCACTGCTATTTCACCATCAAAAGAGGCTTTATGTTCCAACCCCAAATACACTAATGAATCCTTTTGCCTCAATTACAAAGAAAACCCTTAAAACTACCTTAACTGCAGTTAAATAAATCTGTTTCTAAGTAAATCTAAATGTTTGAAAGTAATTTTCAAATATATTTGCCATAATGTTTCCCTTTTAAAGTGTTATCTTAATATTGTAGTCTAGTTTTTTATGATTACTTCCAGAAATGTGCTGACCCAGCAGTGTCCAAAATGGGATGTCACCACATTTAAGTGTTAAATTCAGATTTTTATTCAGTCTCTAATAGGGATTGATATCGGATCTGGAATCTAAACTAAAATATTTTAGAATATGGGCAGGACCTTATTTCATTATAAAAACTTCACAGAAAAAAAATGATTTATTCTATTTTCTGGATCATACTACATTCAGAATCTAGTAGATGGACACAACTTTTTAATATAACCACATCATTCTTTGAGAATATTTAGATAACTAATTTCTGGTAAAAGCCCATTTTAGTTATTACCAGAGGGGAAAGTGTATATGGAAGCTGAAAGTAATTTATTCACCAATAAATGAAAGATAGGGGCAAAAGACACTGTCAGTAAAATTACCTGTACGAGTCCCTGTTGCTGATGGTGTCATGACCAGAATCTTCCTGCTCATCACCTGCTACATTAAAACAGACCTTTTTCCCATTTCTTTCTCCCTTTTCATTGTCACTGTCCCCTGGTATTAAAGGTTCGGGTGTTTTACGGTCTGATTTCGGAGAGTATGTTATTGAAGACAGAAGGCTGCAATGAGACAAAATTAATCAGAGTGAATGGAGTTGGGTTTTTCTGTTTGCTGGGGGAGGGGGGTTGTAAAAGGGTCTGCAGAGATGGTAGCTATTATAATCAATTGAAGAATATCATGAACGTATAACACACTCCATATTGTAAAAATTAAATTTGAAAAGCTTAAGGAGTCAAAATTATGCTTCATTCACAGCAATATAACATTGCAGAATAGCAGGTCTGACAATTAAGGAATTGTTTTTCTAGGAAAACTAATTCCCTTGATAGCTCCTTTCATTCTGAAGGCAATTCTTTTAAAAAAGTGGCTCTTGATACATGCAAACAATACATTTGCTTACTCAGAATTAATAATTATCCTGCAGAAAACATCTCTTTGCGTAAAAGCAACAGTTTCCTACATGTTTATTGTCCGAACTACTGGTCTCCTTCTGCCCAGCTGACCTATTCGGACAGAGAGTTTTGGGAAACATCTTGGGACCAATTCAAGGTCTACACGGCTGGTGTGCACAACGCGCCCCCAGGTGCACACACATGCAGGGTGCTATACGCCAGTCACAACAGCACCAAAACCAGCTGAGGCTCAGCTGGGAGAACATCTCAAACTAGGGATGTGCGAACAGAACCGAGTTCGGAAATTCGGTTTGGTTCGAAAATTGAGTTCGGTTCGAAAGTTCGGTTCGGTCGAACGAACTATTCGAGTTCGGTCAAATTCCAAACCGAGTTTGTACATTCAAAACCGTGGTTTTGGCCTTCCGGACTGGTTCGGATTCAGCCGAACAGTTCAATCAAATTCGAGTTCAGTTCGAAAGATCAGTTTGGTCGACTGAACTATTCGAGTTTGGTCCAAACTCCTAACTGCGTTTGCACATCCCTATCTCAAAGCCTTCACCTCCATTCCATCTCAGAAGGGGGGAAAGGACTGCGAGCTATACTCCCAGCCTGAGTTCACACCACCACACTCACAGTCCTCTCCTTCCTCTCTTCTCAGGGAGTGGAAGAGGAAGAATGTTTTGAGTGTGGCTGTGGCAGCGAATTGGGTGGCAGCTCAGTCTGTAAGGCAGTAACACCACCACCATGCACGTCTGCAATATGTGTGTGCGTACTAGTGTGAGGTTGGTCTATCTGCACATCATGCTTGCACAGACTGTGGATTGGCACCTATGTGGAGAGCACCATTATGTCTTATCTCATTGGTCTCAAATCAGAAACATTTCAGTCAATACTTAAGTTCATTCATATTCAACATTTTCAGCAAAGCACTAGCTGGCTAACCAAAAACTTGGATACTTTGTTGAATAGTGGCAGAGAAATTAATTATGGCCTTAAAAAGTAGGTCTACCTTCGTGACTTGAAATGGAAAGGACGGACACAAAACTATTACAATGTCCAAACTGATATCTCCCCAACATTCATAATGACCAACACGCCTGATCAGGCCACATGACATGGCCAGCAATATGATATCGTCAGGAATTTACTCGGTTTCCCTCCCAAGCACAATCCCCAACTGGGATCTTGGCCACCCCAAACCAGGAATCAGGCGTTTGATTGGATTCAACACAATTTTATTCTTAACCACAGAGTTAGAATACCATCATCACAGTTCTTGGATAACCCTAGCCCTGTCTACTTAGCGCTGAAGACAATTTGCCATGGTTTGGGCTCCTGTTTTATAGCCCTCTGGGCGGGAAAGGTTATGGAGATGCTCATTCCTGGGTCTGGGTGACCTTTGGGTGGGAAGAATTTATGCTGATATGCTCGATGCAGGGCCTCACGGTGCTATCCCGTGGGTTTCTGCTGACCACACTCTTATGCATATCTGTATAGGTATCTCTGTCCGAACATCCAGGCCTCACCCCTCTGGGCAAGGTCGGATCTTCTGTTCTCCAGGATGAGATTAAGGTCTTCCTCTCACCCTGGCATCAGGAAGGCTGTTAGTTAGCCGATGCCCGTTGTCTAAGATCAGTGGGGGCAACATCTGCTGAGTGTGACGTGTTATCTCATGTTTATGCATTTTATTGTACTGTTTACTTCAAATGCTTCTAAACATTTGCTGACCTAGTGTTTTCTCTTCCTTTTCTTACCACCATGGTCTGAGACTCATGACCTAAGCTAGTTAATCTGTTTTCTGGTTTGTACCCATCATGCATTTCACTTGTAACGTAACATATACTACTTTGTTCAATTGGAAAAAGGATACATACATTATACGTTATTACTCATTGAATTCAATAACCCACACGCATATATATATTACTACTAGCTTCATAAAGATGAAATCAATTTCAAGCATAAGGAATTTAAGCAAACTACAATCATATTTCAACAATACGATCAGTTAGTGTGGTACTACATATTAAATTTATTTACAGGTCTCTGACCTAATCTGATTACTTATCTGTCAGTCTCGACATAGAGAACTAACTATAATTTGATGCGAGTAACCAACACTAGATATTTGGTCTAGTGGGTTTGGTCAGTCCTGTCTGTCTCCGCCTGGACCTGGAGCAATCCAGTGACCAGTGTGACTGGTTTATTGAGTACTTTGTAGATAAGATCGTTTGCATCTGCCACAATTTCTGTTCCGCGGTTATTGCAGAGGATCATCTTGGGGCTATGGATGCCCTGTCCTATCCTGTTTTGTGGGATTGGTTTCAGATGGTATCACCTGCCAATGTGGAGTCCTTGTTGGGATCTGTTCATGCCACCACTTGTGAACAAGATCCTTGCCCGTCCTGACTGATGAAAGCCAGCCAGGAGACACTATGGCCGTTGCTGGCTGGGGTGGTTAGTGCCTCCCTTTGGGAGGGCAGGATGCCTGAATGCCTGAAGGAGACTGTGGTTAGGCCCCTGATCAAGAAACCATATCTTGACGCTGATGCTCCTGCCAGTTATCGACTGGTCTCTAACCTCC
This sequence comes from Sphenodon punctatus, assembly GCA_003113815.1. NCBI lineage: Eukaryota > Metazoa > Chordata > Lepidosauria > Sphenodontia > Sphenodontidae > Sphenodon > Sphenodon punctatus. The sequence goes on along the minus strand of QEPC01007521.1, from coordinate 936,522 downwards.
CCTTTTTAGGGAAGGTTATTGAACGGGCTGTGGCACGGCAGCTCCAAGAACACCTGGACCGCACCGGTTTCCTTGACCCCTCTCAGTCCAGGTTGCGGTCTGGGTATGGTACGGAGACTGCATTGGTGGCCTTTGTTGACGATCTCCACCTGACGTTGGACCAGGGTTGTCAGACCTTACTGGTCCTGCTAGACTTTTCAGCTGCGTTCGACACAGTCGATCATGAGGTGTTGGTGACCTGCCTGCGGGACCGTGCCGGGATTGGCGGGACGGTCTTGGGATTGGTTTCGTTCATTCATGGCCAGAACTCACCGGGTGGTCTTGGGGAGTGTACGTCTTCCCCCCGGGACCTCACGTATGGAGTCCTGCAGGGTGCCATTCTGTCTCCCCTCTTGTTTAACATCTATATGCAGCCGTTAGGGGAGATCGTGAGAGGGTTTCAGGTCATGCAGTGTCATCAGTATGCTGATGACACTCAGCTCTACCTCTCTTTTTCCATCGACCCAGGCCATGCAGTCTCTTTATTTTCCCAGTGCCTGTCGGCTGTGCTCCGAGCTCTGCACTGGCTGCCTATAAAGCACCGGGCTAGGTTCAAGGTGCTGGTTTTGACCTTCAAAGCACGGCCTGGCCCCTGCCTATCTGCAGGATCGCCTCATTCCCCATGTGCCCGTGGGACCCCTGAGATGGTCTGTGGGGGCCTTTTTGGAGGTTCCCTGGGCAAGATGGGTGGCCACTGATGTGAGATCTTTTTTGGTGGCTGCCCCCGTACTGTGGAATTCGCTCCCGGAGGAGGTTCAGTTGCCCCCCACCCTCCTGTTGTTTCAACGCTTGTGTAAGACCTGGCTGTTCCACCAGGCTTTTGGTGAGGGGGAGGGTGGGATGGTAGGGTTTGGGAGGGAGGGTGAGCTTTACGATTTGTTTTAAAATTTGTTTTTTTCTTGTTTAATTTTTTTGTGTGTTGTTCGCCGCCCAGAGCTGCCTTTGGGCAGGCGGGGCGGTGTACAAGTTTTAAATAAATAAATAAAATATATCTGTGGAAACAGTTCTAATGAACTTGTGCAAGAACAGCAACGAGAAATACATGCTCCAATAATCCTGCAAGAGGTAAAGTTAAAGTATACACAATGATATTTTAGTTCAATTTACTGGAAATGACAAGCACAAGTAGGAGTAAAACCTATTAACATTACTTTAATAATCAACAGGAAAAAAAGATGTAACTTTAAACAAGTTCTTTCTAGTTATATTTTAGATTATAAGTTCAAAATATTAGTTTGGGCGCAGGGCTGGGGCTTAGAGGGGGGTCAGGTAGGGTTTACTTACCTCCGGAGTCTGTCCCAGTGGCGGTCCCGACCCCCGCTCTGCTCTGCACCGCCTCTGGGCCGCTTCCTGAAGTTTTCCAGGCCCAATTCAAGGTGTTGGTATTGACTTTAAAAGCCCTAGATGGCCTGGGCCCCACCTGTCTTCAGGAACGCCTCACTCCCCTGGTTCTTGATTGACCCATGTGGTTGGCCAGGGGCGCCCTTCTTGAAGTCCCTCTGGGTTTCCCGAGTGACGACGATGAGAAGGACATTCTCAGTGGCCGCACCACAGCTGTGGAACTCCCTCCCGGTCGAGGTCCGGACGATATTGTAAGACCTGGCTGTTCCGCCAAGCCTTTGGTGAGGGAGACGTATTTTCGTTTTTAGCTTTACTATTAGTTGTTTAAAATATTTTATGTTGTTTTTTAAATGATGTAAGCTGCCCCAAGCTGCAAAGGCAGGAGGGAGTGGGAGGAAGCGGCATAAAAATCTAAATAAATAAATAAATCTCTCCATTGTGAACACTGACCATTTAGTCCTACTCTTTACTTCCTATCCTTCAACCAGTTATCAATCCATAGTAAGACACTACCTCCTATCCCATGACTTCTTAATTTTTTCAAGAGTCTTCTATGACTAAACTTATGACTAATCTTGCCTTGGCAATACAGTTTTTAAAATAAAAAATAGTTCCAAAATATAGTTTACAAACTTTTTAAGAACTGTTAATGTCCCCATAATTTTTGAGTTTACAATTTATGCATAATAATAATATTTGCTCAAAGATTTCATGATTTAATATATCTGGTTATATTTTTATGGCAGCATCAAAACAGAATATTAGCAGAATTAAGGAGGGTGAATTCTGGGAAATATTGATTTCCACTACATTTATTTATTTATTTATTAAAATATTTATATCCCATCTCTTCTGCTCCCAGCAGCTCCAGGCAGCTAACAACCAAAAACACAAATACAAAAACACACCAATAAATAAATAGATTAAAACAATACACCATAGATTAAAATTGAGCTAAAACTGGGGGGAATAATCAACCCCTACCACCGTAACCCACCCCACCTAAAACCTATCACCCTCACCAAATGCCTGGCAGAACAGCCAGGTCTTGCATCTTCATCAGAAGGGAGGTCCGGAGCCAACTGGACTTCTGCCGGAAGGGAGTTCCACAGCCTAGGTGCGGCCACTGAGAACACCCTCTCCAGAGTCACCCCTCCAAGATACACCAGGTACGCGCCCTCTGCCAATCGCAGGGGACACTCTAGGGGCCCAGGGAGTGAGGCAGTCCTGCAGATAGGTGGGGCCCAAGCTGATCAGGGCTTTATAGGTCAAAACCAACACCTTGAATCAACCCCGGAAAACTATAGGCAGACAGTGCAGAGAGTGGAGCACTGGTGTAATGTGCTCACAGCGACCTGTTCCCATAAGGAGGCGGACCGCCACATTCTGCACCAGCTGTAATTTCCGAACCATCACCAGGAGTAGCCCCAATCTGAACCCATTACAGACATCTAATCTTGAGGTGATAAAAACATGGATGATAGTGCCCAGGTCTGCATCTGAGACATACGGATTAAGCCATAGCACCAAATGTAACTGGCGAAATGTGCCCTTCGCCACAGTCACCACCTGGGATGTAAAAAGTGGTGTGCCCCAAGGATCTGTACTGGGACTGGTTTATTTATTTTATTTATTTATTTATTTATT
>QEPC01007521.1:902965-918948 GCA_003113815.1 Sphenodon punctatus | reverse complement strand
CCGAGCCAGGTTCAAGGTTTTGGTGTTGATCTATAAAGCCCTACACGGTCTGGGCCCCTCATACCTCAGGGACCGCCTCACCCTCCACGCCCCAGGGCAGCTCCTTTGGTCTGCTGGGGGTGCCTTCTTGGAGGTCCCCCATGTTAAGCGGGGGACCACAATGAAGAGGGCATTCTCGGTGGCCGGGCTGCGCCTTTGGAACTCCCTTCCGGAGGAAGCTCACCTGGCCCCTAGCCTGTTGACATTCCAGCAAAGTTGGAAAACCTGGCTGTTCGCCCAGGCCTTTGGGGAGGGTAGGGTGGGGTTTTTTTTAGCTCCCCCACCTGACTTGTTATTTATTATATATTATTTATGATATTTAGCCCTGTTTTAATATTTTAATATTATTGTTATGAAATGTTTTAAATTGTTTTTATTGTATTTTACTGTTGGAAGCCGCCCAGAGCTGCTTTGCAGGAGGGGCGGGGTACAAATCCATTAAATAAATAAATAAAATAAATATAGCAACAGCTTTATTGTCTGTTTCGTGGTAACAGGAAGGGGGCAGGGGATCAGCTCGCCTGCCGGCCGGTGTGTTCCCTGCAGACTGTGCCCCTCCCCTGGGTGCACCTGCGCTCCCATTCTGGGGGCTCGTGCCCCGGGCCTGCATGCGCCCATCAGTGCAGTCCACAGCTGGTTGCCTGTTGTCATCACCTCCCTGCTATCAGTGCTTGCTGGACAGTCTGTGCGCTTGGTTCCTGCAGCTGTGCTGGGTTCGCTCCCCACGCATCACTTGCTAGCCATGCCCTGTTGCAGCCTGCTGCCTTATCGCGGGTCCTTGCTTCCCGCAGGACCATGTCTGGCAGTGCTGCCCCTGGGCTCCCATGTCCCATATCGCCTGGCGCCCCCCCCCCATAGCTGGACCTTTCAGGAGACTATGGCCCTATGTGACCTGTGGCAGTCCTCGGCTGTGCAACTGCTCCTGTGCTGTCCGGACACCCTCTCTGGTGCCTATGCAAGTCTGAGCTCCAGGCTTCGCTACTTCGGCTATGAGGCGACTGGTAGCGCGTGCCGGCTCCATGCAAAGGTGCTTGGCCTCCGTCCCTTTCCTGATGGGCACATTCTGGAGAGGAGGTGCTCGCACATTCCACTCACCTGTGTCGCTGTGCCCCTCCATGAGCACCTCCTGGCTTTCGCTGCCTGTGGTGTTCATCTCCGTGCCCGGGCCCCCCTTTGGCTGGTTCCCACTGCCTGATACCGCTACCGGCTCTCCTCTTGGTGTCTTCCTCCCTTGCCCAGCCGCCCACATGCCTGTGTCCGTGCCCTGCCCCCCTCCCCCAGTGCCTCCATTACTGTGCCGGACTTGGGACAGCGCCTCCCGGCTTCCTCGGGGGGGGGGGCTGCATGTGCTGTCTGCAGGATCCAGCTCGCATCCATCCCCAGTCATGCAGCTGCATGAGCAAGGGGGATCCTTGTCTTCTGGACCTGCCTCGGACTGCTCTGGTGACTTCACCAGCTTGGTTGCCCTCCCCCTGTGGCCCTGCTCCATCCCAGTGGGGACCCCTGTGACTTATTATTACCATAAGCTTTTATATAGTGCCAGCAATGTACCTGGCACTTTACAGAGATTAAGATAGACACGGTCCCTGCCCGAGAGCTTACAACCTAAAGACAGGGGAGACAGGGAGGGGGGACCTGAGGGAGGGACAAGGGATGCAACATTCATGAGGATGCTGTTGGGTGTCCCATGCTCCCTGTGCTGTCAGTGCGGTTCTGGGTGCCTTTCATCATGTCCAAGACTGTTCCTGGCCTGGTCCCCTCCCCTTCCATGACCCGGGGCTCCCCCACCCCATGTCTGTGGTGCTGTGTGTGTTGCCCTTCCCTGTGTGCTCCCCGCTTCCTTCCTTTCCTGTTCGAGTGTGTTTGCACACGGGCGTGTGTGTGTGTGGTCTGTGCTCTGCTGTGTCCACGGCTTCCCTGTGCCTGTAGCATGTGCCGCCTTGGCTGCTCGTCTCCCTCCCTTTCCATTTCCCTTGTGTGGGCATTGCCTTTTGGCGCTTTTGGCTTCCTTTGCCTTCAGCCGGCCATGTTTGCCTCCCGCCCTCCCCGGTGTCTTCTAGGTGTTCTGACCACGGTCCGGGATCGGCGTGATGTCTGTTGTGCTGCTCCGGGCCGCAGACTGGCCTTCCATTTCCTTGCCGTGGTCCCGCTCCTGTCATCTGTTCAGGGCTGTCCTGGACCATGGGAGAGGGTTAACTGGCTCGCCACGTTTGGGGATCCATTGTGGTAACTCGGGAGCACGTAACATCTGAAATTACCCTTAGTCATTAATGATCTGGAAAAGGGTGTTAAGAGTGAGGTGATCAAATCTGCAGATGACACCAAGTTATTCAAGGTAGTTAAAACATGAGCAGATGGAGAAGAACTGCAACAGGATCTTATGAGATTTGGTGCCTGGGCATCTAAATGGCAGATGAGATTTAATTTGGACAAGTGCAAACTGATGCACATAGGAAAAAATCATCCAAATGATGAGTACACAATGCTGGGTACAAAGCTAGGAGTTACCACTCAGGAAAAGGATCTGGGACTGATTGTGGACAATACACTGAAATCCTCAGCCCAGTGTTCAGCAGCAATCAAAAAAACAAACAGAACATTACGAGTTTTTCGCAAAGGGATAGAGAATAAAACTGAGGATGTCATAATGCCTCTATACAACAGTACCTGAAGTATTGTGTGCAGTTCTGGTTGCCCTATCTCAAAGACATAGCTGAACTAGAAAAGGTACACAGAAGGGCAATGAGAATGATAAAGGGTATGGAACGGCTTCCGTACAAAGAGAGGCTTGCCAAGCTGGGTCTCTTCAGCTTAGAGAAGAGAAGACTGAGAGGGGACATGATAGAGGTTTATAAAATCTTGAGTGGTATGTAACGAGTAGATAGGGAACGGTTATTTACCCCCTCAAATAGTACTAGAACTAGGGGACACTCCATGAAACTAGCTGCTGGCAGATTTAAAACAAATAAAAGGAAGTACTTTTTCACTCAACGCATAATTAACTTATGGAATTTGTTGCCAGAGGACGTTGTCAAGGCCAGTAGTATAGCTGGGCTTAAAAAAGGACTGGATAAGTTCTTGAAGAGTAGATCCATTAATTGCTATTAACCAAGTAGCTTACGGGATGAACTTCTTATTGTCAGGAACTGGGAGTGAACAACAGGGAATGGATTGCCCATTGTGACCGTTGGTTCTTCTCCCACGCAATCAAGATTGGCCACTCGCAGATGCTGGACTTGATGGACCATTAGTCTGACTCAGTATGACACTTCTTATGTTCTTATGTCCCATAATGTTAGTTAACTGTAGCACGAACAAACCTATACTTTTGTACTGTACATTAAACTTCCTGTCTCCCACCCGCATAGAGCTTTTGAGCAAATAGTTCAGTAGTTAAGTTTGTCTACTCACAGTTTTATTTGCTGTGACACTGCCTATCTTAAACAGCTTAAGTAACTCTTACATTGTAGTTGCCATGCAAACCAATAATAAACAACAGCAAAAATGAATAAGCAGTTTTGAAACTATTATTTGTTTTAATAATTTTACCAGAACATACTTCCTGAAGTATTGAAAAGTTCAAGAATCAAGTTTTGTTCTTAAGTCACAATTTGTTTTTGTTTTGTTTTTAGGGAACAGCAATTTATTTTACGTGTTTAATTACTTAATATTTTCCTTCTCATCCTGGGACCCAATAGCTGTGGCTGTGTTATAAGTAGAATATGGTGTCCTACATTAACAGTTCACACCCGAATAATCCTGGCTTCCATCTTTCCTGCTCTTCCTGTTCAGAGCTTTTAAGTAGGCGTCCTGGGTAATAGAGAACCAATTATTTCAAGGCTTTCTGGCATGGAACTCTTTTTTCCTTGGTTTACCCAACATTAAAACAGATTTTATTTCTGATAAGCACATACCTTTATAGTAAAAAAGTCTTTAAAGAAAATACTAAATTGTCCTTACAATTCAAGAACTTTATAAAACACATAAGAAATACAAATTATGCCATAACTCTTACAAATTAGGGCATACAGTTACACCAAATTGTATCACTTCACTTCAGTGTAGGGACTGGCAATTTTTCTTTCTAATCACTGAACCAACGTCACTGCTAGGAAAACTTACTAGTCCTGAAAGCAACTGCACTGGCCCAAAGCTTTTCAAGTTCTGGGAAAAATATGATTTCTTGGGTTTAAGATACTTTTTTTGTATTTTAAAATTCAGTATTTGCATTGTTATTGTAGGTTTCATTTTAAGATTATTAAACATCCAAAAAAAAATTAAAACAAAGGTGACCTTTTTGCATCTACTCTTGTTTTTCCTCATAATGAAGCCTAAAAGGCTATGCGGATTCCATGCTATCTCAGATGCTAAGAGAATTCGTGTTTCCACCTTTAAGCAGAATAAGAGAGGAACATTCAGTATTATCAACACTTAGTTTAATTGGTCTCTGACAGCCTTACTTCTACGTGAAGAGTGACTGGATAGAAATTTGGGAATAGCACTGAATGCATGTTACAAATGATAAGTTAGATTCAGATTAGAGAAAGAAAGCATGTTTACACATGCATATCTTTTATTCTCATACTTGGCTTATATTGATACATTCTGTGGGGAAGTTAAAAACATGTATAGATGGTATCATCTACTTACTCATCTATCTGAGACACACAAGTTTCCACTTCTTTCAGTGCAGCTTGCAATTTGCCTAACAATTTCTGATAGACATCTTGATTTTCCAGATCCTCTTCTTTTAACAGGTATCTCAAACCATGGCCATCCGGTTGACCTAAGGAGTGTCCTGATGGAGCTGCCATGGTGGTAATAGTGTGCTGTATATAAACCATGGGACTCAGTTTACCTAAATAGGATGCAAATAAAATCAAGTTAATAAGTTTTGGCCAATGCTAATATAAGTTTATAATTAATAAAAAACAATTTCTAAATTAAATAACTTTTTAACACTTTTGGTATCCTCTAAAACAATAAAGCATTGGGAATCAGAGCAAAATGAAAACATTAATCTCTTCTTGGCAAAGAGGGGGGTTATGTCATTCTGCATATTAGTGAGTTGTATTTTATATAACTCACCAGATGAAATTTTCACAAAATAGGGCTACTCTAGTAACCTAATAAGCAACCAAAACCTTAACAAAATTATAGGAGCATAACCAGAGGTTCCATATAGCCCCCAGCCCCAGTGCCACTGGCCCTTCCCACTCATCGCAGCAGCAGTCTTGCCAGAGCAGCTGCCAGTGGAGGAGAGGTAGCCACTAGGCTCCCACACAGGACCAACCTGGAGGCGCTGCACATACTTTGTTCATTTCAGATACAACCCTGTCATGTGCTCGATGCAGGAGACAAGGACAGGTTTGTTGTAGTTTCCTCACACAAAACTCCCTGTAGGCCCAAAGGAGGTTGGATCACTAAGTGGGGCTTGACCCTGCTGCCCCACCCCCAGCTGCATCCTGGAATGGACTGCTCTTCTGTTGAACAGTATGACAATGCCATGTCTGGTTACAAGTATAAACTAGAAATGTTGGAGGCAGTCCTCTTTCAAATGTAGTTTACCTTGCTCGGTACTTTTGTTTTCTTTTTCATGCGACAAATGCTTCCGGCTGTCTAGCTGAACACCAAAGGCACTACCAAGAGAAGTTGAGGTTTTAGGGTAAGAGACTTCCATCACATTGATATGGCAGTTGGTTGGGCAGAAATCGCTGCTGTGCAGTGGAGAGATCTTTGACTTGGCTTGCTTAAACGTAGGCCATGCTCGATTTTTTAACACTCGTGAAAACTACAAGTGACAATAAGGAGGAAATGCTCATTAATCATTTGCTGCCTGTGGATTGTTTAGCCAGATCAAAACATAAGTATCTCTTTGGATGATGAAACTGTTGACATTCTTTCCAGCCTTTCTAATTTTCATCTTATCTTATACCTGGTCTAGTTATGTTCCGTTCTGAGAGACAGGGTTGGTAGGGTCTCTTGGGTCTTCATATTCAGTCATTCTAATTTTTTCCTTGTCTTTTTGTTTGCTTGCTGGCATGCATTCCATCTGTTATTCACATTGCAGCTACATGAGCTGCGGCAGGCCTCATCCCTGTGCAACCCGGGACAGGCAACTGCTGCTGCCACATTTCAGAGCTGGTGTGGAGAGCAGGGCAGATGGTCCACACCCTCACAGGGAAGCAGGGTGGGCAGGCTGCTGTCGGAGGGGCCGCATGGGAGGTCGCCCAACCCTACCCCACCCACTATTTTGCCCCCAGCCATAACAGGGCAGTATAGGAATGGAGGCAGTGCCCACTGCTCAAAGCCCTCACCACACAGCACATGGCAGGGCAGATGAGGACCAGTCCCACATGCAGCAGTGTGCTAGCACATGTTGGGCAGCCTTTTCCCAATTTAGCTAAGGCTGCAACATGCTACGTCCCCGCCATTTTTTTGGAGGACACAGGGTGTAGCAGCCAGCTGCTAACCATGCCATGCTACAGAGTGAACATCTGGTGGCCACTGAGCAGACAATGCACTGCATCACACAGTAAGGCTGCCCAAACCACGGTAACAGCTCGTGTGGATTCACCCTCTGTTATTGCATGTGTAAGTGGCCTGTATATGCTGAGCCTCTGGAGTATAATTTCCCTCAACTTTGAAAATATTAAAGATGAAAAACATGAAAACAACAGATTAATAACTATCTCAAGCAGATATGAGGTATTATGACAAAAGGGGGGTAGTAGGCTGGGTGCCCACTTAGCAAATGAGCATCTGTTTTTCAGACAAAAGTGCTTTTCTGTAGATAACTTACTACTTTTAGCACAAACCACTCTGTCCGCTCTCACACAAAGCTCTACAAATGCACTTCAAATAATTATCTGCTCTGTTAGGGTCTCATTTGACTTGCACTGAAGAAGTTTTACCACTGATTTTAATGGAACTGTATCTGACAAGGGTCCGGTTTTAGGATCATTTTTTTCCTGGGTATAGAGTAATAGAGGATTTTTAAATTTTATCTGAGAGGAAAACTAAGGCTTATTTTTGCAAATCAAAGGTAGTCTTGTGAAAACGGAGGAGTTGTCTACATTAGGACCCATTTGCAGCCCTATGCTCATGAAGATGAGATCCAGAAAATATGGGTGATCTCTAGATCATCGATAGGTAGCCCCACATAGAGTTCACTAGGGCCAGGGAGGGGCATGAGAGAGAGGATAGGGGCTAAAGTCTCCAAACTCAATATTACCACCAGACTACCAACAGGTATTTTTAGTGATGCTGGAGTCCCAGAATTTGGCATGCAAGACTCAGCTACGCTCTAGCACTGGAATCCCGTGCTAAAACAGGCCAGGAAGTGGGGTGGAGCAGAATAAGGAGAGCATGTTGTGTCCCCCCCTCAAGAGGACCAGCCCACAGGGCACACTCCAGGCACAGCTCTGCCTGGGCAGAGCCACTGGTTTCCCTGCGCCCCAGACACTAGCTGGGGAAGCCAGGCAGGGATAACAGTGCCTTGGGCTGGGGCCATGTATAGCACCCAAATGGGATCGCTCTGACCTGGAGTCTAGCAGAGGTCTGCTGCCAGCAGCTGCTTTTCACAGGCCCGATCCAGCTTCTGGCAGCCAGTGGCCACTGTTCCTGGGCCCGAGTCTTGCCCGTCTATTCAATTCGTTGGCACAACCCGGGTATGGGGGCAGTGTGGCGGGAGGCTGCATGTGTGTTCTGTTCTCCATGCTGGCCCAACAGGTGGCAGCTGCATTGCCACTCCACAGGTTGGGCAGGGAATCCACCAGCTGGATCTCATGTTTTCACTCATTGTCAATCCTATTGCAGCCCTCTATTAAACTGCTGCCTAAGTGTGCTCACACCTTTTCTACTGATTAAATTATAAAGAGCCCAGCAACTGTACCTCTAGCTCAACTGACAGAGCCTTGCGGTGGGGAACTGAAGGTCTAAGGTTTAAGTCTGTTTCAGGTGAAAGAAGTTATGTGTACGCATGACTGCCACTGGATACGTTTCAATTGCTGTGACTTGCATCTTTTTTCAAATGGTACGCAACATTTTAGAAAGCTGTGCAGCCAATTCATGGTATCATCATTTATTTATTTTATTTTAAAAGTTTATACCCCGCCCCTCCTGCCACAGGCAGGTTTCTCATGATTGAAAAACGTTATTCTAACAACATCCCAGCACTCTAGGCTAGTCCCTGAGTCCCTGTGGGCTTAACGCTATCCTCCATTCCCTGACTCTTCCCTTTGCAGCCCAATGTTTCTAGTACCCAAGATGAGAATGAAACTATGAGAACATTTGGCTTGACTAATCCAGGACTCTTTCCCTACCCCATGTCATTGTAACTAAATTGTCTTCACTAGTGTCCATTATGATCATGTTGCCTTCATTGTTGAAGGACTCTAGGGGAAATATTACTGAGATGTTAATATTCTTTGCAAGTATTATAGAAACTAATGTTGCAGAAACTGCATTTAACGTGCACTGTCAATGTCTTACACCGCCTCCTGAAGATGCCCAGGCTCAATCGAACCTCTGGGGGAAGGGAGTTCCATAAAATTGGGGCGGCAGCTAAAAATGCCTCCCTCGCCATACGAACAAGTCTAGCAGACGGTACCCACAGGGAGGTGCTCACAGCCGATTGCAGGGCTGCAATGGGGAAATGACAGGCAGTATCTCAGATATGTAGGGCCGAGACCATTTAAGGTTTTAAAGGTCAAAACCAGAACCTTGAATTGTACCCAGAAAATTATAGGGAGCCAGTGCAGACTAGAGAGCATCAATGTATATGCCCCCCAAGCACCCCGCCCCTAAAAAAGAGGCAAGTCGCTGCATTCTGCACCAGCTGCAGCTTCTGAACAGTCATCAAGGGCAACCCCATGTAGAGCATGTTGCAGTAATCTAGCTTCAAAATGATGAACACATGGACAACAGCAGTCAGATCCAAATCAGAAAGAAAAGGCTGCAGTCCCCTCACAAGATGGAGTTGGTGAAAAGCACTCCTGGCCACCACCACAACCTGATAATCCAGGCGCAGCAAGGAGTCCAGAAGCATTCTGAGGCTGTGAAACTGATTGACCAAAGTAGGCCAGACTCCATCAATAATAGGAATCCCAAACCCCTCCAGGCCACAAAGCCAGCCAAGAATAATCACCTCCATCTTGTCTGGATTCAGCATCAATTGGCTCACCCTCATCCAGTCCCCAATAGCAACCGAGCAATGTAGGAGTGGGACTCGAGGCAAATTATCTGTTACCGGTTTTATCGGTATTGGATTAATCAGAAATCGGATTTATCGGTATATTGGTTTTTTAACATTGCTGATTTCTCGGTTCTTTAAAATTGCGGCCATTGTTAATGGCATTGATGTTAAAAATCTGAGAGAAACCGGCAATGTTAAAAAAAGATATACCGATTCCGACAGTTATCGGTATTATCGGATTAATCTGATAGACAATTATCGGTATTATCGGATTAACCCGATACCGATATTCCCACCCCTAGTAAGCACCAAGACTGCAGGGTCTGGGTTGGATGAAAAAGAGAAGTAGAGCTAGGTGTCATCAGCATACTGATGGCGCTTCACCCCAAACTTCCGAATAACCTCACCTCTCTGTTTTATAAGTACTGGATCCCCCCTAGGGGTGGTGCTTCCTATTTACATCAGTTATTGGATCCAGCCCTCAGGAGAGCATTCATTGACCTACGGATACAATCAATGCAGACAGCCGTCTCTTTGGGGAGACTTCAGGGTACTCCATATAGGGATAGGATCTGCCCATGTGGTCTAGCGACTGAAGATTTAGAACATTATGTTTTGTTATGTCTGCTGTATGATGTGCAGCGTAGATAATTGCAAAAGCTTATTGGATGGGATGGCAACAGGCCCAAAATCCAACAATTAACATACCTTTTGGGAGACAAGGACCCTGTAAGAACCAAGCATGTGGCCATCTATGCCCTAAGAATTATGAACAGTCGTTTGCAGTATATAGCGTGATCAAATTATATGTCTCAAGTTGGCAAGGGGAGTTTGTTCCCTCGTCAAATGTATTTTTCTTAGTTTGGGGTTTTAAATTTTGATTGTCAGGCTTATTGTAGATTCTGTTATTTTGCTCATATGGTTTTATTATGTTATTGATATATGGAAATTTGCTATAGCCATGTGGCTTCAATAAAACTTATTCATTCATTCATCTTATTCCCCCTGCTCTCCCTAATGTAAAACTCAAACCTGTAAATGTCTAAGTACAAAATAGTTCTTATCATATAAAGGCAAAATTTCAGTTATTTTCAAGAATGCATTTTAAATAACATTTTCCAATACTTAATAAAAGCAATTCTAATTAAAGCAGATCTAATAAACCTAACTCTGGAAAGTATACCTTATTATTTCATAGAGAGTGTCGTTGCCATATTGATCCAAATATAAGAGATGCAGACAAAGCTGTTGGATGGTATTTTTTATTGGACCAACATCTGTTGTATAGCTGAAACAGGCACCTGATTCAGCATCCAAAAGTAATACCTGCATTTTCAGGTACCATTCGAGTAGCCAAAAAATCTGTATGTCAGTTTCCAGTTTTTGAGCACCCGAAATTGCACACAGGCACATACCCCCCTCACACACACAAATTTCCGAACTCCGAGACCGGAAGTTTACAAAAAAAAAAATCAGGACAAAACCAGTACTTGGGTCTGTACCCAGGGCAGAATTCAGCGGGATTGCAAGATATGGTTATGGAATTGTTTTAAAGCTGAAGAATGTATTAAGAATGAGAAGGGCACTAAGGACATTTAATGGTAAAAATGTTCCTCCAAGCAATACATATTTCACAGTTAAATCTCCGCACATCCTGTTCCACAGAGACCAAATGCCTGGTTATGATTTAATCAGGTCATATGTCAGGCTCAGACTCCTTTTCATACATGTGTTGAAAAACATCTGGGGACTATGGCTCTATAGATTCAAAGTTCATTATGAGCAAAATGTTCTGATAATAGAAACTGCAGAAAGTCACCAGGTTTCTATTTATACAACTCAGATTTTCATAGAAAAACATCAGAGCTAAGGAATTCTGAGAGGCCTTTGTTACTATGGTTACTTTTACCTTCCTAAATGAAGGGCAGGGTATATATTCTGGAATACAAACAGGTTACTAATTATCAATGAGAACTAACATTTCCGAGTAACAGTAAACTTCTACTGTGAGGGTTGTGAATGTGTGTTTATACCACCATACTGGCTAGAATCAGATGCTGTAATTATAAAAAGAGTGAAATCTTCACATGGCTGTGCCAATGTACTTTCTTCTTGACCCAATGCACCCTTGCTATTCTTGTCTTGGACTCTTGTGAATAGACACTGTACATCATGCTCAGTTCTTTTACAACAGACATCAGGAAACATAAAAGACCATTATTACTTGCCATGCCTATCATCTAAAGAGCATTTCCGACTGGGCAGATAAAATTAGCAATGCTGCTAATCTGAAAAGTCTGAGATATACCTACGGTGAAAAAAAATGAGACGGTAGCCCATGGTAGCCTGCGAGTCACCGGCTTGTCAGTTTGGTGGCCGCCAGATGTTCGCCCACTTCCACCTTGGGATGGGAGGCCAGCTGCTACCGGAGACGGCATTTGGAGAAGGTCGGCGGTGCGGCATGAGCTAAGGCTTGCCCAGATAGGCTAATCTGGGCTATTGTATGCCTTTCCATTTGTTAGGCATCACCAAGCCCTGCCGTGAGGAAAGGTCCGAGGATTGGGCCTAGAAGAGCACGCTCACCCAAACAGCTGACCAGGGGGGCCTGGAGGAGCACACTCACCCTGGATGCCAAACACATGATGGGAAGGCAGAGAAGCACCCTCATCCTGCCTGCCAAACATATGATTGGGGGCCCCAGAGGAGTGTGCTTCTCTAAATTCTCCCCCTCTCCCCCTGAGCTGTTTGTCGGGCTGGGCAAGCACACTCCTCCGGTCCCATTCAGCTGTTTGCCAACAG
Organism: Sphenodon punctatus; assembly: GCA_003113815.1. Lineage (NCBI taxonomy): Eukaryota > Metazoa > Chordata > Lepidosauria > Sphenodontia > Sphenodontidae > Sphenodon > Sphenodon punctatus. Next base: position 906,914 of record QEPC01007521.1, on the reverse strand, counting down.
TTCCTCCCAGGGCCCCAGACAGGCAGCACAGGTCCAGGAGTCCTGTCAGATTTGGCTGGCTCTCTGGCAGACCCGTGCCATGAAGGGACTTGTCACAGCAGCCCCTCACCCAGATTCCCCACTCATTTGAACTTCCCTCCCCGCCAACCCAAGGAGTGGCATCTGCAGTGGTCCTGCCTGGGGCAGGCAGGGGATCCAGCTTGCCCGTCTCATTTGTTTTCACCCCCTAAACAAACATCTGACACTTTAAATTGTTAGAAACATTTATTTGAACTATGAGAACCTTCTGATCTTTTCCTTCTGTGACCCACATTCTCTGGTCTCTGCATTTTTTGTGGGGATGTTGTTTTCTTTGCATGCCAAATCACAAAATACACCAATTTACGAACGGACAAAATTTTCTAAGTGGAAATGTGGCATCTAAGATGATCCAATTCCCTCACCCCCTAATTCTCAAGTAAATAGGGTAAGAGAATGAGGGAAATGAGAGTCTAGAACTGGAGACTGCCAAGTGATCCGTGAAGTGAGCCTGCAAAGATTTGATTAGTTTAGGTCAAACCTAGCTCAATAATTCACTGGTATAGAATGAAAAGTAAAGACTGCCCTCAAGCAAAGTATTCACTTAGTTGTCAAATCTGAAGCTAGTCGGCAAATGAAGAATTAAATGCTAATCATTTTTAAACATTAAATATAGAAAGGGCAAAGTCATTTAATATCATAGTTATTAAGAATATAAGGACATAAGAAGTGCCATTATTGGATCAGACCAATGGTCCATCTAGCCCAGCATTCTGTCTCAGATAGCAGCCAGCCTCAGCTGCCTCAGGGACTCCCTTCACAAAGCAGACTACTCACAAAGCAGACTACAGTAGAGTAATCCATTTTCTGCCACATTCCACCAGCTCCAGATAATAAAGGGTCTTGTTCCCCTGACTAACCTAGCCAGACGCCCTTTATAGACCTGTACTCCCAAAATGTATCCAATCCCTTTTTTAAGCCAGTTACACTACTGGTTTGCACATCATCATCTGGCAATGAGTTCCACAGATCTATTGTATACCACATGAAAATTACTTCTTTTTTAATTTGCTTTAAATCTCCTACCTGTTAATTTCATGGCGTGACCCGTGGTTCTACTATTTTGAGAAATGGTAAATAGCAGCTCCCTATTTACATGTTCCACATCATTCATGATCTTGTAAACTTCTATCATGTCCCCCTCACAGTCATCTCTTCTCAAAGCTCAAGAACTCTAAACTACCAAGCCTTTCTTCGTACAGAGACCGCTCTATGCCTTGGATCATTTTTGTTCCCCTTCCCTGCAACTTTTCCAGTTCTGCTGTGTCTTTTGAAATGGGGAAAGCAGAACTAGACACAGTATTCCAGGTGTGGTCACACTATTGATTTATATAGTGGCATTATATTTTCCATTTTGTTACCTATCCCTTTCTTAATTATCCCTAACATGTGATTTGCCTTTTTGAGTGCTGCTATACACCGCATCAACGATGTCAATGATCTACCCACAATGACTCAAAGGTCTTTCTCCTTTGTAGTAACACCCAAGTTAGATCCCAGCATTGCAACCATATGTGTCACAGGGGCCCCCTTGTCATTCAGATTTTGGGGGAACTAGCTACGGCCCGATGCACAAGAATCTGAGGTGCCCTGCAGCACCCTGCTTTATCTAAAGACTGGATACCTAAACTTGATAGTTGGCCTCTGCACACACCAGTCCTGTACCCACCAACTGAAGGGCTTCTCCCATACAAAGGTGGGTCCCTCTAAATGATACAACATAAATAATCCATAGGGTATAATGGTTGATGCCACCTGGTTAGTATAGTCCATCAAGTGTGAGGCCTGCTTCCCTTCAAGAAGTCTCAGACTCTAGTAGTCTTTGCGTGGGCTGATGTTCCATTTTTCCTGTATCCTTCAGTCCTTGGACAGCCTGTTCCTAGGAGAGGTGTGCTCCCTTCAGCTTCCCTCCACAGACTGCTCCTCTTTGACTTCAGCAGGGCCTTTATATAGGTATGAGTCTTAGGTCTCTAAGCTGGTTTAAAGGGCCAGTACCCTTTTTCCATATATTCCCTTATCAGGTGCCATTTTGTAGCCAATTCAGGCTGCCATTTTGTGTCTCTCTTTTGGCCTAAACACCATCTTGTGGCTGGACTCTGCCACAGTATGGTTTGGGCTATTTTTACCTGTGTGCATCACTTTACACTTATCAACATTGAATTTCATCTGCCATTTTGCTGCCCATTCTCCTAGCCATGCTAGATTCCTTTGCAACTCTTCACAGTCCCCTTTGGTATTCTTTCACTTCTGGTCAATTCTGTAAATTTACTAGATTATATTATTTAATTTATTTTAGTCATATTTCTATGTCGCCCTTCCCACAGAGGGTCAGGGCTGATTATAATCATAAAAACAGAAATAAAAAAACATTAAAATCAATAAAAAACACCTTAATACCCACACCCACCCCACCCCTACACCTCCCACCCAATCCGATCCCATCATATCCCTGCCTGCCAAATAAAAAGGTCTTACATCATTTCCGGAAGATAAGCAGGCTCAGGCTCAAGCTTAGGATGACCTCCAAGGAGAGGAGTTCCATAATCATGGGGCAGCTACTGAGAATGCCTCCCTGCATGCCCTACTTGTAAAAACATCACAGGGAGATGGTATCTGCAACAGGGAGCCCCCAGCTGACTTCAGGAGCCGTGAAGGGAAATTAGGGGAGAGGTGGTCTTTCAGATACCTGGGGCCCAAGCTGTTTCAGGGTTTATAGGTTAGAACCAGCACCTTGAATTGTGCCCGGAACGCTGTGAACGCAGTCAGTGAAGACTCAGAAGCATTGGTGTAATGTGTTACCAGTGACCCGCACCCACAGAAGGCAGACCACTGCATTCTGCACCGACTGCAGCCTCCGAATAGTCTTCAAGGGAAGCCCCACGTAGAAGATGTTGCAGTAGTTTAGCTTCAATGTTATAAAGACATGAATGACTGTGGCCAAATCTGAATCTGATAAAAAAAAACATCGCAGCCTTCCCAGCAGATGCAATTGGGGAAACACTCCTGGCACTGCTGCAACCTGATAATCCAGGTGCAGTAGTGGATCCGAGAGCACATCAAGGCTGCGCACCTGAGTGACCAAACGAAGCTGGACCCCACCAACAACAGGGGTCCCTACATCTCCCAGGTCACCAACCATCATCATCTTGGTCTTGTCTGGATTCAGCCTCAATTGGATTGCCCGCATCCAGTCCCCAATGGCAGCCAGGCACTGGGTAAGCATTGAGACTGCAGAACCTGGGTCAGATGAAAAGGAGAGATAGAGCCGAGAGTCATCAGAATATTGATGGCACCTCTCTGCAAATCTCCCACCAATCTCACCCAGGGGCCTCAGATACACATTGAACAGGAGCAGAGACAAGATGGAAGTTTGGACCCCTCGAGGACCCCACATGGGAACATCTGAGGGAACCCTTTGGGTTCTCCCAGCCAGGAATGAGCATAACCACTCAAGAGCAGCCCTGTGCACCAGTCAGGTCCTGCAGCCATGTCAACAACATCCCATGATAAACACTGTATCAAAGGACACCAACAAATCTAACAAAATCTACAGGGTACAATTTCCCATCAGTTTCCAAGTGGAGATAATCAACCAAGGCCACAGGTACAGTCTCAGTGCCATGTCCACAATGAAAACCCAACTAACATGGGTCCAGGATTCCAACTGCATTGAAATGCACCTGAATCTGTGAGGCAACCATCCATTCAATAATTTTATTTTATTTTATTTATATTTATTTATTTTACAGATTTATATCCCGCCCCCTCCTGCAGTGCAGCTCGGGGCGGCTAACAACAACAATAAAATATTAAAATTCACTTAAAATATAAATATAAAATACATCATATAAAACACATCATATAAAACAGG
>QEPC01007521.1:870273-895178 GCA_003113815.1 Sphenodon punctatus | reverse complement strand
TCAAGGCAAAGGGGGTAGACAACCCGTTCAAGGAGCTTGGAAGCAAAAGGGAGGAGCAAGACAGAACGGTAATTAGAGGGTTCAAAGGGATCCAGAGTGGACTTCTTGAGGATGGGGGAGACAGTGGCGTGTTTAAAGCAGAGGGGAAGGAGTCAGTAGAGAGAGAGAGGTTGATGATATGCAGGAGGGGAGGGGCGACGGTGGAAGCAATGGAGGTCAGAAGGTGAGAAGGAATGGAGTCCAGGGGGCACATGGAGAGGTTGGAGGAGGAGAGCAGGGAGGAGATTTCCTCAAGGGAGGCAGGAGGGAAGGACAGGAGGGGGGGGAGAGGAGAGGGGGGAGTGGGAAGGGGAGAGGACTTGGAAGCGATTTACAGGCAGATCTTGTCAATCTTAGAAGTAAAAAAGAGAGCAAGAGCCTGAGTGGAGAGAGAAGAGGGAGGAGGAGGAGGACAGGGGGGTTTGAGAAGGGAGTCAAAAGGTGGAAAAGAGGCGGTGAGGGTCCCGGGACCAGAACTCAATGTGTGAGGCATAGTACCGCTGCCTAGCGAGGGAGATAGCAGAGTTGAGCGATGAGAGGCAGAATAGCAGAAAAGTCAAACTAAAGTTCAAATTAAATTTATTTATATGTTATAAAAACATGCAGCAAAGTTTGTAAGGCATTCTTCAATTCCTACCTTTTTATAACTAGAGATTCTTCTATAGATATGCTCAATTTTTTCATTGCAGATTACACTGAATTTACTCTGGAGGTCTGTGGGGATCACTTCATTTAAACAATTCAGGCTGTTGCAGTTTTGCACAAAATGTTAATCACTTTTAGCCAATGCTTCGAGAACCTGTAAGTAATGAAGACAATCATCATGTATTATGATTATAGATTACTAACATAATCACTGTTTGTCAGTCTGGATAGTTACAAATCACGGATCTGAAAATCAAACTGAACTAAAAATCAATCTAAATACACACGCTCATATGGTGGAGAGGGAAAGAGAAATCCCGTGTCCTTAGATTCTATCTATTCGTATTTATGTAACCATTCTCTCTCTTCTGGCATACTTTTCTGCTAGTAAGCATTTGTTTCAATACAACATGCATATTATGACTAACACTAAACATGTGGAATAAAAGTCGAATTGAAAACTATATATAAAAACTCATCCTTTGTCATTCCTGCTTCTCTTTGTTCACCACAGATGAGCCAGTAGTTATCATCAGGATGAAAATGTAGTCTCATGAAGATTTCTTAACCAACATAAACCTAACGGCTTAAAAAAAAACATTAAAATCAAGCTCATTTCTAAACAAAACTTACATTTCAAAAAACATTAACACAACTATTTGACAATATGCAGTATGACAAAACTTAAATGCTGCAATTAATGTAAATTATGCTTAATTCTGTAAATTAATCCAATAACTATTATTCCAATCTTTAATTCAAATTACATTTATAATTAACCTTATTTTAATTAATCAAACTCACCAACTCAACTTCAAAATTAAGACACTGCCTCAAAGGTACTGTCTTTTCAAGTACATATTAGAAATTGAGATTATACAACTACTTTAAAAAGCAAAGCAAGTGCAATTACAATTAGAGTGACCCTGTGCTACACAGGAAGACAGAGTTCAAGGCAGTGTCTTCAATGTAGATGTTGAGATGGCAAGTTGGTGAGTTTCATTAATTAAAGTAAGGATAATTATAAACATAATTTGAATTAATGATTGGAATAATGAATAAATTGTTATTGGATTAATTTCCAGAATTAAGCATAATTAATTTCCATGCTTTCTGGTGTTTAGGTTTGGTCACACTTCATATTGTTCAATAGCTGTGTTATTAATGTTTTTTAAAAATTTAAGTTTTCTTTAGAAATGAGCCTGCCTTTAAAGTTTTTTTAAACCACTAGGTTTTTGTTGGTTAAGAAATGTATAAGTTTTTTGAGATGTGAGGAATAGAACGTGAATTTTTAACATATAATAGTCTCCCTTCCTCCCCCAGAGAAGGTAGCCTGCATGATAAGGAGTTGTGCCCCAAACCACAGAAAATCTCTGCTGCTTAGAGACAACGATGCTGCCACCCGCCTGGCCAAGGAGAAAACTCGCCTCCGAAGTCAGACACACACCCCCTCCCCCCCACAAGCGAGAAGGGCTGGGATATCTGGAGCTGCAGCTGGACTCAGCCAAATCCCAGCCTGTAATCAATACATTGTCTCATCTAGTGATTCACTGTATCATGCACACATTGACACTTTGTATTAGTATAAGACCTAATGTATCAAATACAGGTTTTAGAAAACATACTTAAGAGGCAGAGCGATGAGCTACCTGGCCACAAAAGTTGATGTAAGTCTTGGAAATATTCTAGAAAGCAAGTACAGCCACTACTGGGGCAATAAATTAAAACTTTCAGTCACATTGTGCAGGCTCCTACTTCTCACAGAGAGGGTGTGGATGCTGTGTTGGTCCCAAATGTAAGAGATGGACACAAAGTAGTTCAAATGATATCTTTTATTTTTAATATATGTACATTAGATTTTAGGAATATGAACTATATACACAAAGAATATACAATATATCTTGTAATATTACTATTAAGAAACCTAATTATATGATTTTGATCTTTTGTGATGTTTTTTCTGATACATGTTTTCTGATATCTATATCTATATCTATAGATATATCATATGATCTTTTCACTAATTTTGAACAGAGTAGCTGTTACAACTATGATCCCCCAAAGTTGCTGGAAGTAAGAGGTGCATAAACTATACTGGCTGCCAGGAACCATCACATAAATCCATGCATATTAATTGACCAGTCATAGTGCTGATTGATATGGGTTATAAAACCAATTTATTAACAGCTACTGCAGTCACAGCTAATGTTACTATCACAGAAGCTGTAAGGCACAAGTTTTTAATATCTGTACAGCTATCAATGGAAATTTAAAATTAAAAATTATCTGAAGTCAAATTATGCCAGTTCTTACATCAATAAAATGAACCACTTAGTTTGAAGATGTCTTGAGGAAACTAAAATCCAAATTACAGTAGACATTATACTAACAAATATAAATTTGTCCCTATAGGGAGATGTTGTCAAATGCAGAGATATGGAAAACCTTTGTATAAAATATGAGATACATTGCATTACTGCACTATATCATATGGGGGCTTAAGTCTCCAATCCTCTGGGCGCTCAAGTGAAAGAGAGGGACCCCAAGACAGAAAAATGTGTCTGAATGTTAGGGAAGTGGGAGGAGATGCTAGGATAAACTAGGTGAGGTGATGTGTGCTGGGAAGGGATGGGAAAGTCAGAAGTTATTACTTTCTCCACTGCTGTTATCCTAAAATCAAAAATTCCTCCTTCCTATTCCACATCTTCCCAATCTCCTTTGGGTCATTCTCAACAAGAATGACACAGAGTCCTTCACCTACGCAGCACAAACTGCCCAATCTGCACAGTGAGAATAAGATCCTTCCTTCACCTTAGACAGATGTATGGAGAATGATTATTACATTATAATCTCTGTGATGTATCGCCTGGACAGAAGCAGACCATTTTCCTCTCCATGCATGTGCTTCAGGGGCATATATAATTTGCAGCAATATTTCAAGCTGCTCCTGCAATCATAAGACGTGCCAGCCCGTGGAAGTGAGGCTTGCTGCTGTCCAGCCTATGGAGGGGAAGCTTTCCCCTGGCCAGTCTCTCGGATTTTGGGGTCAGGGGGCTTTCCAAAGCACTGTTGTTGAGGTGCTGTCTTGCAGCTTGGTCAGACTTGTTGTTTGCACTGAGGAACAACCTAGTTGTTCGCACTGAGGGACTGCTAGGTCTGAAGTGAGAGCAGGTGCTCTTGTTCCATCAGGAAATAGCGACCTCTCGGGAGCAAGGAGGAAATCTACCAATATTTTCAATATTTTCCGTGATTTTCCATCATTTCAGTAATTTCCAGTATTACCAATACCACCAGAATTTACCAAACTATACCAATACCACCATAAATTACCAAAAGATACCAGGAATTAGCAAAATGGTTGAAAATAGTGGAAAATGCTGATGAATGAATGAAAGATTTTGTCTTCGCATGAACTAAGGCAAAAGAGTGGTTTCCATCAGAAACAGCACTTGCAGAGATTTTTTGTTTCAGCTCTACTCACTGCACCAAGGAATGGAGTGGTTGTTTGCATTGATGGACAGCTGAGGCCAAACTGCTGTGCTCCAGATCCTTCGCCATCCCTACCAGCCTGTTAAAAAAGCTTCCTCAGCTTGTTATCCACCTCCCTCCCTGTTGTTTAATGTATTAAATGTATTAATTAATGTTCTGGAAAGGAGAGTAAGGAATAAGGGTAATTTGAGATAGTTAAAACAGGAGTGGACTGTGAAGAATTGCAGGGGGATCTTGATGGCAGATGAAATTTAATGTGGACTAGTGCAAAGTGATGTACATAGGGAAAAATAATCCATACTTTATGTACACAATGCTGGGATCTAAATTAAGAATTACTAACTCAGGAAAAGGACCTTGGAGTCATTGTAGGCAATACATTCAAATCCTCAGCTCAGTATGCAGCAGCCATCAAAAAGGCAAACAGAATGTTATGCAGTGGCGGTGGGTCGCCTAGGGAGGGAGGGGCAATGCCCCTCCTGGCCCCAGAACTCACGCAGCCGGCCAGCCCCGACAGCACTGCAGTGCTTAAAAAAAACAAAAAAAACAGCTGTGTGCACCGCAATGAATGTTTTGAGCCATCTCGAAGAACCTGGTTTAGACCAGCAACCTAGAAGATTGCTGCTCTAAACCTGGTTCTTCGAGATGGCTCAAAACATTCTCACTGGTTGTGTGCGTGCGTGCGCGAACACAACTACTGACTCACACACACACACACACACACACACACACACACACACACACACACACACACACCAAAGGCTTCAGCCTTTCAGGGACAAAAGGAAGGCGTTTTTCCCCTTTGTGCAGAATGGGCTGCTAGAAGCGCCGTCCATTCGGCATAAAGGGACCCTGCAATGGAATAGTGCCGCAGGGGGCACTATTCCATTGCAGGGGCCGGACAGGGGGAAAGTCCATACCAGGGTGCTGCATATAGGTGCCCTGGTATGAACTGCCCAGTGTCCCGTGGCTGTGCGGGGGGGGNGCCTGGCTGCGGTCAGGGACTGGATGAGAATGAGCCTATTGAAGCGGAATCCTGAGAAGGCTGGAGTGATATGGCTGGAGGGACTTGTGACTTGGAGGGGATTAGGACACCTGTTGTTGATGGGGTCCAGCCCCCTCTGGTCGATTGGGTTCGCAGCTTTAGCGTGCTTCTGGACCCCTTGCTGCACCTGGATTGTCAGGTTGCAGCGATGTCCGGGAGCACTTTTCACCAACTCCATCTGACAAGGAGGCTGTGACCTTTTATTTCTGATTCGGACCTGACCACCATCATCCATGTTTTCCTCACCTTGAGGCTGGATTATTGCAATGAGCTCTATGTGGGGCTGCCCTCGATGACTGTTCAGAAGCTGCAGCTGGTGCAGAAGGTGGTGGCTCAACTCCTTTTGGAGGCAAGTTGCTGCGAGCACATTACACTGGTGCTCCGAAGTCTGCACTGGCTACCTATAGCTTTCTGGGCAACATTCAAGGGGCTGGTTTTGACCTTTAAAGTCCTAAATGGTCTGGGTCCCTTATATCTGAAAGACCGCCTGTCCTACCATGCAGTGGCGGCCCTTGCCTGAAGGCACCTGGGGAAGTGCCCTGCCCCTGCTCTTCTCCCACCCATCCCACCCCACCCCCGGTGCCGCACTGACAGAGTGCTCACTGACTGAGCGCTCTGTCTCTGCCGGCAGCTGAAATTGACATCAGAGCGACGCGCTGCTCTAATTGCTGCAGTCAGAGCAGCGCGGCGCTCCGATGTCAATTTCAGCTGCTGGCAGAGACAGAGCGCTCAGTCAGTGAGCGCTAGCTTCTGGGCGAGTCAGACTGAGGCTGCCGGACAGCCTCAGTCTGACTCACTCCCTTCTGGGACTCTAGAGTCTGGAGTCCTAGACGGGACAAACTTGAACTGAACGTGAGCCGGGTGGCTCAGCGTTCAGTCCAAGTGCTGCCGCTGGGAAATCAAATGGGCTCAATGCAAAGCCTCACTTGGGCGTTTGGTGGAGGCGCTTGGCAGCGAGATGGGCTGCAGCGTGCATGCTTGAACTGTTGAGCATGCGCGCCGCAGCCCATCTCCCCGCTGAGCATCTCCACTGAACCCTGAAGCAAGCATGAAGCCTCACCTGCCTCCCTGGTGCCTGCTTGCCTCTGCCTCCAGTCCCTCCCGACTCCTGCAACGAAACGGTGAGTAAAGGACTCGGGGAGCAGAGGCTGGGGGCCTGGGATGTAAGGAGGGGGGAGAATGGGCGGGGAGGGTGGGTGTGCAATTTCAAGCTTGATGTGCATGTAGCCTGTGTTTTCTTCCATCAGATGTTAACCCTGGGAACTCCTTGCTGCTGGGTTATGCCATGCCACTGGCCTACCATCCCCCTGGCTCCACCTACCGTTCCCCCTGCCTCCGCCCCTAGGCCCGCCCAGCCTTACTGCCCCAGTGCCCCTCCAACATCAAAACCCACCAGCCACCCCTGATGTTAGGAATTATTCATAAAGGGACAGAGAATAAAGCTGAAAATATCATAATACCACTATATAAATCTATGGTGTGACCACACCTTGAATATTGAGTGCCGTTCTGATCGCCTTATCTCAAAGACCACCAAACAAAAAGCCTTACAGTTTAAAAAATCGTGCAAGGCAGGACCATTTCAAAAATAAAAAACTCACCTCAGAAAATTTTCAAAAAACACTTTTTACCCTAACTTAAACTCCTAAAACATTAAAAATTAATTATAATTGCATTTCAAAACACATTTAACATACTTTCTAACAAAACCTAAATACCCAACAGCATGAACATTATGTACAGTTCATTACCTATATTGTGTAAAGTATCATCAACGTTAACACAACATATGTACTTAATTTATTACCATACATGCTTACTCTTTTTACTATTTACCACTAACTAAACTATGATATTATTTCTTTACAGGTCATTTATTTATTATCATAAGTCACCTACTCTGTCCTTTACATGTATAGAAATTATATAAGCTTTATACACTTATATGAGTCACAGTACAAAGTAGCTGTACTATTTAAAGCAAAATAAATGTCTTTAAATACTATTCTGAATGCACTGTTTCCCCCACAAAGTAATCACAGTTATGGCAAATGGAAAAATTAGATCTAAAAGCTTTAAAAAGATGTGAAAAGATGTGAATTACATACATTTCTATATATTAAATTAAATGTTGATATATTTGTATTCCATTATTATTAGCTTTTTAATTATTTTATTATTAATTATAACTATTTATTTCAGTGACTTATTAAGATAACCCTGAAGATTTAATTCACTCCATACAGTTCTGCTTTAAACTTCATTTAGTCTATTCTGAAAATACCTAAATGATTAAAACAAATTATTATGAATTTGTACTCCTACAGGAATTAATAATAAGGTTTAAAATGCCATCTCTATTAAACCAGTCTTTCCAAGGCTGCTCATAAATGGACTTCTTTCCCACTTTGTCAGATTGGAAGTATTAAGGGGCAAAATTAAGATGTCCAATATTGTGGGAAGATTTCTCTTTTTAATTTACCTCTCTTTTTCAGCTGACCTAGGCCCAGCAGTCTCGGTGCTTACCCAGTGTTTGGCGGCTGTGGGGGACTGGATGAAGGCAAGCCATCTGAAGCTGAATCCTGACAAGATGGAGGTGATGCTGTTGGGTGGGGGAGTTGGTGACTCCCATCACCGATGGGGTTAGCCCTTCCCTGGCACCCTCAGGGGGTGCTCCTTGACTCACGGCTTTGCCTGGATGCCCAGATGGCAGCCATGTCAAGGAGCGCCTTTTGCCAATTACATCTGATATGTTCGCTCTGACCGTGTATCTTAGACTCTGGACATCATCATCCATGCCTTCATCACCTCAAGATTGGACTACTGCAACGCGCTCTACATGGGGCTACCTTTGGTGACTGTTCGAAGACTGTAGCTGGTGCAGAATGTGGCAGCCTGTCTCCACACAGGGACGTGGCTACGAGAGCACACAACACCTGTGCTCTGTTCGTTGCACTGGCTGCCTATATATTTCCAGGCCCAATTCAAGGTGTTGGTTTTGACCTATAAAGCCCTACATGGTCTGGGCCTTACTTACCTGTGGGACCACCTCACCCCCTGGGTCCTGGATCGGCCCCTGCAGTCTGTCAGGAGCACCTTTCTCGAGGTTTCCCAAGTTTTGTGGGCAGCGACTATGGGGAGGGGGTTCTTAGTGGTTGCCCCGAGGCTGTGGAACTCCCTCCCAGTGGAGGTTCATCTATCCCCAGACCTCCCCTCCTTCTGTAGATAGTATAAGACCTGGCTACTCCGATAGGCTTTTGGTGAGGGAGACAGGTAGTGGGTGCGCGGTTTGGGTTGGAAGAGTGTCTTTTAGCTCTGCTGATTGTATTTATTTATGATGAATTGTTTGAATTTTATATTTTATATGTTTAATGTTTATATAAGAACATAAGGAGTGCCATTCTTGGTTAGACCAATGGTTCATCTAGCCCAGTATCCTGTCTCTGAACATGGCCAATCACAGTGGCTTGGGAGAAGCACCCAACAGGTCACAATGGGGGATCCATTCCCTCTTGTATTCCCCCAGCTCTCATCATGTTCCCTGATCCTGTCTGGCTAACATATGTCTTTCTATGTTTTATTGTTTTCAATTTATTGGCTCACGCCACAAATAAACAATTATTTTTATTATTATTATTATTATTATTATTATTTTTAACTGTTTGTGTTTGCTACCCCAAACTGTCTGAGGCAGGATGGGTGCAGGTTATACATTTTTTAAATAAATAAAAAAATTAAGATTTTGTGGCCATGGAGCTATTCCTATGTCTTTCCTTACTACGTAGTTATGAGTCTGACCACGCCGGCGAAAATTATAAGACTGACACCATCTTGGCAGCACCCTTTATTAAATTAGGTATCCAATCAAACAGAATACGTTCAAAATAGAACAGTGCAACAGAACAGAAGTGAACAAGTAGCAAGCTCAGCCAGGGGATAACAAAGATACCATCCTCCAGTCCAGGACACAACAGGGTCAGGGACACAAGCCAGTTGTCCTGCAAACAAGTACCAACAGGTGGGCAGCCTGTTGGACCACCTCCTTCACATCAGGAAGGAAGGGAAGGGAGTCAGCATGCCACACCCCAACCAGGCTGCCCAGCCTAAATAGAGGTGTTTAATACGGACCCCCCTCTGGGGTGTCATACCCTGGAACCGCCCCAGTCCACAAGGTTACCCCCAATAACATCACAATGGGATGCAATTATTAGTATCCTGGGCCACTCATTAATGGAACAGGCACTATTACCAATGCAGGGTGCTACACCACCAAAAATCCAGCCTGAATTCACCAAGCTGGCTGTTACAAAAACAGCAACACCACAACCAGCAGGCGATGCCATGGGAAAGGCAAAAAAAACCTCAATCACCTTAAAGCCAATCTAGGGAAATCAAGAAAAATCCCATTCAACTCCAATAAAGGTGATTGACGCTCACATAGTTAATAATCATCCTATGATTTTTGCACAGAAACATAAGTACAAAAAATGGTATCCGCAAATGAAACATGGTTGAAAACCAGTTAAATATTGTGCCTTCGATGTTTTCTTACGGGCCTTATCTTCCAACCTGTCCTTCCTAGAACCTTAAAAACAAGTCTCTGAATATCTCTGAAGTTTTATTAGAAATTAAAATAAAAATAAAAATAAGGAGTTTTCACCACCTTGGAATTTGTTGGTTAAGTTTAGAAGTTCAATTTATGACCACATCATAACTTATTTTGCTTTGGAATTCACATTCATGATTCATGTCAGAGGAGCAAAGGTGACCAGCAAATATTAGACTTGAAGTGAGACAACCATAATCCTAGCACACAGTAATAGACAGGTGTTGCCTCAATGATATTAAGTGCAATAATAAATAATCAATGCAAATAAAAATGGTGGGGTTTTACACATGCCTCATACCTTTGCAGTCAAGCTGAAAAAGCCCTTTGGTTCAATCATTTTCTCCAACACATGGCATTTTATTCCAGCCGTACTGTCATATTCATAAGCCACTCCATATTCCAGATGAACATTATCAACAGTCAGACTCACATTATCCTTCCAGCCATCAATTATTGCCATAGTGTTAAATTTATCTATTACCTCTAGAACAAAGAAAATGTATCAATTAAATTCAGTTTCAATTCCTTTGAACCTATATAAAAACTAAAAGAAAAATTATTGATTTATTAGTATTTTTACCCCACCATTTCACAAAGGCTCAGGACAGTTTACAGAAATATAAAATACCATTAAAACATTAAAATACAATTCAGGGGGGGGAAAAACAATCAAAAGGAACACCTACTCCAACTCCAGTCCACCAACCCTCCCACATAATCCCTATCCCTGCCTGCCAAATGCTTTACTAAGAAGAAACATTTTGCACTGCCTCTGAAAAACACCCAGGCTCGGACTCAAATGGACCTCCAGAGGGAGGGAGTTCAATAGGACCGGGGCAGCAAACACCCTCCTGCAGGCCCCCATCGTACAGATTAGAGTCACAGGTGGAACCCACAGGAGAGTGCTCCCGGCTGATGGTAGGGGCCACGATGGAGTACATTAGGACAGGCAGTCTTTCAGATAAGTAGGGCCCAGGCCGTTTAGGGCTTTAAAACGTCAAAAACAGCACTTTAAATTGTGCCCGGAACGCTACCGGTAGCAAGTGCAGATACCAGTGTAACGTACTTCTGGCAACCCATCCCCAAAATGAACTGAGCTGACGCATTCTGCACTCGCTTCAGCTTCTGAACATACATCAAGGGCAGCCCCACGTAGAGCACACTGCAGTAATCTAGCCTCCAAGTGATAAAAGCATTGGTGACAGTGGCCAAGTCCAAATCAGAAAGAAAAGGCTGCAGCCTCCTCACCAGATGGAGTTGGTGGAAAGCACTCCTGGCCACCACCGCAACCTGAAGATCCAGGTGCAGCAAAGGGTCTAGAAGCACCCCAAGCCTGCAGACCTGAATGACCAAAGGGGGCCACACCTCATCAATAATATGAGTCCCAATTCCCCCCAAGTAACAGGGACGGCCAGCCATCATCACTACAGTCTTGTCAGGATTCACCCTCAAACAGCTCATCCTCATCCGGTTCCCAACAGCTGCCAGGCATCGGTAAAGCACCAAGACTGCAGGACTTGGGTCAGATGAAAGAGAGAGAGAGAGCTGGGTGTCATCATCATATTGATGACACTTCACTCCAAACCTCTGAATGATTTCGCCCAGCGGCCTCACATACACATTGAACAAGAGGGGAGACAAGATGGAACCCTGCAGCGCCCCACAGAGGAGGTCACAAGGGGACGAAAAGCAATCACCCATCACCACCCCCTGAGACCTCCGCAACAGGAACTAACAGAACCACTCAAGCAGTCCTGTGCAGCCCTGCCAGATCCTGCAGACGTGTCAACACCACCGCATGATCAATGGTATCAAAGGCCATTGAAAGACCTAACAGGATCAATAGGGTACAATTCCCCCTATCGACCTCCAGGTGCAGATCATCGAACAAGGCCACAAGCGCAGTCTCTGTGCCATACGCAGAATGAAAGTCTGACTGAAATAGGTCCATGAACCCAATGGCATCAAGATGAGCCTGGAGCTGGCAGGCAACCACCCGTCCAATAACCTTCCCTAAAAAGAGAAGTTTTAGACGGGGTGATAGCTGGCTGGTGAGTCAGCATCCAGAGATGGCTTCTTAAGCAAAGGCTGAAAAACTGCATTTTTAAGTATGTCTGGCATCCAACCCCTGCAAAGGGAGGCATTAAGAACCCAAGCCAGCAATGGCCCCAACATCTCTTTGCTGGCTTTCACCAGCTAGGACAGGGAAGGATCTAATTCACAACTGGTTGCCTGCATTACTCCAAGCAAATTTTCTGGATCAGTGGGAGATACCAATTGAAATTGATCCAAATAAACAGGACAAGACTGACTTCCATAACCCCAAACTGACACTGCAGTTAAAAACAGCAGAGTCCTGCTTCAGCCGCCTCACGCCCTCCACATACCAGGGGGCCCTGTGCCACCACAGTGGTGGGAGCAGATGCCTAGGTGCAACCGTGTCAATGGCCATGGTCAGAATGCCATTCCACAAAGTGGCCAGATCATCGACAGAGTAGCTGTCAAGGTCAGTAGGTATATCCCCCAGAGTGGTCTAGAAACCAATCAAATCCATCAGTCTCCGGGGGTGGTGGACCAACCCAACCAGTCCACCATCCCAACAAGGCCATAAGAGGGCAGGGGTCTGGGCCTTCAGCAGGTAATGGTCCGACCATGACGATGTTGTTGCAACAACAATGGTAGCAGATCCTACAGATCCAAAAACAAAGATTATGTGGTGATCAGATGAAAGATTGAAATGAATAAAGAAATGTGAAGAAACCTTCTGTACTAAACTTAAAATACTCACTATAATATAATAAATTGGTTGTAAAGAGATACTTGAAGTCTTCCTTTCAAACTGGAGATGCAATAGCAACAAAAGGAAACATAACCATGGGGAATCATAGGTAAAGTATAGAACTCTAACACAAAGAATTAAACTTTGTTTTTAGAGACATGTATTTCTGAACTCAGATGAAAAGGGGTTCATATCTATTTTCTCAATCATCCTCAACTCTTGCTCAAATCCATTTTCATATGGGATCAAAATGTGATCTTGTGCATGAACGAATATCCTGAAGGATATTCAAAACCATACTTGATATCCAGTATCATTTCTGATTAATGTTAGTCGTAAGCAATTTTACAGGTGAATTTTTAAATCACACACTTTTTCAGATTATTTGTAATGTGAACGTTACTGTATCCAATCTTTACGTAAGAACTTTCCTATAAAGTTTCTCACTGCATTCAAAAGGCCATTTAACTAGTTCATAGAATATTTTAGGAGACAGCATTTTAAAATATCCTGTCACGTAACAGGATAATGTCTTCTTACTAAACAATTTCAAATAAAGTTTTTATTCAAAACAAAACCCTTAGCCCCAAGCTCAGTTCTCTCCTGTCTACCTCGCAAAGACATTTATCCTTGATAACAAAGAGAGATTTTTAAGGATGGCATTCAATGCATAATGACCTACCTTCCACTTTGCAGTCAAAGGCATCTCCACCATCGTCTCCAGTGGGCTTGGAGTTTGTTTTCTGAAGATCTTCCTGGGCACTCTCAATGCTGTTATATATCCATTGTATGGAATCTTGCTAAAACACAACAGCAGCAATATCATTTGCACATGTAACACTTTCATTTCATAGCCATCACGCAGGAAATAATTATTTCGAATTCCTTACCTCAAAAGGTGAGGGCAATCCCAAACCCCGCCGATCCCACACGTGCGCAGCTGCACACAGATCATGTGGCTCCCTATTGTGGGTATACGGTGTCCTGCAGACATTGTGTGCATGCGCGCACACGCAGGATTTGCAAGGCTTGGAATTGAGACCAATGTTTATCACTTTTATTGTTCTCAGTACATTAAAACCAAACTTGGAACTTATTTATTTATTTCAATTTGTTTCCCACCCTTTCCCTTAGGCTCAAGGTGGCTCACGCAACAACTTATTATTAACATTTAACCATTAACATTAAACTAATTAACTAATAATTCACACATCCACCCTGTGAGGTAGGTTAGGCTGAAAGATCTGTGACAGGCCCAAGGTCACCCAGTGAGTTCATGACTAAGGTGAGTCTTGAACCGGGGGCCTCTCCCTCCTCCCAATTCCAGTACTGTGCTCTTAACCACTATAGCAACAGAGTGGGACAGATTTTATCTCAAAGTAAGTGTAGACAAATGTACATATAGATTTCCTCATTTACCTTTACTTTTTCCTGACAATGCAGCTACACTTCATTTTATAACGTATCAACAACAACAAAAAATCATGCCGCCATTGACGTACATAGGAGAGGGTAGGAGAGCCTAAATGGGGTACAAATGGCAGTAGCAAACGATCCCAGGCATAGAAGAAAGTGCTTACTGGGATGGTTGGTTGGCCTTTTAATATCGTCTTAAGGTTGGAGGGGGCAATTGTGTTTTGTGAAGGTTGGGTTAGGGTTGGTTATTTTTTCTGAGGGGTAGGTTATAGGGAGGGGTATTTCTTTTAAGGGGTTGTGGGTGGGTATTGGTGTTAGGGGCACAGTGTGCGTGGGGTAGGGAGGGGGGGATGATCCCATTCCCTGGTGAGAGGGGGGTGGGTGGGACTGGGTTAGGGTGGAGGGACTTTTACCCCCTCAGTGAGAGAGGGATATGTGATCCGGGTGGGGGGGAGGTAATGTACCCTCCTGTGAGAGGAGGGCTTTAGGGGGAATTGGGGGAGGGATCTCCCTCACCAACCTGGCAGTGCAGCCATGGAGAGTGGGTCCCCGGCTGCAGGGGTTAGCTGGAGCGTGTACCGCGACTACTGGGGTCGTGTGGGCCAGGGGAATTATGGTCCCTGTGAAAGGCGTGTTCGATCAATGAGGCGGGAGAGGTGCTTGGTGCCTGTTCCCCTCATTGGCCCCCAGGCAGGTGGTGAGGTGGTTGAGGCTCAGAGGGCCCCTGGCCTCAATTTGCTGTTGTTGAATGAGAGGTCTCTCCCTCTGTTCCCCCTTCCCTGTCTCCCCTCCCCCTGTCTTTAGATTGTAAGCTCTCAGGCAGGGACTGTGTCTATCTTGTTTTTTGTAAAGCACCAGGTACATCGCTGGCGCTATATAAATGCTAATAATAATACATAAGTCATCTACTATCCGGGAATTGATCCTAGATCAGGCAGACGACCTCATGTGTTCTAGCCAGGTTCTCCATACAGCATCAGTTGTGGATGGAAGGACGGGGGGGAGGGGGCAGTGTAGCCATTATTTTTAGGGATGTATGGTCCGTTAGGAGGTATCCGGTACAAACCCCATCGGGTACAGCGGACCTCCATCTTGTGTTTTATTTGGCCAGAGACAGATTAGGGCTGCTGCTAGTATACCGTGCACCCACCTGTACAGCAGCATCCATGCATACTCTAGCTGACTTGTTGTCAGAGGTGTTCTTGCGGTACCTGAGGCTGGTGGTCTTAAGGGACTTCAACATACACACCAACACCAGTCTTAAGGGGGCGGAGCATGAGTTCAAGGCTGCCACGGCAAACATGGGCCTGTCTCAGATGGTACGTGGCCTGACAAATGAGGGGGGGCATACTCTGGATCTGGTGTTTTGCACCAGCCTTAAGGCAGGGGATCAGTTGGTGGGGAGTGTTTTGTTGTCACCCTTCTCATGGATGGATCATTACCTCCCGAGGGCCTGTCTCCCGGCACATGTCTGTCCCCAGAAGGGTGCAGAACCCATTCAGTTGGTTTATCCCTGGAGACTTATGGAACCAGATAGGTTCTAGAATGATCTTGGGGAATTACACTCTAACCTTGGCGGCCACTCAGTTGATGACCTTGCGGCCTTTTGGAATACCTTGTTGGTTGAGTGCATGGGTGGATTGGCTATTCTCCTTGTCAGGAGGTTTCCTGGTGGGCCAATGCCCCAGTGATGTCACTGGGGCCAGTCCAGGGAGGCAGAGTTTTTTTTTGTTGTTGTTGTTGTTCTTTTTTTAATCCACTCAAGGCCTGATGGCCGGTCCTGATTGGATTAAAAAAGCCCAGATGAGCTTTTCTTTTAATCCAATCAGGGCAGGGGGTCCTCCCCTCGGCCTCCCCCACAGCCACAGGAACTGTGCATAACATTGTGCAAGTTCCTGTGTTGGCCGGTGGTGGGAAGCGTGACTGGGTGAAAGTGGCATGGTAGCAGTGGCGCTGAGATCAGGAGCAGCAGCATGCAGCCAGCCACACAGAGTACTTTCTCAGGCAGCAGCACAGCGGTGGCAGCGGTCGCAGTGGTAGAGAGGTGGTGGTGGCAGCCCGGCCTGGCCAAAGGAGTCTCAAGCCCCCGCCCCCCCGGTGGCCCGGGACCAGGCCAGCGGGTCACTCATCCACTGACCCTCCAAGTGTCCTGATTTTCCTGGGAATGTCACAGGTAGATATAAACATCCTCGCCCGGGTGAGTCACTTCTCTGGCAAAATCCCGTTTTGCTGAGCCCTCAGCTGTGAGGCTGCAGCAGCCTGAGACACTATTTTTTAAAAATCAATCCCAGCCCCCGTCCTCAGAAGCAGCCTGGGTTGGGGGTGGAGGAGGAGGAACTTCCACCGCCCCCTTCACCTGCCTGCCAGGGTGCCCTGGGCCCTGCTACCCACCTCCTGGATCGCCACAGCACTGCTCATCTGACCTCGTGGATCAGAAGTCTGCTACATGGTAAATGAGGTTCTTCGGGATGGCTCCGACCATTCTCACATTCAGAGCCATCTCAAAGGACCTTGTTTACAAGGTTGCAGCCTTCTGTTCTTCGAGATAGCTCTGACCATTCGCACCACTGGGTATTGTGAAAATGGGCGGAGCCACTTGAAGAAGAACCTGCTGCTGTCACTGCGAGGCGGCTCAACAGCCAGGACTTCTGGAGATGGCAGAGTGAGATAGTGTGTATGTGTGAGGGAGAGAGAGTCTGTGTGTGAGAGTCTGTGTGTGAGAGAGAGAGAGACTGTGTGAGAATCTGTGCGTGTGTGAGAGAGAGGGGTATGTGTGTGTATGTATGTGAGAAAGATCAGTGTGTGTGTGTGTGTGTGTGTGTGTGAAAGAGTGTGTTTGTGTGTCAGGGTGAGTGTCTGTCTGTCTACGTATGCGAGTCTATGCGAGAAGGATTGTGTGTCTATATAGCTCGGACTTCAACCTTGCCACTATCATCCATGCCTTCATCACCTCAAGATTGGACTACTGTAACACGCTCTACGTGGGGCTACCTATGGTAATGGTCTGGATGCTTCAGCTTGTGCAGAATGCAGTGGCCCATCTCCTTACAGGGACGGGTTGTCGTGAGCACATTACATCGGTGCTCCATTCACTGCACTGGCTGCCTATAGTCTTCCGGGTCCAATTCAAGGTGTTGGTTCTTACCTAAACTGTCTGGGCCCCACATACCTGCAGGACTGCCTCACCCCCCGGGACCTGGATCGGCCCCTGAGACTGGGATTGCTCTCCTTGAGGTCCCCCCAGTCCATCAGGTGGGAACGATGGGGAGGGCGTTCTCAGTGGCCTCCCTGAGGCTGTGGAATTCTCTCCCGGCAGAGGTCCGCCTGTTCCTGGATATTATTTATTATTATTATTATTATTATAAGCATTTATATAGCGTCAGCGATGTACCTGGCGCTTACAAAGAAGGGTAGTGGGCAGTGTGTGGGTCAGATGATGGGGGGTGGGGAGGTGTTTTATCCTTGAGACTATTGAGGTTTAAAATTGTTGATGAATTTTATTGTATATTTTTGTGTTTTTATTTTGTAATTTTGTAAGCCGCCCCAAGCTGCTGATGGCAGGATGGGGCAGGTTATTTAATAATGAAAATAAATAAATAATAAATAAATAATAAAACGCTGCGTGACTTTTCTCATGTGGGAAAACAAAGCTGCGCATCTTTAGTGCCAATCATGCAGAGCTCTATTTTCCAGCTCTGCATCCTCCTCATGATCAGAGCCAAAACCACGTGGCTTTGTTTTCCCATGTGACAAAAGCCACACAGCATTTGCTTCCTAGAGTTTTCCCCAGAGGGAAATGGTGCATGTTTTGTCTCGTAAGAAAGCGTTCTTAGTTCCCCCAGGGACATTATGGAATCTCCTTCCTTTGTTACTTTCAAAACCCAGCTTGATAAGTATCCATATGCAATACAGTAGGCAGAGAATATATGTCCTGCCTTAGAGCAGGGAATCTGACTAGCTCACCCTCGAGGTCCCTTCCAACATTAATATTCTGGGATTTTCGCTTACTACATTCCCCCATTGTCAGGTGTTGTGTGAAGGGTTTTCCACTCTAGCAAACCCATACAAAGCAATCCTTGCATCAGAGAATCATTCAGGCAACACTTTAAAATAATGGCAAAAACTCATATTCTGGTTGCTTTGTGGAATGCTTGCCATGTCTTCTGCTCCTTAATGAACCCATGTTTTCTTCCACTTGGTATAAAGGGTTTGCCTGCTATAATCTGACTATCAAATAGATATGGTGTTGTATGAAATGTTTTTCCCAAGTTCCTCACACATAATTTCCTGTTTGTTTCTTCCTACCGCCAAGCAACAACAGGACTGTGAGCAGGGGAGGAGTTTTAGAGGAGGTACCCTTTCATCTTCTCCATACTTCATCCTCATTGGTGCATGCAGGGATATTACAAGGGCTTTCTTTCATACCCTTTTCATTGTGGGAAACAACACAGTTAACAGGGAAATGAAGGGGCCAGCGAAGCGCAGTCAACAGTTGTGTGAATGCACTGCAGTGGAAAAGACAGGCATATACTTAAGGAATATATGGTGAGTTTGCATGGGGGGAGGTGTGTTTTGCAAATGAGACCTGCAGTGTTGTTTTGCATGGGCTTGTTAGCACAGCAAACCTTTCACACAATATCCACAGGAATAGGCATCATTTCCCCGCAAGCTACAGGTGTTATGCAAAGAAGACGAGACTTTAGACATCATCAGCATATGGAAAACAACAAAGCCCTATGTATTCTCACTAACACTCAAACTGCTCCACATACATATTGAACAGGAGGGATGACAAAAAGGCACCCTGAAAACTCCACAACTAAGAGCTGTTCAGGAAGACAAGCAATTCCCTACACTAGCCACTGAGATGTCTAAGAAAGAAAAAGAATGAAGCACCTGATGAGAAGCCTTGTCCATGGCTGTCATGGTGATATAGTCAATCATGATACAATTGCATATATATCAAAATATGCTTACCCCCACATTTGGGAGAGATGTTGTACCATCTTTTGGACTGTTATAAGCAAAATGGTTTATTTTTAAACAGCATGAAATAATTCTGTTCCTACAGACATTTTTTGAGATACTAAACCACTTTTAATAGTAATAAAATTCTCCAGAGATTATGCTAAATTGACAAATGTTCTTGATTGCTGATACTCATTTGATGACATTTAGCACCTCCCAAGCAGCCTATGTTTGGGTGAGCATACTGTCAGAAGGCCACACGTGTAAACTGCAAGCACATATTCCTACAGTTCCATGTTCAAACAAATCGAGATTTTTGCACAGAAACAGTCATTAAGGTACCAAATTCTGTAGCAGAGCAGAGAGATCTAGAAAAACATTTTTAAGGAACAATATTTCCGTCACGCATCTAAAACAAAACCCTTATTTTCTGCTTCTTATCTCATATCTGTAAAAGAGGTCTGAGGGAGAATATCACATTGAGATTCAATTAGATCCTTTTGCCAATTAACATGCACCAGAAAACGCTGTGAATTAATTAAAAGTATTCCATAGTTAATTAAGTATTTCCAAGAACTTAGAAAGATTACATGAGTGAATCAGGCTGTCTATCATTACGCTTAGCTTTTAATTCTTAAATGAAAAAAGTATCATTTTATATCTCTCATAAAAAAATCCTTGAAATACGTTTATTTCCTTGCATTACAATGTAATGAAAAATGCAAAGAGACTTTTAAAGGCAGAATATATATATTGTTATCGTTATGTGGTGATCTCTCCGTGAACAGCTATTAATAAAAGACAAGAGAAAATCTCATCTGTATTATATTTTCCTGCTGATGAACAGAGAGCAAGCCATATAAACCCCGCCACTGCATCCAGATGAGACTGTACCCCCTGGTGTTTTCTCTGAAATATTGTAACATTGCCGGAAATAATCATGGAGCAACGTGAGAAGAGTAACTAGAAGTTTAATTTTTTTAAGAAGCTAAATATACATTTATCATCAACAATAAATGTAAAACATTAAAGTTTTTTTATGTTATCTACCTTGTCTCTCTTTCATTCCCCAAAAAAGAGAGGTGAAGAATTAAAAAATAAAAATAAAATAAAAACAGCAATGGTCATTTAAGCAGTAAATTTCTCTACCTGCATTGGTCGTCTATATTTCCTGCAGGCTGTGACATGGGCAATAACACTTGCATGAGTCTCTTTGCTGACGTTAATTCCATTCACTTTTATTATGCATTGTCCTGGGTGGAGACCAGCTGCAGCTGCCACCGTTCCTTTAAAAACAATTAAAGAAATCTTCCAGATTAATGGTTTTCCTTTTAAATGATCAGTTCAAGAAGTTCATCTTACACTGTGGCTGTTTTTAAACGTGACGGTGCCACAGGTGGCCACACTTTAACGCATGTGGGCCACCCGTGGTGCCACAAAGTCTGATTCCACCTGCCAGATGTTTCCCCAGGCAGGATCAGGGCTGTCCCTGGGCTGCGGTAGGTTTCAGCCCATACTGTTCTTTGGGCTCCACACCGAGGCACAGGGCAGACTAAACGCTGCCACGGCTCAGGGTAGCCATCCCTGGACCAGGGTAAAGCAGGTCGTCACATGTGATGACCCACTCTACCTGACTCTGGTCTGGGGCTGGAGCATTTCCGTGTGGGCGTGGCAACCTCATAGGCTGCCGTGCCTGCCCGTCAGGAAGATGGGCAGGCTGCACTCAGCAGCACAGGGGGTGGGACCGTGCGGACTGCCCAACCCTTCAGACTGTACCTCCCTACCTCTCATTCTCCCATCCTGCCCTCGCCCCGCCCTGGGCCACCAGCACATCAGTTCGGCAGCTGGGCCAGATCCTGCCTCGGGTGAGGGCCTTCACCCCAGGCAGGATCAAAGCATGGCAGCACCATGCACCATCATGTGTAAAAACACCCTGTGATCAACTAGTGTTGATCTTTTCTGAATGACTTGGCTAGCACAGTAGGATTCTGAAGTCAATGGGACTCTACAAAAGGTTTGCGGTAGCCCAAGTATGAAAACAGACATGGACCTTAACTCAGCTTTAACTCCACTTTAACATTTCTTATGCACGTTGCAGGACTGCACAGAGCGCCAATACAGCCCTGCAACATGAATAAGAAATGTTAACGCAGAATAATTTTTGAATAAAATATTTTACAGTGTTGATCCGGGCTAGCTCAAATAAAATGAGATGTAAAATATTCAAATAAAAATATTACTGATGTAATTAATGTTTAGATAATAATGATAAATATTTTTCCTTGACATAAATTTTACTTGATAAACTACTACTAAAATTCTGTCCTCTTTGTTTTGTGGTGTAGGATTGCAAATCCTGCATAATGCTGCAATTATGCATAACAGGAAGATTAATTATATCTGTTATGGAAAAAATGGTACCAAGAGTCCTGCTCTGACATCTAACCCTACAATGGCATTTATGCATACCCAATTAAGGTAAATTAATTTCAGTAAGAAAACAAATTTTAATTTTAAACAGTTAATGAATTACTATAACCCGCAATGATTAATTACATGGAATTAATCATTACCTGGAACTTAAATCGAAACAAAAGGAAGCATTTGAATTTTGTTGAAAAACAAAGTAAAACAACCTTTAATTTGAAAGTAACTTATTATTATAGATCATTTTACTGTACATTCATCTCAATACATTACACTTTTGGTTATAGCAAATGTCTCCACTGCTAAAAATAAATCAATCTGTCAGCTGGCCTTGTAAACTTGAAGCAATTACCAAAACAGACCAGAGGTTTCTTGTCAAACAATATGCAAAACATACAAGAAAGAACATAAGAAGTGCCATACTGTGTCAAGACCAATGGTCCATCTAGCCCAGCATCCTGCCACAGCGGCCAATCACGGTGGCTTGGGAGACAATGGCAGATCCATTCCTTGTTGTTTTCCCCCAGCTCCGTCATGTTGCCTGATCCTGTCTGGCTAATAGCTGCTAACGGACCTATCTTCCAGAAACTTGTCCAAACCTTTTTTAAACTCAGCTATAGTACTGGCCCTTACTACAGCCTCGGGCAGTAGATTCCACAACCCAAATATATGCTGACTGAAAAAATATTTTCTTTTATTTGTTTTATACTTGCCACTCATGAGTTTCATGGAGTGTCCCCTAGTTCTAGTACTAGCTGAGAGGATATAGATAGATAGATAGATAGATAGATAGAGAGCTTTATTGCATGACCAAAAGGTCATTGCAAAATA
Organism: Sphenodon punctatus; assembly: GCA_003113815.1. Taxonomy (NCBI): domain Eukaryota; kingdom Metazoa; phylum Chordata; class Lepidosauria; order Sphenodontia; family Sphenodontidae; genus Sphenodon; species Sphenodon punctatus. The sequence continues at coordinate 872,930 of QEPC01007521.1, read as the reverse complement.
CCAAACAAATATTGATAAAAAACATTCATATAAATAAAATAAACACACAATACATATATATAATAAAAGGTTAATAAGCAAAGTAATCAGTTAAAGCTGTTTGCTAAGACAGACATAAAATAAACATTGTGACACCTTCAACGTAACTTACTTAGAAATGTCACAAAACAATTGTTTAATATAAAACTCCCAAGGTCTACTGGGGAAGGTACTAATCTCGGGAGATATAAATCTCTGACGAAGATCGACGTACAAGGGGCAATCCAAAATAATATGCTTTAAAGACTCTACCTGCTTCAGAGCGTACTGGCAAAGGCGCTCGGCTAACGAGGTGCCTTGATATCTCCCCTGAGTAAGCGATGAAGGAAAATAATTCACCCGAGCCAAAAAGAACAGCCTCCTCCTTGCAGAGGGGAGCCCACAGTCCAGGTACAACCTCGGATGGTTGACCTCACCCAACAGACACTTGTGGGGGCCCAGGACAGATCTTGCACTTAATACAGCCCATCTCTCCTGACGGCCAATATCCGCCAACCTCTGATACACCATTTTCTTGGAAATTTTGTAACCCAAAGGGGCGAGGGCCATGGGAGTAAAACTCAAATAATTTAACTTCTTAACGACTAATTGTACTCATCTACTAGGGACCCTATCTGAAATCACCGCATGGGTAAGGGGAGCAACCAGGCCAAAAAACAACTTTAACCAATAATTCAGCGCTCCCCGCCAGATCCTTTCATAGAGAGGGATAACCCCACATTCCGAGTACAAAGCCAAAACATTCACACCAGGAGGGGCAGTGAGTAAAGAACGCAAAAACCCAGCCTGTATACGTTCTAAATCCTTGCTTTTATCTAGAGTCCACAAAAGGGCGCCATAAAATGGACCACCTATGTTTTATTAATTTGCGTGAAAATACAACCACTTTGGCCTTCAAGTAATTCATCTCAACAAGGTTTACTTGGCAGTATTTTCCAAACTGTTCCAGAGCGCATCTAAAACCAATTTGCGTACAAGACAAAAGCACAGTGTCATCCGCATAAAGCAAGCAGGAAATATGAATGTTACAGACCTTGGGGGGGGGTGGCACTTGTCAGTCGTAAACTCTCTAACCAAGTCGTTCAAATATAGGTTAAACAGGGTGGGGGTCAAAATACACCCCTGTTTGACCCCCCTCCTAGTCAGGATTCTATTAGATAGAGTTCCCTGATGGTTCAGCCTAACTCGAATACAGGTATCTGTGTGACGCTCAATTATCAGGTGCAACAATCTCCTGTCAATATTAAGAGCAAACAATTTCTGCCAAAGGTGCTCCCTGGGCACCAAATCAAAAGCAGCTCAAAGATCAACAAAGGCCGCAAACAAAGTCTTCCCTGGAGTGGCATACTTCTGGATAAGGTAAGAAAGTAAAAAACAATGATCAATGGTTGACCGCCCTTCACAAAAATCAATTTGCTCATTTGCCAAAATGTCCTGGGCCTTCATCCAGCCTTTTAGTCTAATCAATAAAAATTTTGCATAGAGTTTGCCTAAGATACTAAGTAGACTGATGGGCCTAAAATTCTTAGGGTCATCACTAGCTCCCCTCTTCAAGATAGAGACCACAATCTTCCCAGCCCAATCTGCTGGGACCTTCCCCTGGGTATTTATTGTGGTAAACAAAACTGCTAACTGCAGGGCCCACCATTCTATATTCTCCTTAAAGAGCTCAGCGGGGAGAAAATCTACCCCAGGGGCCTTTCCTGAATTCAAAGAGGAAATCAGCTCCCTGATTTCCTCTGGCGTGACTGGTGGCCACTCCAAAGTGGGCAATGGGACCAAATTAGACTCGATAACCCTGTGTGGAGAAAACAATAGAGCGAAATATTCCTCCCATGCCTCAGCTAATACATGGGAGCGCCCAAAATTACACTCCTTCTCAATTCCTCTAACCAGTTTCCAGAATCCCTGGGTATTTAAATCCTTGGAGGCCTTATCAATTTGGGCCCAAACCTGTCTATGATATATTTCCCTCTTAGTTCTAAGGAGTTTCCTATAAACACCCCTTCTGGCCACCAATTCTTCTCTCAGAATATCAGAGCTAGAGAGCCTGTACAACCTATAGACATGATGAAGCACAGATCGAGCGGCACAGCAGCATCTATCAAACCAAGGAGGTGCCGAATGCAAACCCACCTTAGACCTAACGGGATCGGAGGAAGTGGATACCAACATAGGGCAAAGCCATGCTAACACCTCCTGGAACCAGGCAAAAATGTCATCCGGGGAGAAAGCCTGAAGGAAAAGCCTTCTAGCCTGCTTCCCCTCCTCAAAATGGAGGGCAGCAGCAACAGACAGACCCAGAGAATCATCCCATTTCTTCCTAACTAAGCCATGATTTAGTGCAACTGTGGGGACTAGGGGGAGCGATCAGGGGCGGATTGGGAAATCAAAGTGGCCTGGGAAAATATAGTGTTAGTGGCCCTGTGCTGGCGGCAAAGCCGCCGGTGCGCTGGAAATGGGCTAAGGGGGCGTGGCTTGGGGGCATGGCTTGGGGTGGGCAGAGTGTACCAGATTTGGGGCCTATCGGAGCTGAGTCCCCAGACTCAGATCCTCAGCAGCCTGGCAGGGGTGAGCGGGAGGTTATGGGGGGATGGCAGGGGGGAGACTGCCACTGG
>QEPC01007521.1:852489-866935 GCA_003113815.1 Sphenodon punctatus | reverse complement strand
CCCCGCTGCTGCTTCAGCGCTACTAAGAGGGAGAGTCAGGTAAGCCCTCCCCCTCCCCTCCAACACAACCCAACCCTACAGGGGTCAGGACCAACAATTTTTTGGGTTTGTTTGTTAAGAATAATTTTAAAAAAGACAGCATGACCGGCCCCCAGCCCGACCCCCGGCCCACCGGGAATCCTCCCGGTGCATTCAATGGCCAATCCGCCCCTGGGAGCGATGAAGCCCCAAGATTCGCCCGGATAATCATTTCAACCCCGCCCATTCAAAGCATAAAGATCAAAATCCAACAACAGTTTAGAAAAAAGCACACCATGCTTATTTAGGCCTACATCCTTTGAGCATCTCACCAGGAGGGGGGAAGAATCTTTCTCCCGTCAGAAAGAGCCAAATTATATAAATTCTGGGCCCGGGCTCCTATCCAAGAGTTAAAGTCACCAGCCAAAAGGAGACTGGCATCAGGGTACAATCTCCTAGACTTCTCCAGAAAAGTAGACACCTCCATCCATATCTCTTACTGGTAGCTAGGTAGATTGACCAGAGGAATATAAACTGAGACAGCCAACAGCAAAAGGTGAGAAAATTTCAAAAGACAGCCGCAAACATGAGTTGTTGAATATAAAAGGGGAACTATCCCAAATTTCAAAATACTGCCAGTGCTTACCATACAGGCTAGACCCCCTCTCGGTCTAACCATGGTGGCAGCCTTACTTGCTGGCTGTCCTATTACCTCATAAGCCTGAAGAGAAAGCTCATCCACTAGCCAGGTTTCCTGAATCAACATAACATCAAAATTCGTTAGAAAGGAGAGGAAGCCGGGATTTAACACCCGGATTTCCACCCAGTCACATTCCAAGACAGAATGTTCAGGAAACCAGGCTTATGAACCTTAATAAGTCAATCAATCTTGGGTTTTGCACCCCCCCCCCTCCAAATTGCTACTGGGAACAGGGTCCCGTAGGGGGCTGATGGAAGTTTCAACAACAACAGATTCCCCCCGGGCATTGTCTAAATCACCCATGCACATTCCAATTTCAGTACCTTGTGGCATCCCAGCAAAGGGGGAAAATACAGTCTTTGGCTTGAGTACCCCACACCAATCACTGCCCAACCCTTCAGTCTGTACCTCCCTACCACTCATTCTCCCATCCTGCGAGGGTAAATTACTGCTGAGAGGTTAAATAACTGCTCCTTGTTTATTAGTTCCACACCACTCATGATTTTATAGACCTCGATCATATCTCCTCTCAGTCGTCTCTTCTCCAAACTGAAGAGCCCCAACCTACCAAGCCTTTCCTCATACAGGAGCCCTTCCATGTCCTTGATCATTTTTGTTGCCCTTCTCTCTACCTTTTCTAGTTCAGTTATGTCTTTTTTGAGATGAGGCAACCAGAACTGCACACAATATTCGAGGTGCAGTCGCACCATTGATTTGTATAGAGGCATTATGACATCCCTCTGTTTTGTTCTCTATCCTCTTCCGAATAATTCCTAACATTCTGTTTGCTTTTTTGACTGCTGCTGCGCACCGCGCTGTGGATTTCATTGTCTGTGGAAGTTGCAGAGCATTCTGTGTACTGGAAAAAGTCTAGCTTGCAGCCTCTAAAACAGGTTTAAAAATAGTAAGTAAAAACTTTTATTAACTCTAATCACTGAGAACACACACAAAAAATACTCTTTGAATACAGTACAACATACAGTTCAGTAACTTTCCCATGATAGCCTACAGAGACATGCTCCAAAAAATCCCTCACCCAATGAAAGGGGACAGCAAAGATGGGGTGGTCACACTGACTCATCAGAACCCTATTCTGGAGGGGTTGAGTGATGTGAGTTGGAGGTTAATTCACTTTTCTTCTCTGTTGAGAATGCCAACAAGCATGTCAATGAATGCATTGCAAACTATGATGGCAGGTTATGTTATATAAATAAATAACTTCATATGTTAAAAGTTTAAGTAATTAAAGTTTGAGTAAGTTAGTCTTCACATAGCCATGATTTCTTTTCATTACTGAATGTATCTGAGGCTGCTGAATGAGGATTTATTGGAGACCGTGATATTGGGGAAATGGTTTGTATTCAGTTACTGCTCCTAGAAACTACTCCTGAACATAAGTTTACCAGAAATCTGGGCCTTAACCAGGGACTGGTGATGTTCACTGCATTTTCCCCATTGCTGCCAATGGAAAAAATGCAGTGAACATGGTTTGCGCAATCAGGACAAAGAGGGCCACAGCAGACTATCATGTCTGTTGTGACCTGCCATGACCCAGTCCAGCTCCATGGCCGGCCATCATTGGTGGGGCACTGGGCACAGCATGGGGGCAGGGACAGCTGGCCACACATTTGCACATCTCCTCGTCCTCCCTGACAGCCCACCCATAGGAACATGGGCAGCCTGACCCAGTCTGGATCGTGTCCGCCGCTGTTTCTCAAGCCAGGTAGGGTCCTGGTGGCAGTTTACCGCCATCAAGTTTGTTTCTATCCAGTGTGTTGTACTAGCTGAGTCCTGGTGCTCCTGTCTGGAGGATGGTAACCCAGCATCAGGTGCTAACTATGGGTCAGTGCTGGTGGATAGCAACCTGTCATGGTGGCTAGATGTGCGAGCGGTGGGGTGCCTGCACTGGCGGGTAATAGACTGGATGTGTCAGTCCAGGACAGGGATTCAGGAAGGGCTGGGATTGGTGTCGGTAGTCCCAGTGAACTACACATCCAGCATAGCCTGATGCTGTTCACCCACTTCCTCCAAAGGATCAATGCCTTATTATCCAAAATGCTTAAGCTTAATGACTATATCCCATTCATAATGCTGTTCAAGACAGGTTACTCTAGCTTGTTGTGACCCAGTCTACAATTCAGAAAAACCTTTAAAGCATTCAGTCACTTAAGGGATGGATAGCTGAAACGAGCCACAGGTTTGAAAACAATTATCTCAAAGGCTTAGCAACCTCTTATTTATGGGACTCTGCTCTTAAAGACTCTGCTTCTGGCACCAAAGATCAAATAAAAATTGCCTGGTTCTGTCAAGTGGTTATTTTGGGAACCTCTATCATACTGGTTGGATTAAAATTTCCCAGTTGCAAAGGTGTTGACAGGACAGACTAAAACAATTATTCTAACTGGCTCTGCATTTCATAACACAAAACAGCTTGTTTATTATGCACAGAAATTGGGAATACTTCTGCTCCTCATTAGTTTGAGAACTGCATTCCAGAGTACATTGGGTTAAATGTTCTATGGCAAATGTTTGACAATCACATCACAAATAAGACAAAAAACAGTATGTAGAGTAAACATCTGTAGCTAATAAAATGGTCTAAGTCATTGGAGTCCACAGCTGTACGAAAGGATTGGTCCAAAGTGCATATATGATCGCAAAAGTGTTCTCAGCCTAGCCAAACCTGCCATAGAGTAATTTAACAACAGAGTAACCTTCAGAACAATGCTCTTCACACCCCCCCCCCATTTATTTGATCATTTACGTTTTCATCTATAAGCTATTCCTGAACATGTAAAAGATATTTGACCTTTAAAACGTACATACATATTATTGAAAGTATACATATAAGTATTTGTAAAAACAAATTACAAATTTCTTACACTTGAGCTGAATTAACATATTCATAAGACATTTTGGTAATTATTTTTAAAAAGTATAACAAATGATAAATAATGATTTGCAGATTTTTCAAGAGTAAGTACATTATCCAGATGTTTATGACATATAAACTGAAACAGTAGCTTAAGAAAAAGTTACCTCAGCCAGGCCCACCAAGAATTAAAATGTGAGACATATGTGCAACATCTGTTAGCTCCTACGTCTTACCTCTCCCAACAGCATGAACAACAGATGGACCAAAGCCACGGATTTGAAATCCCAGACCATCTGCAGAATCAGGAATCTTGACCGTCCTATCACCAACAAAACTAGATGAAATATCTGATGTCATCATTTTGATTTTTACATTAAAAAGACCAGTCAAATTAACACATAGGACCTATTTATGTACGTTCTAGTTTTGATTGTAGCTGCAAGTAATAAAGCTTCTGATGGTTTGAATGTTAAAAGTGGTTATAGGACTAGAACAAAAATGGAAGAAATCTATTAGACCATTCAATCTAACGCTTGCCAAGACAGACAACGTTTTTACTGATGTGAGTATATGACAAATGGGTCAAAACTACCTATGTATTTTGCAAAAAATCATTTACTTTCATGATTTCTGCATAGAAATAAAGCAGCCAACTCAGTGGTCAAGAGTGAGCCTTTGTCAATGTTGCCAAATAAATGTAAAAAAGATTAATTGAAAGATTGGCCCTTTTTACACGAGACGATACCACTCATGCCTCTGCAGCGGATCTGCATGGGCATGAGTGGTATTGTCTCGTGTAAATCCCACAGTCCGTGAGTGGGGGTGCGTGCGCATTCCCGCAAAACATGCATCCCCACTCACCACCACCCCAAGCATCCCCACGCATGGAGCAACTGGAAAAAAATGGAGGTTGCGCCGTGCGTGGGGATTAGTGCTGAAATGAGATTTCGCCCATCTTGAAAATCTTGTTGAGAATAGGCTTCTCGACAAGCTTTTTTCATCTCAAGATTCTCGCAAGAGTCTTGCGAGATTCTCAAGGTTCTTGCAAGAAACTCAAGATTCTCCCGAGATTCTCGCGAACCTTAAAATAACAAAAAGTGGTCTGCGCATGCACAAAAATGGCCACTCTGGCCGTTCTGCACATGTGCTGTCTTTTTGTGTATGTGCAAATCATTTGGGGGGCATTCTTGAGTTTCTCACGAGAAACTTGAGTTTCTCACGAGATCTGCCGGGGCTGCAAGATTCTCACAAGAATTAATTTCATTCTCGTTTCAGTACTAGTGGGGATGCATATACGCCTGTGTCCACCGGCAACCACGTGCTGCCCACACTGCGGTGTGCACACCCACACCCACGAAGTCGTGGCCCATGTAAAAAGGGCCATTAATTTAACTAAATAAGTTTAGATCAACATACCCTGGTGCACTGATACTGAATCAGTCATTTTATTATTAAAGAAAAACAGTTTTGTGTATTCAGTAACTGTATAGGGTGCCTTTAAATCATTTAAATTAACTTCCAATGGTAGAATTCCTTACACCAAGAACCTGCAGTACAATAACATTAAGTTACTGCTGTATTTTCTGCTTAATGTTACCTAGGCATTTACCTTTTAAAATTAAATCACCATTTATTTATTTATTTTTACAAATTCCCAAAACAGGAAGCAGAACTTACTCCCTCGGTTTTGTGCTCACAAGTACCCGGAGGGGCTTTCTGCTGTTTAAGCATTCTTTCAGGAAGCAATCCACTTCATTGAAGGGCCTCCGAAAAACTAGGTCACCGTTAATGGCAAAGATCTTTTTTCCAACTTCCAGGCCTGCCATCTAGGTGAGGACAAAAAACATTGAGCACTTATTTTATTAGAACCATTAATATACTCATTTCCTCTGCCTACAGAAAAGAACATTAAAAATGAGCAATAGTTACATGTTTTACATTCTTTTGGGTCCAATCAACCCAATATGCTCAAAACAGTCATAAGCCAATCTGATCTCTGGGAAAACCAGCAGTTAAGTAATTTATTATTTACATTACTTAACTTGCCTGTTTGCTGTTTTTAAAGTAATCTCATTTAGGAAAATATATATATTTGCAGATACAGAACTCCAAAAGGATTTTTAAGTATGTTGCTATTTCAAAAAACAAAAAATATCCTCAGAAGTCTTACTTTAACATAAGACTATTAGGCAGGGGGAAGGGGACACTACATAAACATATTTATTTATTATTATTATTATTTGACAGGTTGCATTACAGAAGCCCTTTTAAAGACAGAGGGCACAAACTGCATTTGCTCGCCAGCATGTATGCAGGTGTAAGAGCTATATTGGATATGAACAGGGAGAGAAAATGCTGTTTGTGAGATGGAAGTTTCCATCAGGCTTGCATTGATAAGGGTTAGCCACAGCTCTTTCACAAGAAGGGAGGGATGCTTGTTTGAAACAACTGTGTGTGTGTGTGTGTGTATTGTCATCTGCCATTCAGGAACATTAACTTTTTACGAGTGCTTCGTACCTACTAGTGGACAAATGAGGATTACATCTAGCATCAGTAGAGAGGAAATCAACTCCAGCTTTCCCATCATGAGATATAGAGTGTTTTCAAATCTGATGGTACCTGGGCGATGTCACGGACTTACCACCTTTGGAGAGGGGCCGCCATCCCACACTAAATTGATGGGGGCCAGGCTGCCATGTGAGGAGACACATGGACATGCATCCGCCTGGCCCCGCTCCCTCCCTGACGGGCAGCCACAGCAGCCAATGACAGCTGCCATGACCTGGAACCGGTGTGGACTCCGGACCAGGCTCAGTAAAGAGGGCTTTCAATTGTGAAAAAGCCCACTTTACTTCCCATCAAGCAGTCTGATCTTGGCCATGATAGAGGCTAGCATGAGCTGTGACTTGGAGACTTTCCTGAGTCACAACCCATGCTAGCCACCACCCTGGCCAGGATCTATCCCATGCCAAAACTTAGTTTTCCTGCACCAACGTGACAGTGGCCCCCATGCCAAAGTGTGGCAATGTGGGCCACTGTCACATCTGAAAACACCCAGAGAGAGCCAATGGGGCTTTCAGATATGACAACCCTCCACCCTCTCGCAGAGCCCCACATCAACACAGTAAGATTCCCTCGGAGTTATTGTGGGGTGACATTTTTTGTGACTTCTGAATGGAGCTACACTACAGCATGGTAACCCTGAGGCAGTCAGCAGAACAGGCACCAAAGAAAATATTCATCATAGTGCTTCCACTGGAGTTGTGACATCTGAATGCATGCTAAGACTGAGCTCTCTCTCTCTCTTGCTGCTATCTGTAAATTTAGAGTACGTCCTACCCATCCAATGGGAGCTGTGTGTATTCAGAGAAACATACCCATTGAATTCCATCTAAAGCAATGCCAGCATAAGCACAAGCCCTCTGATTTACTCTTTCACCTTAAAGTCTATACTTCACATTATTACAAAATATAAAGGACGAAACACAACATTTATGTGAAATTAATTAAATATGTATAAGAAATAATGTGCTTGTATCAGTTTCATCCTTTACATTTTCTACTCAGCTGTGCTTCTGCTAGTCATGAAAAATAATGTCATTGTAGCTACAGAAAAACTTGAAAATAGATTTTGCTTGTATTTTATTAATTCTCTCTAAATGCATGCACTGTAAATCACTAAGAACAAAAATGTAGGAATGACTGTCACAGTTAAGTTTTAAACAAAAGTGACCAAAAAAATCTTTAAAACTACCCATTTGGAAGCTAAATTTTTTGTCTAAAAGTGCAAAAATTTCAAGTATTATATCATTCTAACATTTGAGGGCATTGCAATAAAATATACAGCAATGTGCTAGATTATAAATTACCTCAGCATTAGATCCTTTCTCCACTACTTTAATAATTGGCACTTTGTTTTTGTCTTCTAAACCAAAACCATAGCTGCCTTCATTAGACGTAATCTGAAAAGTAAAGTTGTTTACAATTTTAATGGACTAAAATGTCTAGAATCATGAAAACGTCAACACCTTGATATAGACTGCATTACCATCAGACGTTAGTGAACAGGGTTTATTAAAATGCAAGGCCAGCTCAAAACACACCCCATGCTACTATTCTCTTCTTGTGCTGTACAGGGCCTCTCCCAGCCACCTACCCTGCTCCTTTCACTCCCCACTGCTCCAGAGGGGAAAGAAGGAGCACAGAAGACAGCTAGGCAGGTAAGCGGCTAGTGGCTCCATGAAGAGAGTGGTATCTGTGGGTGAAATCAAATATGACAATAGCCTGCTAGAGTCCGTGTTCAGTCCGTGCAGCCCCCACTCACATTTCTTAGCATGTAGAGATAATAAATGGGGAGCCCCTTGCCTGCATTTCATGTGCTGGCAGTAGCCGCCACTGGCGGTGCCACTCAGCGCTTTCCCTCTCCCCAGCTCTGGCTCTGATGAAAAGGTGGGGTCACAGACAGAGCCCTGGCCATGACCCTGCTTTCCATCGGGAACAGCGTTCGCGTGTTCAGGTAGCTGCAAGAGGAAAGAGAGATTGCACTCTCTCAGCTGAGAGGTGGCTGTAAGGGAGAAAGTTGGGGAGTATAGGAAGAACCTTATCCAGAGGTTCCGTACGTGCACTCCTCTTCCCATTTGAGAAATGAACCAAGGGAAGCACAGGAACCTCATGGATCCTCCAGAGAAGTGGCTTCAAGAGTAGACAGCTGGGGTGCAGGAAGAACATTCTCAAGGAGGAGCCACCCTCATGGATCCTCCAGAGAAGCCTCGCCCCTCCTTCACTCCCCTTGGTTCCTTTCCCAAACGGAGAGAGAAGTGCAGGCGCAGATCCTCTTGAGAAAGTCTTTCCTGCACCCCAGCTGTCTACTCTTGCAGCCACCTCTCAACTGAGTGTGATCACTCTCTCCTCTTGCAGCCACCCAAGCACGACTGCTGCCTCTGATGGAAAGGGGAGTCATGGCCTGTAAAGAAACTTTTTCTGAGTGTGACCCCCCCTATCCATTAGAGCTCTCTTGCTCTCACTCCCCCGTTCTCTCCTCTCACAGCCTCCTGTCAGCTGAGAGAGTGCAATCACTAGCAGCCATGCTAGGCGCAACTCTATGGTGCTGGAGGGCCTGGGTGTGGGCGAGACTGTGGGTGAACCTAATTAATGAGACGCAGCAACGTGGGCACGCATTGACCTGCACAGTGGGTCTGCAATGTCCCTGGAGTGTTCTGTGAGTGGGAGGTGAGTGGGGCTGTGTCGTGGGGTGCGGGACAACATCTGACAAACACCTAATAGAGAGGCAGGCGAACATCCACCTGATGGGTGCTAGCGAGGGCTATCATCTCATTTTAAACACCCTAACCCTGTGTTGCTCACCTGGCTGCTCTTTCTATTCTATGGTCTGTGCTTGAGAGGAGGAGGTGGAAAGAGCTGGCCATTCAGCTGAGGACCACAGCCTATACAGAGTCATCAGTTAGCCAGTCAGCTCCTTCTGCCTTCTCTTTGTTCTGACACTAGAACAGAGGCAGCAGTCATATTGCATAGATGTCATGTATTGTGCGTGTGAAGCAAGGGGTGACCATACCAGCCTCTCCACCCTTTTATAGCGTAAAACATAAGGTCATCCCTATTGGAACATCACTGCATCACCATTACTGATTAACTGCAAACACACACACATCCAAGAATGTGCACACACACGCAGGTACGCACACACACTCCACTTTTTAAACTTACCAGTAGTGACTTGGCTATTACATTTTCTACTACTTTTAAATCGTGTTTCATGAGCCTGAGCTTCATATTTGATCCTTCCATTTCTTCATCAGCAAAAAAACGAAAGAGAAGTGGCTCATCTTTAAACTCACTTTTTTCCAAGACTGTTTAACACAAAAATATAAACATCCTTTTTTGAATTCACAAACACACACAATTTAAAATATAACAAAATACCGGTAAAACACAAGCTCTTTAAATGCTACAAATCTATTTTTCACTGAATGCTACAGCACAAGAATTGGATGTTAAACAAAAAATTACTTTCTAGTTTTATTTGCAACCATATCCAATTAGCATCAGCACCTTCATTTTCAAGTACAGCATCTTTGCTTTACAAGGCATCTTGGTGTATAAAGACATGTATTCTGCCTGCTGTGAAAGGTACCATTCGCACATATACACACACTGATTATTCCCTGCCAGGAGCAAAATAAATCTGAATAATAAAAGTGTCTAAAGTGATACAGATAGGTCAGAACACAAACACTCTAAAATTGGCATCTTGTCCCCTTTCCAAGAAAGCCCAGCTGTAGTGCCTATTGCAGACCACCTGGAAAGAAGCCTCTCCCTAGGTTATCAGCAAAACAGAATTTTCCATATGGCAGAGGATAACTAATTCCTAAACACAATCAGGGCGCTTTTAGACATGACACTCTGCTCGCGGATTTAAATAATCTGCTTTTAGAAAAGTCCTGCAAGTGGTGTTTAGACATGCCACTGCCATTGCAAACCGGAGCTCATGCATTGTTTTGAAACTGCATTAGCAAAACCCTGATATTAAGGTTTTGCCAATGTGGTTTCAAAAAAACGCACGAGCCGTGATTTGCAATGGCAGTGGCACATCTAAACACCACCAGCACAATTTTTCTAATAGTGGATTATTTAAATCCGCGAGCAGAGCGTCACATCTAAAAACGTGCTCCGTCTTGGACTCAACTGTAACACTGGACACGAGGAGGATTGAAATTTCTCCTCCGCACGCATACAGCATCAGATTTAAGCATACCCCTCAGGCCCATTATCTCTCCTCTTTTCATCCCTTCTCAAAACCCACTTCTTTTAATAATCTATCTTCCTTTCATCTTTTCTTCCCACACACTAGCTTCACTATGAATTTATATACATACGCCCACCAATACATATATGTATGTTGCACTCAAAATATACATACATGTGTATATATGTCACACACATATGTACTATTTCCTCCCTCATTATCTTAACCTAAAATAATATAAAATGAAAGGAAATTTAACAATTTTTAAAAATTCTAACTAATCCCTCTTTTGAGGTACATACTGAATTCATTTACAAAATAACCAGCCAGTCTCTTCAAACAAGTGTACAGAAATCTGTATCCTTACTACATTTTTTGGTCCCAGTCAGTAAAATCTGTTTTAGTTTGTATGGGAATAACATACCATGGTGCATAAAACCATTGTCACAAAGTGCTACACCAAAGATCATTGCTTCTTCCCTCGTCCGACAATCCCCCTGTTAACCATAAAAACAATACATAAACTCATGAAAATGGATCCTGTTTGGCTTTTCCATAATGCAAAGAAATCCAACTGTAACAAAAGAGAGGTGTGTACATAGGTTGTGCGCAGATTATATCATTAAATTGCATCATACATGCTTACCACACTAGTGAAGATTTCTCCCTTATTTGTCACAAACTCCCCCATAAAACATTAGCTGTTTTGGAGACATTACACAATTGACATAAGTTGAATGCTTATAGACACTTTAAAAATTAAATCTGCAGGTTCTCTTTAAAACTGAAGTTCATAATCTTTAAGGCTTTTTTTTGTAATTTTAACCATTTCTAAGATGCATTTCTCAAATTACTTTCTTCATTCAGTAACTTGTTTTCTATTAATTATCTAAAACAAAACACTAACAGTTTCAAAAAACGTTAAAGGCAGAACCATTAAAAAACAAAACAAAAAAACACCTTTCCTCTTCAAAAATATTTCACAAAACACATTTTACCCTAACTCCAAAAAACATTAAAATTAATAACACTTGCAATTCAAAAAACATTTAACATACAACAAAAATAAAATGCCCAAAAGCATGGAAATTAATTACACTTTTTTTTATCTATACTGCATAACGTACCACCGACATTAACACACCATATGCATTTCATTTATTACCATATATGCTTACTCTTATTACTATTTGCCACTAACTAAACTATGACATTATTTCTTTACAGGTCATTTATTTATTATCCTAAGCCGCCTACGAAAAATTTTTCAGAATACCTTAAACTCTGTCCTTTTACACAGAATTGCATTGACTAAGTCATTTATTGTATAAAGTGATATAAACTTTCATTACAAGAATTTTATTGTATAAAGTTTATACAATTTCATCATCAAAAGTTTATTGTTTAAGCCAAAGGCCATAACAGACCCTAAAGTAATAAAATATGAATACAAATATAATAAAATGATTTAAACAAGTGTTAATATAGTCACAACATCTACACAGTATACATCCTTAATATCTACATACAATCTCGTGAACAACGTTGAGTGGGAAATTAATCAAATACAAGACTCAAATACAAATTAAATGTTCCTTTAAAAGTAACATGAACCACCCTACTGCCCGATATAATAATTAGCAGGACTTGAACAGAAGGAGAAAGAGATAGGGTGAACAGGGGAGACAAGCAAAATCCTTATCTATCGCAAGTAGACAAGCCACTACCGGAAGGAAACCCTTTGTACTAGTCAAAATTTCTTATGCACTAATAAACCGTCCCTAAGGACCAGCATAGTATTAAAGTCCAACGATTATATAGCAGTACCCAATATGGTAGTATGTAAGGTCCATTAGGCGAATTTTAATTTGACTTAATTATTTTAAGCCCAACTGTTCCTTCCTATTAAGTTCTAATCTAAAGCATAAACAGCTACCTCCTTGGTAACCTTTTTGTCAGGATTAGCTAGCAAGAATAAAATTCAAGAAAGCGAGTCCCAATGCTCTTTCCCTACAAACCAGGAGCCTATTACCTCATCTCGAAGACGAGCAGACAGAGGACAAGATAAAAGATAATGCAGAAAATCTTCCACAACCAACAGACCACAAGGACAAAAATGAAGCTCAGGCGGTATAATGCAGTAACGGCCTTCCAAAACCTGAAGGCCGTTACTGCATTATACCGCCGTTACTATATTAAACCTTAATGTCAATGCTCTCCTAGTTCTAAAGTTGGTTATATCAACTAGGTAAGATTCCAGCCCTAGCTCCAATTTTAACGTCGCATACCACAGGGCTACCCGTTGAGTGCCAATTGTATCTCTTTTCGTTTGCAAAGTAACATCAGCAATCCTAGTTTTAATCATAGATTTGGCTTGCTCCCTAGAATATTGCATATATAGGGGCCAATCTGAGCTAGACAACTTACAACCAATTTGTACTATTTGTACTGAGTGAAAACATTCACGTGTTCCTGGAAACAAAGTCTTGGAAGGCGGCCCTTTTCCATTACTGTCAGTCTAAGCCAATATCCCAATAACAGGAGTCTAACTTTATCAGAAATAGGGGTTATACCAGTTTCGGACCTCAGCATGGAAACAGAAGTGCCACGAGGGGCACCCAAAATAAAATAGTTCTAAGAACTTTATTTTGAAGCAACTCTAACTCGTCCACACTCGCGGAACCCCAAATTTCCACTCCATATAGGAGTTGGGGAAACATCTTCTCCCGAAGCAACTTAAGTAGGGGTGGTATTCGCTTCCCTCCCCTACCTTGCCAAAATTTCAGTAGGCCATTAATAATACAAGTGGCCTTAAGTTTAACCAAATCTAAATGAACTCTCCACTTTCCAGAGGAGGCAAACCAAATGCCCAAGTACTTATATGTATTGACCTGCTCTAAGGAGCCAGAGTCAAATTTCCAATTCTACACTATACGCTTCTTGGAAAAGACCATAATTTTGATCTTATCCTGATTCACAATTAAGTGGTTGTCTTTACAATACTGACTCAACGCAGTCAGCCGTCGATTCATACCCACTTTCTATACATGTAAAGGACAGAGTTACGGCATTCTGGAAAAAATTTCGTAGGCAACTTATTAGCAGCTAGTTCATTGGCTGGAAGAGAAGTCACGCAACTTAGGGGATTTCATTTTGCCCCCAGCCCAAGAAAGATTCTGGATCCACACAACATGAATGACCTGGCTTTCTTTCACCCCACCCCAAGCAGGTCTCTGCAGACAGCTGTGTTCCATCTCTGGAGACAGCCCAGTCCCAGTTGAACACAGGGGATTTCACACAATTGAACTGACACTCCAGCCCAGCCCCAGCTGAATGCAGGAGGATTTATTTCACTCCCCCCACCCCCCAAGATGCTGGAATCGGATGCAAAGTTTTGGGACAGAGATCCAGCATCACCCCTCCAAAGTACCACAACTTTGGCCACTTAAACAGGAAGGACTTCCAGGAGCTGAGATTGCTGCAGGGGGCATCGAAGAAAGCTCCGCTCGCGTGTGAGAGAGTGAGTGAGTGACACACACACCATTTGTGGGGTAATGTCCCTTGTGGAGAACAGGCCTTCCATCTAGCCCTGTCATCTGCAAGGGACATCAAGACAGACAGCGGAGCTTCCCCCATGTCCCCTGCAGCAAACTCTCCTCCTCCCCCACCCCCTCCTGACTGCAGGCGATTTCATCCCCACAAGCAGCTTCTCTGCAGTGTAACATTTCTCTCTCCAGTTGAATGCAGAGGATTTCACCTGCACTTCGATGCTGGATCCGTAGTGAATAGAAGTCATGCAACTTTTTATACAGTGTGAAAAGTATGGAGAGAGGCAAGTGGGTAACTGACATGAACCTGATTACAGTTTCCTCTTGCTGGACTTCTGAGTCATTGACATAAAACTGAGGAAAGCTGAAAGTCTGTCACAGAGCTGGCTCCTGATAAAGTTACGTATTTTTAAAAAGCAGAGTCGTGTAACTTTCCTTATGCCAGGCGCGGCTCCTCCTGCAGGCGTTATGGGCGTTGCCCCCCAATGTCCTGCAGGGGGACCGCTGCGGCTTTAGGTTTAAAAAAAAAAAAAAAAAAAAAA
>QEPC01007521.1:832919-850143 GCA_003113815.1 Sphenodon punctatus | reverse complement strand
CTAACACCACAAATGGCAGTCAGTGTCTGCTCGACTGCACAGGCACCAGCCAGCAGAACTGATTTTGTAATGTTTAATAACTCAGTTTTGGCTGCACCAATCATTATCACACTACACCAGCACTTGATCTAGATCTCACGCTCCAAGGCTGTGAAACCTGGGGGCTCAATTTGTCTTGGGGGAGGAGACATCAATGATTCAATATAGCCAGGACGCTGTGCATTTTGACCACAACCGATTAACTTTTAAACAGTTATAAATTTTGATTTGCTTGCTTTATCTTCTTCAAACTTTGCACATACGACGGTCTCCACAAATATAAGCCATGGATAAATTTTCACAACTGTAGCTCAAGCGGTTTCCTCGATACTGGGGCAGTCCCCTGTTTATAATGGAGAGTGGTTCTGCCTTTAACTTTCTAGCTCCTACCGGAGCCAGAAAATTTTTATTATTCCCACACCCTCAGTTTAATAGGGCAGCTTGCCGTGGCTACAAGTTGCTAATGACTCAAGCCCACAATCCACAAACTGCAGGTTTCTCCATCTGTTCATTTCCACCCTTCTCAGTGCAAACCAAAACCCAATCCTTTATTCCCAATGTTCCACTAGTCCATTGACCGCTCCTGGCTGTTGGTGTGAGCCTTCCATGGCCCAGTTAGTCATCAAGTAGGATCAGCTAAGAGTGAAAATGAGTACCCAATTATTTACTTGCATGTATAAATCCACATTTTTGTATAATGCTGTGGGTGTCCCATTGTGTACGAAAATGTAGCTTTTTTTTTTTTTGGTAACAACATGAAACAAGCCAATAATTACAGTACATGAGAAAGGAGATTTGCATGTTAAAATATTCATACAGGTCTTGTTTAATTGGAATCCACAGTACTCACAGTCACACCCTTTAAAGCTTTTCTTCCCATCAGACTAAAGCTTCCAGTCAACAGCATCAGGCTTTAATACTAGGTGAAAACAAACAAGACAGGGACAGCCAGATCCCCTAGCCGCCCTGGGGAGGGCCACTGCAGGTGCCTCACTTTGGGTCGCTGGGGGAAGGGCAGTTTAAATGAACAGGAACCATCCCCTTCCAGAATCTGGGTGGGGGTGGGCTGCCATCACAAGTCCTCCACATTACGGGTCAGCTGAGGAACCACCCACATGGGAAAAAACTCTCAGACTCCTGCTGTCAAGCAAGATCTGGACCTGAGAGGAGCTGCCACCAAACAGCTGATTGGGGGGGCAGAGAGTGTGTTCACCCAGTCCACCTAACAGCTGATCGGGGGCGAGGAGCATGCTCACTTGGTCCTGATGAGCACTACTCCTCCAGGCTCCCCCGCAATCAGCTGTTTGGCAGCCAGGATGAGCATGCTCCTTTGCATACACACACCAACCATCTGTTTGGGGGGCTGGGGTGAGCCAATCCCCAGACCCAATCATCAGGCTTCATCTCACAGCAGGATTGGGCAAGGCCAAAATAACAGGAGGGCGCATGTTAGCCCAGATTAGCCAGGCTGGGCAAGCCTTAGCCTGCATCGCATCAACAACATTTTCTAGACAACACATCTGGTAGGAGCCAGACACCCTCCCCAAGGTGAAAGTGGGCAAACATCTGGCAGCCACCAAACTGATGAGCAGGTGACTTGAGGGCTATTATCTTGTTTGCCTTCACACATTGCCTCAGTGCAATACTGCTGCTAAATGAGAGGAGAAGGCAACAGCACAAAGACTAAGAATGTTAATGCTTTACTTTGGTCATAACCTGGGTACGGCCTAAATTTCAGCTGCCATGGAAGTCATGGTGACCCCCTAAGAAATTGATGTTTCAGCATGGGCTTGGGGAAAGCAAAGTTTCTATGTATAACTGAAATTTTGCTTCCAATAACCTCTAGCTATGATGTTTGAGCCCCCATTAAAGTAGGGGGAAACTGCCCTCTACAGCAGCAACTTCCTAGTTTCTGGGAAGTGATATCTGAACATACGACATCAGTCTGTTTGGCTCCTTTTTCAGTTTGTTCCAGACTGCTATGAATATACAAATTTCCCTTCCTAGAAGCCCTTGCTGCTGTAGAGAAGTTTACCCCCAAGAACAATGCTGCAGGGACGTGTGCTGCTCATAAACGTCTGCATTTAAACCCACTCAAGAGCGGGCGGGGGAGAATTGTCTTTTTTTATTTATAACCTACATACATATTATACCCACTGCTGTTCCAAGGTGTTTAAAATGTACTTGTTTAAGCAAAACTGAGAAAATTTGAATTTAAATTAGCCTAAACTTCTTCCTCGCACATTTAAGTTTATATCATATGTGCACTAAATCTTGTTAATAATTAAAACTTTTAAGACAAAGGGCATTTTCACATGGACACAGGGTTGCTCACTGCCAGACCTGCTGCGGGAGTGCAGCCCCGCATCTGCCCACTTGCAGCCCCACCTGGGTCCATTTTAATTGAACCCGGCAGCTGCTTCGGCCCACAGTCTGCGCGCGCAGTGACCCCCCTCCTTCACACCATAGAGTTGAGGACAGATTGTCCGACACTCTGGGCTGCCACCCCCAACTCCATGGTGTTGTTCGGGGCAACCCCCAGCCGAGAGCAGAGTTTCAGCGACCGTCCACTGAGCAGTTGGACAGCTGTCTCACCTCCAGCCAGCGACCCAGATTTTAGCTGCCCGCTCTGCTGGTGGTGCTCCTGGATGTTCTGAAGCTCCGCTGGTAGGGCTGCCCCAGCATATGGACAGCCTACCCTGCCTGCACATTTGGTGGACTGCATTTAAACAGATCTCTGACCTGGGGGTGAGGCAGCACAGAGGCATGGGTGCTGTCTGTGTGAAAACACCCAAAGTATCTGCCTTTGTATTAGGGCAGAAACAAGTTCCATGTGAGCGGTTGATTGTTACTTGCTTCGTGGTAACTTATTTTGTTTGATTAGATGAGTGAATTTTAACAAATCTAAAATTCATACTAGAATTAACAAAGTCAAAAGTCATGTGTATATCTGAATTTCGTTGACTTGAAATATTTGTTAGTGGAAAGGAATCTTTGACATCCATTTGCAAATAGGAAGATCACAATTTGTTTGTGCCTTTATTTTCAGTCACTGTGTATGTCTTCACCTTTTAGGCTGAACTTAAACTGCTAAATTAATTCTGCAACCAAATAAATTCATAAAAGGACACTCACCTGTGCAATTAGCCAGTCTATCAGTTTGTTAGCCATGACTACAGATTTATAGGTCCTCAAATGATAGTCTTTAACTCTATTTGAAAACAAAACATTGCATATCACACACAAATAAATGCATATACAGGGCCGGCCTTACCACAGGAACACCCAAATAAACCATCCAGGGCCTCACTATTTTCTCTCCTTCTGGGGGCCCCATAGTGGCCCTTGTTTTCACCAGGGCAGGGCATGAGGGACTCACTCACTCCCATCAGAGCCTGAAACATGAACACCTCTAGGGTACCATGAATATTGCCCCCAAGGGGGCAGACCATGGAAGAGAAGCCACCAGGGGCTCAGCATTTTATCTTCATTCTGGACCTCGCAAATTCTAATGCTGGCACTGACCATTTATGCTGCATTTTAAATACCTTCCTGTACCTTAACAATAATTAAATGAACAACTAAACAAATGAAGCTTTAGAAGCTGCCCTGACTAGACCTCAGATTCTCAGATGGAGCAACTCCCAAGCCTACAGAAGAAGTTAGAAGAGGAGGAGAGCTGACAGCTCTAGAGAGCCACCCATATTCTCTGAGTGTTAGAAGTGTCAGTATAGATATGATCCTGCTGCAACTAGACCTTTCCAAAACTCTGAACAGATTCAAGCTGTTAAGTTAATAAAAGTTCAAAACCT
This sequence comes from Sphenodon punctatus, assembly GCA_003113815.1. Taxonomy (NCBI): domain Eukaryota; kingdom Metazoa; phylum Chordata; class Lepidosauria; order Sphenodontia; family Sphenodontidae; genus Sphenodon; species Sphenodon punctatus. The sequence goes on along the minus strand of QEPC01007521.1, from coordinate 846,292 downwards.
CTTTGTATGACAAATCTCCCTCCTGCTTGCTTACTAGGATTCTTTCTACAACTTCTTTCCTGCAACTATGTTCTGTTGTTAGTTCTAGCATATGCAGGACATGCATATAATTCCTCTAAATAAGCCACTAACAGCCAAACTCACCTTATTACTGGAGTAAAAAGACTGTGAAGGCGGCAGTACAACCTTACACCCTGTTGAGACAGAGAGGTGCAAATCCACATTTACTTCAATAATGCCACCCCGATGCAAGTTCCAGTAAAACCGATTAATTTAAAATAATGCACTACCATTTATATTTTAAGTATGCAAAGTAGTAAAACATTCACAGCGCAATTTCAATGCACCAAAATATAGACGTTGGATAATATATTTTTTTTAAAGAAGAATGGTATGCTTGTGAATAAATACTTAATAAATACATGTGAATAAATGAATAAGATATATTTTAGAGGGTGGGATAATAGTGAATATAATAATTGGTATATTTCCAATATATCTTAACTGAGAAATATATAAAAGAAACTTAGATATAATGAAACAGTAACAGCTTTTCCCCTCAAAATGTATAAACTTAGAAGAAATCCATGCAATAAACTTGCAAAGCAGAGTTTTTCTGCAAATATGGATTTCCAAAAATTATTTGCTAAATGACTAAACCCCACAGCTGAATCCTCCAAGTATTTATTCTCTGGTGCAAGTCCCACTAAAGTTAATGGGGTATGTTCTGGTGGAGTGCTTTGAGCTGCTGTATAAAAAGTTGCATGACTTCTATTCACTACGGATCCAGCATCGAGGTGCAGGTGAAATCCTCTGCATTCAACTGGAGAGAGAAATGTTACACTGCAGAGAAGCTGCTTGCGGGGGTGAAATCGCCTGCTTAGGAGAGAATCCGAATGGTCCCATGGGCTACTGAATCATGGTCTTAGGATAGCAACTGAAGGAATCATAAATGGAGGAAAGAATTTGCCACCTGCAATGCAGACATTACAGTGCCCTAACCCCCTGGCCCCTAGTGCCACTGGGAGTACTAGTGCCACTAGTGCTTGGAGAGGAAGACCCACAATCAGGCCTGCGCAGCTTGGGGTGTGGTGATGGGCTGCTGCTTCTGCCTGCTGGCACGGCCCCTGTCAGCTCTGCCACGTGCCTCATTGCCTGGCTTGTGGGCAGCAGACTGGCCTCGCCCTCTCCTACCTCCCTTCTCCATTTCTCCCACCAAAAGAATGCACAAATATTTTATAAAAACCATTTTAAAAAATTTTTTATTTACATTTTTATCTAATATTATATATACATACACACACACACACACACACACACACACACACACACACACACACACAATCTAGCTGCTATTAACTATTCTAAAACCTATTGAACTAAATGGAATATCCTAATAATTAACTACAAAGGCCTTGTCCTACAAACACACTGTATCTCTATCTATCTCTATAACTAAGCTAACTACTATGTATATCTATCTAGTAACTGTCTATCTAATAACTATCTATCTATATATACAATATTACACAGGGGGAAACACAAAGAACACAGGGAGGGGTACAAAACTGAAATGAAAATCAATCTAATAATAATCCTACTCTAAATAAATCCAAAACTTAAAACAGGGGAAGGGAATAATCAGGGATGGAATAAGAGGGAGAGGGAAAAGGATACAATGGAGGGGGGAGGGAGGAAGGAAGATTGAACACAGGGAACACAGGGAGGGGTAAAAACAAAAAATAACACCTAAATCTATCTAATCTAACCTAAATAAATGATAATATGGAGGTAGATGGGTTGGATGGATGAAAGAGGATGAGGGTTGCAATGGATTGAGGAGAACAAAACTGCTGGTAGAGGGAGCCTTCTGAAACACCTGCTTTTCAGGAACAGTGACTAGCTCAGAAGGTGTTGGGAAGGGGGGAGGCAATCAGTTTTGTTTCTTGCTGCGCCCGCCTCACCGCAAGTCCCATTGGCTCCATGCAGCCTAGCCCGTGGCCAATCGCAGACTGTGAAGCCAGTGGTCTGAGGCGAAAAGGGATGGCGATTCGGCAGGCTGGCTGCTACTCCAAGCCTCTCCACCCCTGGTGCCTGGAAGTCTGCTCCTCAGCTGACTCCCCCTTCCTGTCACGTTTTGCCTTCCAGTGATAAGTTTTTGCCACCCGAACTCACCCAAACGTGATCTGAACTGACCGAACTGTTCGGTCATTTCGACAGTCGGAACTGAGTTCGGTTCGGTAAGTTCGTGTTCAGTCATCCGAACAGACCGAGTTCGGTCCGAACTCCGAACTTCTGAACCGCGTTCGCCCATCCCTACTATTTATAATAAGACAAGGGCCACATTCTGCCCTTAGATTTGCAGAGTTTACTCTGATTCATGCTAATAGGACATGTATACAAATACCAAGGCAGACTTCAACCCAACATTTTTGCTTGACTTTTAACCAGAGATTTATAACACTATGTGAAACATATTTACTGCAATACAGCAGCTTTGTACCTTGGAAATCACATCCTGCATTTCACTTCTCGGATAGTATGTTCCATCATCATAACGGAATCTGTAGAGCATATGTTCGGGTTTGAATTGATGCTTATCCGTAACTAAAGTAAAAGTAATCATAAAGTCAGCTGAAGAACAGTCTCACTTGTTGCACATACAGGAAAATAATTAATAGGATAACCAAGGTAATTTATTATGGGATGTATGAAGAGTTAGAGGTTTAGCCTAAATCAAAACTTGCTTACTCAAAAATCTGGATAAGTCAAGGAACCCTCACATTCCCTGGTTCACGTCTAACAAATGAATTGCTTTATGTAAGAAATAACTCAAATCCCATTACTGGATAACAAAAAGTCATTCCCACAGGATGCTTACCTCATTCAGCTCAAGGAACGAACTGAAGGAATATAATACAAAGCGTTACTGTAACGTAAGTGCCCCGGCAACATTGCAGGAGGGAAGAAGGGCAGGCACTTCCATTCCATGCCTTAGGAGTGCCTGTCCCTTTCAGCAGTACTACAGGAACAGGCCCATCCCCCCATAGCAGTAACAAAGGGCAACGTTCTAAGAGCACTCCTGGCTCCTAAAATGCCATCATTGAATAAGCTGACCTTTTTGTAAATCAAACCTGTCTAGAAGTCCTACAGTGTACTACGTGTATGCATCATAGCTCTATGATGAAAAAACACTTTCCAAAAATATAGGCAGGGGACTGTGTTCACTGTGTTTTCCCTAATGGAAACCTCTCCCCTAACCTAATAGGGAAAAGGCAATGAACATGGGTCTCCGAATATAGGAGAGGAAACGTGATGTTAGGTGATCAGACAAATGTTAACAGCTTGAAAACAACAATAATACACAGAAAACAAATTGTGTAGGTTGGTTTACTTAGGGCCACAATGTTCCTGACACCTTAAGTGGAAGCACAGTGAGAGGGGACGACATGGCCCATGGAAAGGCCAGGCAGAATTGCAGCTGCTGAATTTTGAGATGTACATGGGTTGTTCAGTCCTGAAACCCTCAATAATGTACAGCACCATGAAGCTGGTGAGGGTGCACAAGCCACACAGAACCAGCAGACCTGATCAGTCTTATGCGGGCAACAATCAAAAGAGTAAGAGAGTACATAATGGGTGTTTTTAGACAAGCACTTCCCCACCCATCACCCACTCACCAACCACTAGGAATGTACGAACAGATCACGGTTCAGATGTTCGGGGGGGGCGGGGACACAGACAGTTCACACCAAAAAACACAGAGAAGGGTAGAAAACGAAACCTAAATCAATCTAATCCTACTCTAAATAAATCCAAAAACAGGGAAAGGGAATCAGGGATGGAATATATAATGGAGGGTAGAGAGAAAGAACACAGGGATGGGTAAAAAAATTAAAACACCACCTAAATCTAGCTCATCTAATCTAAATAAATGATACTAGGGAGGTAAATGTGTGGGATGCGTGAAATAGGAGGATGGCAATGGATTAGGAACACAAACTGCTGGGAGAGGGAGACTTCTGAAAACGCCTGCTGTCAGGAACAGTGGCTAGCTCAGAAGGTGTTGGAGGGGAGGAGGGCAATGACTTTTGTTACTTGCTGCACCCATCTTACTGCAAGCCCCATTGGCTCTGTGCAGCCTAGCACCCCCACCCCCCATGTCCAATCACAGACTGTGAAGCCAGTGGTCTGAGGAGAAAAAAGATGGTGATTGGGCAGGCTGGTTGCTACTCCAAGCCTCTCCACCCCTGGTGCCAGGAAGTCTGCTCCTCAGCTGCCGCCCACTCCCTGGGCCTTCCAGTCACGTTTTTCCCACCCGAACTGATCTGAACTCACCTGAACGCGGCCGAACTATTCGGTCATTTTTGAGAATGGATCGAGTTTTATTCGGTCAGTTCGGGTTCGGTTTGGAAGTTCGGTTCAGTCGTCCGAACAGACAGAGTTCGGTCCGAACTCTGAACCACGTTCGCACATCCCTACCAACGACCCAACATGCATATTGCAGGGCTGCATAGCGTGCCAATGCAACCCTGCAACATGCATGATGGGTGGATGATAGATGGGTAATGGGTGGGAATGTGCTTGTCTAAAAACAGCCTCCTGCTCCCCCACCCACCTGTCCTTCGTGCAGGAAAGAATCTCACAAGAGGAGTGGAGATAAAAAAAAGGGGGATGGAGTCTCTGTGCCTCAGTTCCTTCCAACCCGTACAGAAAGCATTCAAGTACAGGGGAAGTATGAGCAGGCAGTGAGAATACACAGCACTCTCTCAAAAGAACTCAGGTACTGGTAAAGAGTATACATTTCTTCTTCAAAGAGTACTATGATTCTCAATTATGGGAGAGTAGTAAGCAGTAAAAAAACAGTTAACAGAGGTGAGTATGAGGTAAGTAGTATGTTTATTGGAATATAATTGAACAGGATCATGCAGCATTACTCTCTGATTTTATATAGTTATTTTATCTATTTGTCCTCTTTAAAAAAAAACAAAAAAACCATTGACCTAGGAGAAAAGAAGAAAGCTCTTCCAAAGGCAGCATCTTTTCTTGCTGCCAGGTTGAGAGAGTAGTGTTTGGTAAACGTGTGGAGGAATTACCACGTTATAGTTTTGCATACCTGGTCTATCATAGGGGCATGCAGAACTTACCTCATTTGTCTTCATTTTCATTTTGTTTCAGAAAACCATTCGTTTTAGCGTTTTCATTGAAAACCTGTTCATTTTTATTAATTTTCATTTAAAAAAGAATTAATTAATCCCTAATAAATTTTTAAATTGTTGCACATGTGCAAAATGGCCACAACCACTCTATGCCTGCGCACCCTTTTCTAAAATGGCAGCATCGCCACCATTTTGGAAAAGGGCAGCCAGACTGCACATACCGAGTGGCCCTTTTGTGCATGCGTAGACTGACTGCTCTTTTCCAAAATAGTGGCAACACCGCCAGCACCATTTTGGGAAAGGGCCACACATGCACAGAACAGGCCCAACAGCCCTATTGTGTATGTGCCGTTCTCGCTCTTTTTAAAAAAATTATTTATTTTTTAACTAAAATGAATGAAAGCAAACATATGTCTTTTGCTTATTCGTTCATTTTCCAGGCTTTTAATTACTAAAATGAATGGGGCTCCATTTGTTTCAGTAACTAATAAAAATGAAATCAATTACACACCCCTAGTCTATCAGGATGCTGCAGAAACTGGCCACTGAGGAGGCAACAACCCTAGTCGAGTGCGCTCAAATGCCCTCTGGAGGAGTCTTTCCTGTGATGAAGTAGGAGGTGTGGATGTACTAGAAGATTCATTTTAAAAGTCTTTGTGATGAAACAGACATGCCAATGCAATGACCGCCATAAGAGATGAAGAGGGAGTCAGAGGCTCGTTCGTATAAATTTAGTACGCTCAATGCTCAGCACCGCTGCCTCTCAGGAAAAAAGACAGAGCTGCAACAGCAGCTGCTCCCAGTGCTCACAGCGCAAGGCACTCACGGGCCCGATCTCTTCTGTTCCACAGCGCTGCCGCAGGCAGGGCACGGCTTTTAAACCTCCTCTCAGCCCCTTCCAGCACAGGTGCAGCCGGTAATTCAATCAGGGCCCTGGTTTTGCCACAGTTCACAAGGATAGTCTGGCCCCAGGTAAGCTCAGTTCTCACTGTTATAGTGCTCAGCACCGCTGCCTCTCAGGAAAAAAGACAGAGCTGCAACAGCAGCGGCTCCCAGTGCTCACAGCGCAAGGCACTCGCGGGCCCGATCTCTTCTGCTCCACCGTACGCTCAATGCAGAAAAGGATGGCCCTTCTCAGATCCAGAGTACGTACGGAAGCTTCTTCTGGGGATGAATGGGGCTTAGGGAAGGAGACAGGCAGGGAAAAAAGTAAAAAGCAAAGGTGAAAAGCAGAGACCACTTTGGGTAGAAAGGTTGGATCAGTGAAGAGATTAACTTTGTCCTTAGGTTTCGATTTTAATTCCCTTAGTACTGCCATCTCGCTGACTCAACAGGTTGAGGTGATGGTAACAAGGAAGATCACCTTGATAGGCAAATGGGCATAGGAGCAGGTTGCGAGTGGCTCAAAGGGACACTTCCTCAATGATGTGAGGACACGGTTTGAGGTCCCACTGGGGCATGGGATGGAGTACCAGTGGGTAAGTGTTGCAGAGTAACTATTGGGTGCGAGAATAACTGTTTATCTTTTGCAGGGGCTGGAGATGCACTAAGATAGCTGCCAGGTGAACTTTCAGGGAGGATAAGGAAAGGCCAGTACCTTGTACGTGTAAGAGATCGGTAAGAATAGTTTAAACCGTTAAAGAGGAGAGAGAAATTTTATTGTTCGAAATATTAAATCTCTTCCACTTCGCCACATAGGTAGTTCTCATAGACTCTTTCCTTGCATTCTGTACGATGTTGGTCATATCAGGAGAGAAGCTAAGTTTTACAGGAGAATGAGCCAAGTGGAGAAGTGTAATGATTCAAGATAGCGATGAAGGATGTTATCATTCGATCTGTAAAAGGAGATCCCTCCAGTGCAGCAATTGTAGGACTTAGGATACCATCTAGGAGCAACTAGTACCTGCATCGCTTGGGCCAGTTTGAAGCAATCACCATGAGATGGTGATTGCTTCAAATGCCCCTTTTAAATGAGGGGCATTTAAAAGAATGAACCGGCGGCTGAAAGGGAGCACAGCACTGACTCACCATCCGAGGCTTGTTTCCTCACCACCGTCGCTGCTGCTCCCGCTGCCGGGGGGACCCGCTGGACACCTATGGAGGGAAGGGGAGTGAGCAGGGGGGGAACCTTGACAATCTTTTCACCCCCCTCCCCATCGCACCGGCAACCGGAAGTCCGAGGGGCATTTAAAAGAATGGACCGGCAGCTGCGCCACAGGCCGCATGCCGGTAGCTGCAAGCCGATGGGCCGCGGCCAAAGGGTGCAGCCCTTTCGGGCCCTTCGGGGCCAGTCGGGGGGTGGAGGGGTCCGACCAGTGTGATCAGGTGGGAGGGAGTGGCTGGGGTATGGGGAATTGTTTAAATTATTAATGTTTGACTATTTAATTAGTATTTAGAGGTCTGCCTTGGCCATTGTGGGGCCAAAGTGGGCTTCTTTGTTGGGTTGTATTATGGAGGGGGTGGATACTGTATTAGAGAGGATGTGGCGTTGGTTGACTCCTCCCGGTGAGAGAGGGATGGAGCCAGCTGTATACCCTGGTGGCAGCAGGGTATTGGTAGTTGGAGTGATGGGACCATTGGCCTGATGTGTAGGCATGGTCGGAGATGTTATTAGTTGGGGGGATGTCTTTGATATGTATGATTATGTAATATTGTGTATGCTGGGTCCCCTGCGTGGGAGAGAACCCCAGCAAGTGTATTGTTGATGTTGTACGCCGCCTCGAGTCTTTGGAGAGAATGCGGGATAGTAGTAGTAGTAGTAGTAGTAGTAGTAGAAGATGAAGATGATGATCCCAGAGAGTTATCGCCCTGACACATCAGGGGGGACATACCTTAGACCTTGTGTTTTGCATTGGCCTTGAGGCGGGTGTTCCGTTAGTGGGGGAGTTATCAGCTGTACCTTTGTCATGGACAGACCATTACCTCCTGCAGGCCTCGCTCCTGGCACATGTCTGCCCCCAGAAAGCTGCAGAACTGATTCGGATGGTTTGCCCTCGGAGGCTGATGGAACCAGATCGGTTCCGGAAGGCTCTGGGAGAGTTTCCCTCTGACCTTGACGGCTGTTCCATCGATGACCTCATCTTGTTATGGAATACCTCGCTGACAGGGGCCATTGATCTGAGAACTCCTAGGCATCCGCTGCCTAGGCAACAGCTCCGCAGGCTTCCTTGGTTCTCCGAGGAACTGCGGGAGCTGAAGTAAGAAGGGCGGTGGCTGGAGCAACGGTGGCATCATTCGCATGCTGAAACCGACAGATTGCGTCATAGAGCCAGTTAACGAGCCTATGCCGTAGCTATGGGGGCAGCAAAAAAGAAGTTTTTGCTACCCTCATAGCATCCGCTAAATCCCATCCAGCGGAGCTTTCCCAGGTGGTGCGGGGACCGGTCAGTCCGGCCTCCCTCCACCTTGGAGTGCAGTCATCTACTGCTTGCTGTGACATGTTTGTGGATTATTTTGTGGATAAAACCGCTTGGATTTACCACAACTTTGATGCCGCAATTAATACATATGGGGAACTGGAAGTTATGGAAGCCCCATCTTGTCTGATTTTATGGGATCAATTTCAGTCAGACACACCCGCCGATGCGGTTGGTGTTCTTGGGGCTGTTAGGGCCACATCTTGTGAATTATAACCTTGCCCATCCTGGCTGGTTAAATCTTGCCGGGAGACAATGGGGCTGTTGCTAGCTGCGGTGGTCAATGTCTCCCTTCAGGAGGGCAGAGTGCCGGGCTGTCTCAAAGAGGCAGTGGCTCGGCCTCTGCTCAAGAAACCATTGCTTGATGTTGACTCCCTTGCCAGCTATCGGCCTGTGTCTAACCTTCCCTTTTTAGGGAAGGTTATTGAACGGGTAGTGGCTCAGCAGCTGCACGGACATCTTGACCACATCGGTTATCTGGACCCCTTTCAGTCGGGATTTCGTCCGGGGTATGACACGGAGACTGCACTTGTGGCTTTGGTGGATGATCTGCACCAGGAAATGGACTGGGGTCATTCAACCCTGTTAGTTCTATTAGATCTTTCGGCTGCATTTGATACAGTTGATCACAGGATGTTGGTGACACGACTGCGGGACTGTATAGGGGTGGGTGGGACTGTTCTTGAATGGTTCCACTCCTTCCTGACCAGTAGAATGCAGCGAGTGATTCTTGGGGAGTCTTTTTCATCATACCAAGAACTCTTGTGTGGAATCCCGTAGGGTTCGGTTTTGTCCCCTCTCCTGTTCAACGTATACATACAGCCACTTGGTGATGTGATCAGGAGGTTCGGCATTCGGTGTCATCAATATGCTGATGACACCCAGCTGTATATCTCTTTTTCAACAGACACAGGCCCTGCAGTCTTGGTGCTTACATGGGTTTGACGGCTGTGGGGGACTGGATGAGGACTAACCGACTGAGGCTGAATCCTGACAAGACGGAGGTGATGTTGGTGGTAAGGCGATGGAGATGGTGGCCCCCATTATTGGTGGGGTCTGCCCTCCATTGGTACCCCAGGTACGGAGCTTGGGGGTGCTTCTTGACGCGTAGTTCCGCCTGGACGCCCAGGTGGAGGCTGTGGCGAGGAGTACCTTTCGCCAATTACCTCTGGTGCGACGGATTCAGCCGTTTATCCCAGGCTCTGACCTGGCCACTATCATCCATGCTTTTATCACCTCCAGATTGGACTACTGTAACATGCTTTACGTGGAACTACCCATGGTGACGGCTCAGAAACTGCTGCTGGTGCAGAATGCAGCGGCCCGTCCTCTGGTAGGACTGGGCCACCGGGAGCATATTGCACCAGTGCGCCACTCTCTGCACTGGCTGCCGGTGGTTTCCGGGCCCGATTCAAGGTGTTGGTTTTGGTCTATAAAGCCCTAAACGGCCTAGGCCCTACCTATCTGTGGGACCACCTCACTCCCCGGGTGCTGGATCAACCCCTGCGGTCATCTGGGGGCGCCCTGCTCGAAGTCCCCTGTGTCTTCCGGGGGCCATGCAGGGGAGGGCGTTCTCAGTGGCCACACCATGGCTGTGAAACTCCCTTCTTGTGGAGGCCTGGTTGGCCCCGGATCTCCCCTCTTTTCGGAGAAGTTGTAAGACCTGGCTGTTCCACCAGGCATTTGGCGAGGGAGATGGGTGAGGGGATGGAGGGGTTTAGGGTGTATGGGGTTATTTTCTTTTCCTCCTTTTAGTAGTTTTAATTGTTGTTTTAATGTTGTTTTACTAATTGTAAGCCGCCCCGAGCTACCTGTGGCAGGAGGGGCTGGGTAGTAAAAGAAAGAAAGAAAAAGAACAAGAAAAAAGAAAGAAAGATGTGCTTGTCTGTCCGCATTTTGTAGATCACACCTGGGAGTAGTGGCAACAGGGGAAAGGTAGAGAAGAGGACGTTAGTCTATGGGAGCAGGAAGGTGTGTCACAGGGATTCCAGGTCATGACCCACTTGGCTGCAGTACCTGGGCACCTTTGTATTTTCTGCCTCGACAAAGAGATTGATGGAGGGAGCACCCCACATGTCGAATAGGTGGTATGCCACCTACAGCCCGACTCACTTAACTTGCCTGCAGTGACTTTAGGGGAGCCTGCCAGGTGGAGGACTCCCAGGGTTACATTGTGACATACACACCAGTTCCAGAGCTCTTGTGCTTCTGCAGAGAGATCCACAGACCTGGCATGTCGTCTGTGGTGATTTGGGCAGGTAAACCATCAATGTGCATGGCAAAGGACTTTAGAGCCCAGCAAATGATTTGTAGTTCTAGAATGTTTATGAGGAGGACTGAACTCCTCTTTGCAAACTGAACATGAGTCAGCAGTCTGATGCAGCAGCAAAAAAGGCTAATGCAATTTGGGCAGCATTAACAGAAGCATAATTTCCATGTCACAAGTAATATTTCCACTCTTTTCTGTGCTGGTCAGACCTAATTTGGAGTACTGTGTCCAGTTCTGAGTGCCGCACTTTAAGGAGGACATCGACAAATTGGAAGTTCAGAGGAGTTCAAGAAATTTCAGACGGTTTTGTTGCTATTTATTATTTATATAGCCCCAGCTGGCACTGTACAATCAATAGTTATAGAAAGCTCCCTGCTCCCAAGGGGTTTACAATACAAGGGAGAGGTGAACATTGGGGGAGAGAAGAGTATGTTCATGAGGTTCAGAAGTTGCAGGTGCACAAGCTTCACTTAGTTACAGGGAACTAGATTCTGATTGAATGAGGGGGAAGAGGACGCATTTTCACTCATGACTAGGGTTGAAACTCAACCTTAGGTTTTTCTTGGTTATCGTCGAGAATCATGGTTCTCAACTCGTTTTAAATGAGAGAAGATAATCAAGAAAATTCTCAACATTTCTCGGTCACAATTTTTTTTAAAAAATACCATTTAGTGCAATTTACCACTTACTGTGTACCACATTCATCCTAGTAATGTGCACAAACAAAGTGGCATTTTGCGTGTGCACATTACCAGATTGAAGGCAGTACACAGTAAGTGGTACATAGTAAATCAGTGTATGGTAAATGGTAAATTGCAGTAAACAGTAATGGTAAATGGTTTTTAAAAAACAAATGAATCTCAACTGAGATTTCGGTCTGTTATTGAGATTGCACTGAGATCTCTGACAATTCTCGTGGTATTTTCATGAGAAAAAGATTGCTTCTCATTTCAGCCCAACTCATGACAAGCTAGGGAAGGCCTGACAGAAGAGGTGGGTTTTCAGGAAGGATTTGAAACTTGGGAGGAAGTTCCAGGCATGAGGGGCAGCAAGGGAGAAGGGGCACAGAAGTTTAGGGAAGCAATGGGGGTTGCGAGCAGGCAAGGGTGGGGGCAGAGGATGACTGAACTCCCAGACAGAAGTGTTTCAGGATACAACAGCAGGGAAATCTGAGGGAGCAAGGCTATGAAAGCCTTGAAGGTGAAAACGAGGAACTTGTGTTGAATGCATTCACACAGAGGGAGCCAATGTAGGGCAGAGAGGAGGAGGGGCTGAACGTAGTAAAAGTAACGGGCAAGGTGGATGATTTTGGCCCCAGAGCGTTGATCAGAGCTGAGGGGGGTGATATCAGAGCAGGGGAGGCGAGATCAGAGCAGGGGAGGCCAGTAAGGAGGAAGTTACAGTAATCAAGGCAAGAGGTGACTAGAGCATGGACTAGGGTTTTTGCAGTGGCAACTGTAAGGCAGGGCCAGATTTTAGCAATGTTATACAGAGCGAAATGACAAGATTTAACAACAGCCTGGATTGAGACTTAAAGGAGAGGGAGAAGTCAAAGATGAATCCCAGGCTACACGCCTGAGGGATCGGTTGGATGATGACTTCCCCAATGGAAACAGAGTGAAGTAGGAGGGGAACGTTGGGGGGGGGGGGATGAGGAGTTAGGTCTTGATCATATTAAGCTTGAGTTGGCAAAGAGACATCCAGGCAGAGATGTCAGCAAGACAGTCAGCAATACAAGACTGTACGGAGGGGGAGAGTGTGGAAGTGGAGAGATAGAGTTGTGTATCACCAACATACAGGTGATACTGGAAGCTGTGCGTTTCAATAAGTTTACCCAGAGAAAGAATGTAAAGGGTAAAGAGGGCCCAGGAGAGAACCGTGGGGAACTCCCACAGAGAGCAGAAGTGACATAGAAGAGGTACTAGCAAGAGAAACATTGAAGAAGTGACTCAAGAGATACGAAGAGAACCAGTCAGGAACACAGTCCCCAAAACCAAGGGAGCGTAGCAAATCCAGGAGGCGGCCATGGTCGATAGTGTTCAAGGCAGCAGAGAGATCAAGGAGGACAAGAACAGAATAGAGGCCCTTAGACTTAGCTAAGAGAAGGTTCATTGGTGATTTTGGTGAGGGCAGTCTCAGTTGAGTGGAGAGGGCGGAAGCCCAACTGAAGGGGGTTAAGGGAGGGATTTGAAGAGAGGAAATCAAGACAGAGCATATAGACAGCCCGCTCCAGGAGCTTAAAAGCAAAGGGTAGAAGCAAAATGAGGTGATAGCTGAAAGGGTTGGAGGAATCAAGAGTGGCCTTTTTAAGGATAGGGGAGATGCTGGCATGTTTGAAAGCCAATGGAAATGACCTAGTAGAGAGGGAGAGACTGATGATGTGCAGGAGAGAAGGCGCAGCGGTGGCGGAAATCACCATTAGGAGGCGAGAGGTAATAGTGTCAAGGGGGTAAGTGGAGGGGTTGGATGAAGAGAGGAGAGATGTGACCTCATCAAGGGAAGCTGGGGAGAAGGAGAAGAGAAGAGAGG
>QEPC01007521.1:802379-832871 GCA_003113815.1 Sphenodon punctatus | reverse complement strand
GACAGCAGGGAATGAAGTGGGGGAGGGAGAGGGTTGAGAAGCAATAGCAAACTTTAACAAAAATGGTCAGGGGTCTGAAAAGCAAGTCCAATGAGGAAAAGTTGAAGGAACTGGGTATGTTTAGCCTAGAGAAGTGAAGACTAAGAGAAGACATGACAGCAGTCTTCAAATACCTGAAGGGCTGTCACACAGAAGTAGGAAAGACCTGTTCTCTTTTGCCCCTGATGGCAAGACTAGAAATAATGGGCTCAAATTACAAGGAAGTAGATTTTGGTTAAATATCAGGAAGAATTTCCTAACGGTAAAAGCTGTTAGATCAATGGAAGAAATTGCCTACAGAGGTGGTGGGCTCTCCTTCACTGGAGGTTTTCAAACAAAGGCTGGTCAGTCATCAGTTGAGGGTGTTACAGCTGCTGATTTCCTGTACTGAGCAGGGAGTTGGATTAGATGATCTCTGAGGTTGCTTCCAACTCTATGATTCGCTCCAATTACCCTGCGCAGTGAAGTTGTCGAGGTGGGCTCCCCACCCTAGGAGGGATGCATCAGTCATTGTCTTTACAGGGTATGGAGGATGAAATGGGAGCCCTACTAGTATGCCATAATGTTTCATCCACCACTGAAGAGCAGACAGCACCTCTCTCGGTATGGTCACTTCGTTGGACATGGAATGGATGGATGGACTGCATACTGAACTGAGCCAGTGTTGAAGAGGCCACATTTTCAGTCTGGCTAGGGGGGTGTAACTCCTGTTGTGGCTGTGAATAGGCCTCGTAACTTGAGAAAAAAAGACCATTGGCCTGTGGGGTTTTAGGTTGGTGTTTCTGATGGCACACTGTATGGAGCAGAACCTGCTCTCTGGTAGGCAGGTCCGTTCTACCATTGTATCTAGAACGGCTGCAAGAAGGGAAGGGTTCTGGAGGGGGTGAGAGATGACTTTTCTCTGTTTCTGATGAGACCAAGATTGTCAAGTATGCGATGGAGAGCCTCTCTTGAGGTGCCTGTGAGGAGCCAAATCATCGAGATAGGGAAGACCTGTACCCCCTTTCTTCGTAGTTCTGTGGCCACAGCAGCAACACACTTGAGAATACACTTCAGGCAGTGGCAATGCCAAAGGGGAGGACAGCATACTGGAAGTGTCCGCCATCTACAATGAATTGCAAAAACTTATTGTGAGCAGGGTGAATGCAGATGTGGCAGTACATGTCATTGAGGTTAAGAAAAACCAGACAGGATCTCTTTTTCAGGGAAGATAATATGGTGGATCAGGTGACCATCCAAAATTTTAGTTTTCTGATAAATTTGTTCAGTGATCTAAAGTTTAGGATTGATTGGAGCCCCCTTTTAGGGACAACAAAGTATCTCAAGTAGAACCCCTCATAGAAAGGGAAGTTTTCTTATATAGCTCGTTTAGCGACAAGAGATTCTACTTCAGCTAGAACTGCCTTGTGAGAAGGGTCCCTAAAGAGGGACAGGGATGGGGAGATGGTATCTCCTTGAACTGGATTGAACTCTCCAAATTGGACTCTCTCTCTCTCTGGGTTGGCGGAGTCTCTCAACCTCATAACTGTTAAACCCAGGAGGACTGGGGCTATTGGTTTCCAGATGGGCTGGACTGGTTTCAGGACTTTGCCCTGTGTCTGGTGAACTTCTTCCTCAGAAGAGGCTGTGTCTGTGTCTGCTGTTGGGTGGTGAACCTTCTTGTTGAGTAGAATGAGGAGGGTTCTCTATCTCTGTAAGAATATGAGGTGTGGGCCGAATAATACCTTTGCTAGATAGATCTGATCACTCCTGCAGATTGGCACATTTCCTTTATTTTGGCTAGTGTCTCATCTGTAGACTTCAAGAACAATCCCCCGCTATCAAAGGGAGGTCTTTGATTTTCATCTTGTTCTCAGGAGTTAGTGCCGTGGACCTTAGCCAGGAATGGTGGCAGATGGTGACAAAGGAGGCAACGTTGCAGTGCGCACAATCTGTTATATTCATGGCAGCCGTAAGTCGAAATTGAGCCACTTGCATGCTCTTTTTTTGTACAGCTGCGAACAGTGTGGGGTCCATGGTAGAGGAGGCTTGGGCCCAGAGCCAGTGTTGGAACACACACATAGTTAAGAGGTAATTGGCCACTCTCAACAACACAGTGGATGAGGCAGAGGCTTTTCTGCCTAGGACATCCAGACTCCTACTTTCCCTGTCTGAGGGTGATGACTAGATCACCTCCGACCTTGCATGCTGGGTGGCCGCCACTATCACTAGCAAGTTTGGGGTGGGGTGTTTAACGAACATAGCTGAGGCATCCTGGGGAACAAGGTAGAGGTAATCAGCTATTTTGTTGGTAGGGCTGTGTGAGGATGACTGACAGCTCCATGAGTTCATCAAAATTGGGTAGAGAGATAAGGCCTGTTTCACTTCCTGACATGCCAAAACCTGAACCAGTCGGTGCCTTTTTGACGACTCATTTGGGGATCTGCGGTAGGGCAGTCAGGAGCCTCTGGAGCATGGCCGGAAAGGTCTTCGTATCCTCAGTAGCCAGGATGGCAAAGGTGTCAGACACAAGGTAGCTGAAAGGAGTTCCCACTGTGTCATCAGAATCTACCAAGGGAGAGGAGGAGGTAGAATCATCCTTCCCTGTATCTGGGTTAGACTGCAGTGCAGGTGGCTGGTCTGGTGCAGGTTGCCCACGGAGGGATTGGAAAAGGGGAGACCAGAAGGAAGAAGACCAGCAGGAGGCACTGTGTGGGGAGCTGAAAGTATCGGCACAAGTAATGCTGGTGGAGCTGTCGGTGTTGGTGCCAATGGTGCCGTCGGTGCCAGTGAAGGCACTAGAGGGGGCATCAGGTTAGGGCCTTTGAATGGTGGGGAGAAAGGTCCTGGAGGTTGTGTGGTGGAGGGGGTCCTGGGATGCTTCTTCCGCTTTCGCCTCTTTTTGCGAGGCTGGCCCCCTGGAGTGTCCTGTTGTAGTGAGGAGTGGGGGGAGGGGGCTGTACCAGCTCAAGATCTGCACCTTCAGATGAGTCTGTGGTGGGGGCAGGTGGAGTCAAGGGTGCATCAGCGCCAGGAGCAGTGCCGACAGGTGTCATGTCCACAGGTGCCCCATTGGCAGGTTCAGAGGCTGAGTGGGTGCTAGGCTAGGGCCAGGGCGCATCAGGTGGGCCTGCGATGTGGAGGGTTGGGAGGCAGCCTCCAGCCTTATGGGTCCCTCTTCATCTCCTCGCAAAGCCCTCCACATGAGGATATCTTTAAGCCTCAGCATTCTGTCTTTCTTGGCCCTCGAAGACAAGGCAGCACAGGCTTTGCAAGTTTTAGTGCCATGCCCCTCATCTAGCCAGCTGACACACTGGTCATACTAGTCAGATAAAAAAAGGGTTGCCAGGCAGGACAAGCAGCACTTGAACCCCAAATCTTTTGGACATGATGGGAGATGGGGCATGGGCTCCGAGAGGAAGAGACCCCCGAGTCTAACTATCTCAACTTATGAAGGCTAGATAACAAACTATAATACAACTATAACACTAACCGATATTTTTTTTAAAAAAAAGATCTGGCAGACTTGGAATAAGTCTTGTGATCCTGCCTTTCGCTGGAGGCAGTTGAAAGGAACTGAGGTGGAGAGGCTCCATCACCCTCCTCTCCTCTCTCCTCTCCTCTCGCAAGATTCTTTCCTGTACAAAGGAGAGATGGGGGGGGGGGGAGCAGGAGGCAATTTCCTCGCCTCCCTTCTTTACATTCTGCCTAGCAGTTGCTGACAACAGTGTTCCATCCACCTTCAGAGCAGTGGAAGCAGTCCCATAAGTGAGAATCATGGTACTCCTTGAAGAAGAACTAAAAGTTCTTTGATATCAAGAACAATACTGTTGAGTGTTTAGCTTCAACTATTTTAATATTGTCACAGGATTTCCAGACTTACATGTGACACGCAAATGGATTTCTCCTCGAAGCAAGCATGCAAAAGCAAGGAAAGACCGAACTTAACAAAACTGCTGACCTTACACATCTTTTAGTAAAACGATGTCCAACAGATGGTCAAATTCTGGGTCTAACAAAGCCCTTAAAAATATATTTATAGCGTACACCTAACTTGCACTCTGTCCCTATTTTTCTTTCTATTTGTGAAAACAGATGGTCCCATTCAACTTTATTTTAAGAATTCTATTTTTGCTGAAACACAGCTGGATCCACATGCTAATGAAAAAAGTATGTCTGGCTCAAGCTTCTACACCCTAATATAATTACTCTTTCATCATGAAATCATACAATGTATTCAGTTAAATCTGTGTTGCGGGACTCAGTCTATTAGCGTATTTTGGATACAATTTAAAAGACCAGTAGAAGAATTTTTGACATAAAATCTTTTCTACTGGCAAATAATTATTTTATATGCTTAATACACATAATATGATCTGACGTCTTCAATTATTGAAGAAAATAGTACAGCCCACTTGCATTAAAATATGGAAACTACATGAACAGTGGTGCATAACCAAAATAATCTGGCTCTTGATAGGCTAAATACATTTTAATTAGTCAATTAAATAGCCAACACACACTCCCTATTTCACATTTTCTTCTGGATAAGGATACGGAGGAAGTTATTACAAAACAAATAAGATTTCACCGGGAGCCCTCATATTTATTTTAGAGAAATGTTACATTCAGTTAAATTGGGGAAACCTATGGTTACAGGAATATGCAAAAATAACTACAGCTGGACAGAGTAGCTCTTTTACAATCAGAGAATGTTAAAAGGTGTAATTATAAAAATACATTACTTGAAAATATGTAACAGGTTGAAATTAAATATATTTTATTTACCATGGTGGATAATGCCATTTTCTAATAAAGCCTGACCAAGATGAACACCTTCTTCAGGTTTGTGTATCTCTCCAGTTTCCAATAACCAGGACACAAACTCACTAGATTAAAAAACACAAACCAGACAGTATAATCTTTGTCATACTCTAGACTTTTACAGCAAATTTCTACATAATGTAACCTGCACCTTTTTTCTTTTTTAAGCTAACTGCAATGAGTATTAATGCATAGTTTCCTTCATAATATTCTGGGCATCTGATACATTCCTAGTGTATTTTCTTTTCCTGCTTTTATTTACATATTCAAATATATAGCTTGAACATATACTACACGCGCGCACACACACACTCCAGATGCAATAGCTATAATCACCTACGTGTCTAATTTAAGAACCTGGTGATCAATACAATCTACAGTTTAGGATGCTTACTTTCCCCCAGCATACCCATTGCATTCTGCTCACTTATTCGCATCTGCAGGATCAACTTCTAACAGTCCAAAACCTCTGAGAAGCTTCAAAGAGTCTTTATGTCATTATTAAACCAACATACTCTATGGAGGTTTTATTCTGCCTCGTAAAAGTGACATTTTCACCCAAATATATATTAACAAAATATATTTCTTATCCATTAGTTTAACTCCAATGAAAGGCTTGAAAAGTGCAGTCCGTAATAACACTAGAGAACTCTAGAAGCAGGAGTTTATCCCACTTGGAAATTAGAAAGGGAAGAATATGTGCCTTCCAGATGGAACCACTCACTCGCTTTCCCCCACAGAGGATTCCTGAGGTATCAGACCATCAAGATGTGAACATTTTATTTACAGTAAAGCTACTTTCAGACATTTTTAATAAGTTTTAGCAACTCCATTTTTCTTCACAGAGTTGAACTCATGGTTGTTTGTGGGATACAACTGCTGTTTGTGGGATACAACTGCTTTCAAGAAAAGGATACTGTATTTTTAAGATTCTGCTCCTGTGATACGTCACATATAAAAACACACATGTTGTTATGCAGTATACAAGATTTTACCAGTATTTGATAGGATTGATCTCTTACCTCTTTCTGGCCTTTTTAGCAGCAGAACCTTTGCAGCATGCCATCACAAATTCTCTCTCAAAAGAAATATATGTAATGGAGTCTTTGATAATACTCCATAGTTCAGAATGAATTTAGATTTCAGCTAAAAATTCCTGTATCACATTTTAATGACTGTCTTTATAAGTACATAAGAAGTGCCATACTGGGTCAAACCAATGGTCCATCTAGCCCAGCATCCTGTCTCCGACAGTGGCCAATCACGATGGCTTGGGAGAAGCACCCAACAGGTCACCAAGGGGGATCCATTCCCTGTTGTTTTCCCCCAGCTCCCATCAAGTTCCCTGATGCTGTCTGGCTAATAGCTGCTAACGGACCTATCTTCCAGAAACTTGTCCAAATCTCTTTTAAACTCAGCTATAGTACTGGCCCTTACCACAGCCTCTGGCAGTAGATTCCACAACACTGAGTGAAAAAATATTTTCTTTTATTTGTTTTAAACTTGCCACCCATGAGTTTCATGGAGTGTCCCCTAGTTCTAGTACTAGCCGAGAGGGTAAATAACTGCTTTTCCAAATCATTAATGAATTATTATTATTATTATTATTATTAAACATTTATAAAGCGCCAGTAACAACCTGGCGCTGTACAGAACATATAATCAGCTGCGGTCCCTACCTGTGGCTTACAATCTAAAAGACAAGGAGGGGGAGACAAGGAGAGGGGACAGCGGGAGAGACATGGGAGAAGACAAACAAACATTCAGGCGGATGCGAAGTCTCAGGTGCGTGTACTTGGCTTGGTTACAAGGTGGTCGGTAGCAGCAGTCAGCAGAGGAGGGCTGACAGTAAGAGCAAGGGGAAAGACTAGAGGGCATTGGGAAAGGCAGCATGGAAAAGGTGGGTCTTGAGGAGGGATTTGAAGGAGCGGAGGGAGGAGGCGAGGCGGACGTCGGCAGGGAGGGAGTTCCAGGCATGCGGGGCAGCGAGGGAGAAGGGACGAAGGCGGTTGGGCGAGCAGGAGAAGCGAGGGAGAGCGAGGGAGGGGACAGCGGAAGAGCGGAGAGCGCGCGCAGGAGCGCGTAGGGCGATTAGGTCCGAGAGGTAAGGGGGAGCTTGGTCATGGAGCGATTTGAACGTGAAAACCAGGAGTTTGAACAGGATACGTTCAGGAAGGGGGAGCCAGTGAAGGGAGAGGAGGAGAGGCGTCACATGGTCGAAGCGACGGGCAGAGTGAATGACCTTGGCGGCAGAGTTTTGGATCGCCACAAGGGGGGACAGGTGGGAGCGAGGGAGGCCAGCAAGGAGGAGGTTGCAGTAGTCGAGGCGAGAGATAACCATGGCATGAACAAGGATTTTGGCCGAGGAGACAGATAGAAAGGGGCGAATGCGGGCAATGTTGAGGAGAGCGAATCGGCAGGATTTGGCCACAGAGTCAATGTAAGGTTTAAAGGAGAGGTGCGTGTCAAAAATGAAGCCCAAGCTGCGGGCACGGAGAACAGGACGGATGGTGACCCCATCAATGCAGACGGTCAGGTCAGAGGGAGAGGAGGGGGATGGAGGAAAAATGAGGAGTTCAGTCTTGGCCATGTTCAGTTTGAGTTGGCGTCGGGACATCCAGGCGGAGATATCAGAGAGGCAGTCGACGAGGCGTGAGCGGACAGAGGAGGAGAGAGAGGGGGTAGAGAGATAGAGTTGGGTGTCATCAGCATAGAGATGGTATTGGAACCCGTGGGAGGCAATAATTTCACCAAGGGACCGGGTGTAGATAGAGAAGAGGAGAGGGCCAAGGACAGAACCTTGGGGAACCCCAACCGAGAGGGGAAGGGAGGGGGAGGTCGACTCGGGGAGGGAGACATTAAAGGAGCGGTCAGAGAGGTAGGAGGAGAACCAGTCAAAGACAGAGCCACGGAAGCCCAAAGAGTAAAGCGAGTCCAAGAGGAGCGAGTGGTCGACAGTGTCAAAGGCAGCAGAGAGGTCAAGGAGGACAAGAACGGAGTAGTGGCGCTTCGATTTAGCGACAAGTAGATCATTGGTGATCTTGGCCAGGGCAGTTTCAGTAGAGTGGAGGGGGCGGAAGCCGGACTGGAGAGGGTCCAGGGAGGAGTTGGCAGAGAGGAGGTTCAGGCAGCGGGAGTAGACGACACGTTCCAGGAGCTTCGAAGCAAAGGGAAGGAGGGAGACCGGCCGGTAACTAGAGGGATCGAAAGGGTCCAGGGTAGGCTTTTTGAGGATGGGGGAGACAGTGGCATGTTTGAAGGCAGAGGGGAAGGAGCCTGTGGAAAGGGAGAGATTGACGACATGCAGAAGGGGGGGAGCGACAGTGGGAGCAATAGAGGTCAGGAGGCGGGAGGGGATCGGGTCAAGGGGGCAGGTGGAGGGGTTGGATGAAGAGAGAAGAGCAGAGATTTCCTGGAGAGAGGCAGGAGGGAAGGATGCGAGGAGGGAGGGGGGCGGGGGGCGGAAGAGGGCGGGAGGCAATATCCCGACGGATCTTGTCAATCTTGGAGGTGAAGAACGACGCAAGATCCTGAGCAGCAAGGGAAGAGGGCGGAGGAGGGCAGGGGGGTTTGAGAAGGGAGTCGAAAGTAGAGAAAAGGCGGCGAGGGTCGCGGGAGAAAGATTCGATCCTAGAGGCATAATAGCGCTGCCTAGCTAGGGAGATAGCCGAGGAGAGGGAGGAGAGGGAGAATTTGTAATGGAGGAAGTCAGGGAGGGAGCGGGATTTGCGCCAGAGGCGTTCGGCAGCCCGGGCGCAGGAGCGGAGGTAGCGGATGGCAGGGGTAAGCCAGGGGCGGGGGTCGAGGGGGCGGACGGGGCGAGCAGAGGGGGGGGCAAGAGAGTCAAGGGTCGAGGAGAGAGAAGCGTTGAGAGCAGAGACAGCAGAGTCAGGGGAGGAGGAGGCGAAAACGGGGGGGAGAAGGGGGGAAAGATGTGCGGCAAACTCCGAGGGAGTAAGGGCCTGCATATTGCGGAAGGGGCGCATAGAGGGGGAGGCGGAGGGGGGTCGGTGGGAAAGGCTGAAGGAGCCGAGGAAGTGATCAGAACTAGGGAAGGGGTCAAAGGAGAGGTCAGTTAGAGAACAGTTTCGAGTGAAGACGAGGTCGAGGGAATGGCCGTCAGTATGAGTGGGGGAGTCGGTCCAGAGTCGGAGATTAAAGGAGGAAGCGAGAGAGAGAAAGCGGGAAACAGAGGGGGCGGAGGGCGTGTCAACGTGAATGTTGAAATCACCAAGGATAAGAGTGGGGATATCATCGGAGAGGAAGAAGGTGAGCCAGGATTCAAAGTCCGGGAGGAAAGAGGAGAGGGAACCCGGGGGGCGGTAGATGACAGCAACCCGAAGGTGTAGAGGGGAGTATAAGCGCACAGAGTGGGCCTCAAAGGAAGGGAAGGAGGAGGAGGGGGGAGGGGAGAGGGTTTTGAATTGGCAGTGCTTAGCAAGGAGCAAGCCCACACCACCACCCAGGCCCTCAGGGCGGGGGCGGTGAGAGAACGACAGGCCCCCGGAGGATAGAGCAGCCGGGGTAACAGAGTTGGAGGGCGTGATCCAGGTTTCCGTAAGAGCCAGGAGTTGAAAGGGGCGAGAGAGGAAGAGATCGTGGATGAAGGGAGCTTTAGCCACGGACGAGCGGCAGTTCCAGAGGGAGCAGGAAAAAGGCAATTGGTGTTTGGGAAGGCAGGGGATGCGGATGAGGTTGGGGGATGGGGAACGGCCGGGTTTGGGGGGTGTGAGTCGTGCACTGGCCTCGTATTGGCCACAATGGTCTGTGGAACACCTGGGTGTCGCGGGTTTGGGCCTAGGGGGAATGGGTAAGGGGGGATGAGGGTGGGGAGGGGGGATGGGCGTGGGTGAGGATAAGGGGTAGGTTGGCTGGAGAAAGGCTGCTGGTGAAGGGAGAGGGAGAAGGAGGGGGTGCGTGAGAGAGGCTAGAAGGAGGGAGGTGATAGAGGGCGAGGAGGCAAGGGAGGTATAGGGAGGCATCATAGGTGTTACCTGTTCAGGTATCGGGGGGAAGCCAGGCCTGCAGGTGCCGCGTGCGCGCGGGTGCTGTCAGGGGGGTGGCCCCTCGCTGTCCTCGCTCCGGCCTCACAACGGCCACAAAACGGCCAGCGCCCTTTTGTCGCCGCCCTTCGGGCGCCGCCCAAGGGCTGCCGCCCGCTGGGGGCGGGCGGGCAGCTTTGGCCTGGGGCTTGGGCTGAGCCCTCCCAGGGGGTGGAGCCTCGCTCACCTGCAGGGGATGAGCCCTGCTGTTGCTATGGCGGCTGGGGGCTTCTGGCTGGCTGGGGGTCCCAATACAGATCCCTGCAGCACACCACTTTTTACATTTCTCCATTGTGAAAACTGACCATTTAGTCTAACCCGTTATCTTTTAACCAGTTTCTGACCCATAGTAAGACACTAACTCCTATCCCATTACTTTTTAGTTTTCTCAAGAGTCTCTCATGAGGGACCTTATCAAATACTTTCTGGAAATCCAGGTACACTATATCTACTGGGTCTCCCTTGTCCACATGCTTATTTACACCTCAAAGAATTCCAATAGGTTAGTGAGGCATGACTTACCTTTACTAAATCCGTGTTGACTCTTCCCCATTAAGCCATGTTTGTCAACATGCCCTGTAATTCTGTCCCTACTTGTGGTTTCCACCATTTTGCCCAGGACAGATGTTAAACTTACTGGTCTGTAGTTTCCAGGATCGCCTCTGGATCCCTTTTTAAATACTGGGATTACATTTGCCACCCTCCAGTCCTCAGGTACAGTGGCTGATTTTAGTGACCGGTTACAAATTACTAACAGTAGGTCTGCGATTTCATATTTGAGTTCCTTCAGAACTCTGGG
The DNA here is from genome assembly GCA_003113815.1 of Sphenodon punctatus. NCBI lineage: Eukaryota > Metazoa > Chordata > Lepidosauria > Sphenodontia > Sphenodontidae > Sphenodon > Sphenodon punctatus. The sequence continues at coordinate 822,188 of QEPC01007521.1, read as the reverse complement.
GAGAATGCCATCTGGCCCTGGTGACTTGTTAGTATTCAGTTTGTCAATTTGCCCTAGAACATCCTCCAATGTCACATTAATTTGTAAGAATTCTTCCAATTCCTCGCCCACAAAGCAAGGATCCGGCGTGGGTACCTCCCCCAAATCCTCCGCAGTGAAGACTGATGCAAAGAACTCATTCAGCTTCTCTGCAATGTCCTTAGCCTCCCTGAGTGCCCCTTTTACTCCCTTATCATCTAATGGCCCAACTGACTCCCTAGCAGGCTTCTTGCTTCTGATGTGTTTGAAAAAGGTTTTGTTCCTTGTTTTTGTCTCTTTAGCAAGCCTCCCTTCAAAATCTCTCTTGGCCTGTCTTATTAACACTTTACACTTACGTTGCCAGTGTTTATGCTCTTTCGTATTACTTTCATTGGAACTAGCCTTCCATTTCTTAAAGGATGCCTTTTTGGCTGTAATAGCCTCCAACTCCCCATTTAGCCACAGTGGAAGATTTTTGGTCTTCCTGCTTCATTTTTTAACTTGAAGGGAGGCTTGCATTTAATCTGGGCTTCCAGAAGCGTGCTTTTAAGCAGCCTCCACACCTCTTGCAAACTTGAAGCCCTTGCAACTGTGCTTTTTAGTTTCTTTTTAACTAGTTCCCTCATTTTGTCATAGTCTCCCTTTTTAAAGTTAAATGCTGCTGCTGTACTTTTGTTTGTCTTTCTCACTCCAGAAATTATGTCAAATGTGATCATATTATGATCACTATTGCTATCGTCTTTAGTCTTTGCATTCAATATACAACTGCGTAAAGTACGTATATCTCTACTGATTTCTCTATTTTATCCTAAATCCTACCACATACAAGTTTACTCAACTCCTTCAGTAGTTCACCTCCTTTCCAAAAAGGTATTTTTCCTCCTATTCTTATTTTTCCTTTTTATATAACAAAACTATGAGGAACATCACATGTACAAATATCAAATTTGTAGATAACACAAAGTTATTCAAGATAGTTAACACAATGGCAGATTTTGAGGAATTATACAAGAACTTTGCACAACTGGGCAACTAGGGGCCTTTTAACACACGATGCCCTCCTCCCTCAACCACGTGGGCGCCTGGGTGGGCATCCATGTAACCATGGGTGGGGGTGCTACACCCACCTCCACCCACACACGGAGGTACTGGGGAAAATAGAGGTGCCTCCGTGCATGGAGATGGCTGTGCTGGGCCGCACACCCGCTGCCACCTCCACCCATCCCCGATGGACCGCAGCACCTCCACAGTCCATTTAAAAAGGGCCTAAATGGCAGATGAAATTCAATTTTGAGAACTGCAAAAGTGATGCACATAGGGAAAAATAATCTTAAAACATACACAATGCTGGGTTCTGAATTAGGAGTTATCACTCGGGAAAAGAATCTTTGAGTCATTGTGGACCATTAATTGAAAACCTCAGTTCTGTGCGCAGCAACAGTTAAAAAGGCAAACAGAATGATAGGAATTATTTGAAAAGGGATAACAAATAAAACAGAAAACATGATAATGCTACTATATAAATCTATGGTGCAACTGCACCTTGAATATTGTGTGAAGTTATAGTTAGCCCATCTCAAAAAAAGATATAGTAGAACTGGAAACGTGCAGACAAGAGCAACAAAAATGATAAGATAAAGGGTATGGAATGGCTTCTTTATGATGAGAGACTCAATAGGCTAGGGCTCTTCAGTTTGGAGAAGAGATGACAGACGATATGATCGAAGTTTATAAAATCAGGAACAACATGGAACAAATAGAGCTGTTATTTACCCTCTCAAATGATATCAAAACAAGACATTGTATGAAACTAACACACAGCAGATTTAAAAAGAAAAGAAAGTACTTTTTCACACATCACACATTGCCAGAGGATGATGTGAAGGTCAGAAGCAATTACCTAGGTTCAAACAAGGACTGGATAAACTCTTGGAAGATAGGTCTTTAAACAGCTATTAGTCAAGTAGGTCAAGGAATACAACCTCTGACTGTTGTGATCTGGGAGGAAATGGCAGGGAATGGATCACCCCATTATGATCTGTTGGGTACTTCTCCAAAGGGACAGAGAGTGGCCAAAGTCAGAGACATAATGTTGGGCTTGATGAACCGTTCGTCTGACCGATTAGGGCACTACTTGTGTTCTTATACGAGACTAAATTTTACATCATGTTATAAAACAATGACACCAATAGCTGGTGGGGCTGATCCTATTACCCGCAAAGTGCTGCGTAGACGACATGCACACAAACTGCGTGCACCCCTGGCACCAGAGTTGGCCTTACCGTGGGGCGGTTACGGGCAGTCGCTCAGGGCCCCGCACTTGGGAGGGGCCTGTGTGTTTGGGTTTTAAAATTTTATTTATTTATTTTTTAAAAACATCTGGTCGGGTGAAGCAGGAGTGAGGGAGAGGCAGAGGCGCCGCCTCCTCCGGCACTCCGTGCCCCCCTTCCCCCTGCTGCCAGCACAGTCTCAGCCAGGGGAAATGAGGGAGAGAGAGGCAGAGGCCCTGCCTCTCCTTCAGTTTCCCTGGTTGGAGGGGGGGGGGGGACACTCGAGTGAGGGAGAAGCGGTGCCTCTGCTTCTTCCCTCACTTCCACCGGAAGTGAGGGAAAAGAAGGCAGAGGCCCTGCCTCTCCCTCACGCGCTGGCCCCCTCCGCTGCCTGCCAGGCTGTTTCGGCCAGGGGACATGAGGGAGAGGCAGGGCCTCTGCCTCTCTCTCCCTCATTCCCCCTGGCCGAGAGACTGTGTCGGGGCCCGGTGCGGGCCCAGGCTGGAGGCGGCACTGGCAGCAGATCAGGTGAGTGATCTGGTTGGAATCCGTATGGCTGCTCAGGCTTGGGGATGGGCGGAGGGGTCCCATCCCCAAGCCCAGGCCTGGGCAGCGTGCCACCCCCGGGCCAGGAAGCACCCCCTGAGCCAGGGAGCGCTCCTAGACCCACTGGCCACCGACGGCAAAGCCGCCAGCAGAAGGTATAGGGCCCTGCATTTCTTCCCTGCCCTGGGCCCCGCTTACCGTAAGGCCGGCCCTGCCTGGCACGGGGTCTATGGGATTGGCCCAATTAGAGTTCCAAAGATTCAGCCACAAAACATCTGTACTAAGCAAAGTTAATAGAGGGGGACTGCTATGTTGGTTGCAAATGTAAGAGGTGGGGACAAGTATTTCAGGTGGTATCTTTTATTACACCGAAGTCTGTTGGTGAGGGTAGGCAAGCTTTCACAGGGCCCCTTCTCAGCTATGTAAAAAGTCAGAACTGCAGAATGAGCAAATGCAGGGAGAGCAGGTGGGGGGCACGCACACGTGTATTAGCAATAACATGATGAGGAAGCTGTTAGGACTCAAGTACTGCATAATCTGCTCCAAGGAGAAGATCCATGTGCTCACTTCACCACACTAAAAACTGCCTTCACTAACCGTGGGAGTGGAGAAAAACTGGATTTTCAATAAAATATTTTCACCAAATTTAATGTGAAATTAAAGAATTTCACTGTAATAACAGAGGAGTCAAGCCATGTTTCTAACTGTTTAAGCTATTTTTCAAAAGGTCAACCTACCTTCCAAGAAAGCATTTTGGGAAAGTGGTTAATTTCCTCTTTCTGTCTTTAATTAGATTCCCCTGTTTGCACATCATTTTGTAAAGTTTCTCTCCCTTCTCAGAGATCATCACCCATGTATCTTGCTCCATGCCCAGTTTCAAACCTGTCAAAACGAACAAACAAAGCTTTCAGTCTTTATAAAATGTTTTCCAGATATTCCAACTTTATTTCAAAGTGTATATATAAGGTATTTTAGATAGACAGATACACAGGCAAACAGACAGACAGACAGAAGGGGGTGAAACGAGCAGCTAAATTGATGCTCATGAGAAACTTCGCCATCTCAGGAACCTGGATCAATTTCCCGACCATTTCTCAACACCAATGTGATTTCTTGTTTCTCACAATACCGAAAGATTCCATTACAATTTAGCAACTTTTCACTTACTGCATACCATTAATTTACTGCTTACCACATTGCCGAAAATACTGTTTTACTTCTGAGATTGTCTGTTCATTGTACTGCATTTCTGAGCAAATCACTGTGTGAATACCTCCCCACAATGCCCCTTCACCTTCATTCCAGTTTCTCCAATCAGAATTGCTGTTCTAGGTTGTTTCCTTTGCTTTCACACCAATCTGCAACTGGATTGCAGATTAGTAAAGGGATTTACCAGACAATGAGTGACAAGGAAGTACAGGGGAAATGGAGTACTGAGAAAACAGAAAAAAGTTGGTGTCTGGAAGGCCAAGATCAGTGTCAGGAGGAGCACAGGACCTCAGAAGGCCAAATCCCATGGGGCAGGAACTGGTGCTGGGATGGATGTAAGGCAGCTGCAAGGGCAAGGTCCAAGCCACCAAATGCCAGACAAAGCCATAAAAACTATGGAGGACAGGGCTGTTCCACTTCAGTAGCAGACAAGCCCAGTTCAATGCCTCCCTCAACAGAAGACCGATCACCAACCCCACCCTAGTCAAGTCTGTGGGGTAGACATGGGGCCATTGCCCAAAGTGAAACTGGCACTGAGTCAGAAACACCCTGCACTACCAATAGTCCCCACTAAATGAGCAGGCAGGGACATATTTGCACAGTGTGAGGGGACAGCACATGGGTGGGCAGAGCAAACTGCATGGGTAGCAATTTTTGAAGGGTTCCAGGACATAGCCATGGGTAGGTGTTGGGGATTAAGGAAGGTCAGGATCGGGGCCAGGACTGGAAGTCAGGATGCATGGCTGGGGGGGTCAGAGCAAAGCACATGACAAGGTCTGGAGACAAGGAATAAAGCAGTCTGGGAGCAAGGCAGGGCTGGGAGCAGAAAGTGAGGAGTTGCTCCACACTTCTTGTTGCAACCAGCTAGGTCATTATTATTATAGAATCGATTTTTATTGCGAAACTTAAACGCTATTGGAAACAAAAAATAAAAATAGACAAATATACCCATACCATCCTTAGTCTTAAATAGATTACAAATACACATTGTGCCAATCATGTATATAATGCACATTTTATAAATAATACACACTCCTGACTGGTAACGGACTACTTCTGAAAAGTACAAAACACTCTTGTGTGACACGCACTCCTCCCACATTTGCATCCTTTTTCATTCCAGTGCCTGCTCACAAACCCGCCTTTTTAAAATAGTATTCTGGAGAAATTTAGCAATAGATAGAAATATTTAAAGAATTGTCTGCTAATAACAGACACACACAAAACTCTCTGGACCTTCCCGGATCATGACAAATTATGTGATATATCCACCATTTTCAAGCCCTCTCATACAATTTACAGTCCATTAATACATGGGATACTGTCTCCATTACATTTTCAGGACAAATACATAAACACTGTGCAAGGGGGACCTTCTCAAATCATCCTGCCAAAAGGGCTGAAGGAAGGGCATTAAACCTAGCACATGTCAGCGCCCTTCTTTCCTCCATACAATCCAGATTTTCTAGGTAGGGCATTGATCTAGTCATCTGGTTTATGAGAAGTAGATAATCCAATCCAATTTTAATTTATACCCCGTACTCTCCCATCCAAAGGCAGATCGAGGCGACTTACAACATATAATACAAAAAATAAGATGCACAATACACCTATACAATTCCTCAACAACAAGACAAAAACCCTTACAATTAAATAATACAACTCTAATAAATTCATCATTAAATGCAGCGATACAACATATTATCCTCCCCATTAATCACCTAACACTCCCCATATCTAACCACTTTCTTTTACTACTTCCCATCCCCCACCCTGCTGCCACCGGGGGAGGGAGCTCCTCCTACCCTCCTGCTCTCACCAGGGGGGGATCCCTTCACGAGCCATATAAACATATTCACCTTCCCACCAGATACTCAAAACGCCAGACCCAGTCGTTGGACCCAGTCAAAGGGCACGTGCCCCTTCGGCATGGCCGCCAGCACGTCCATCGGCCGTTCCCAGAGCTTGTAGGGGCTCTGGGTGGTGATCTGATGTTGGCTATATCTACTGGAAGCTCGACATCAAAAACCCTTTGCTCCAACATATGCCTAGCTGCCTTATACCCTAAGGGGCAAATAGCCTCCACGGTAAAACTCAACATCCGAACATTAAGCTCTACTTTACCTCTCCATGAATTAGTGCTGTTCTCTAGAAACGTTAACTGAACCAAAAGGTGGAGATATCTGCCAATAGGAAATAACTGCAATCCATATTCTAGCAGCCAACATAGGTAACCCACATTCCATTCTCTGCATGTTATTTGATACACAGCTAGAACTGCAAGCAGTTTCCTGAGGAATTTTGACTGCACTGATTTGAAATTCAACAACTTATCAATAGCCCATACTGGCGCCCTGTAGAAAAGCAGTGAAATACTTTTTGCCTTGAACACTCTCAATGCCGGTGTCACAAGATAACTCCCTCTGGACCTGACAAATTTTGCTAGGGCTGTTGCCGATTGCTTTTTTTTATCAATAGCTGTCTGGTACTGCACCATCCAAGCCTGTCGCTTGGAACAGAATACCCAGATATTTGTAATGGTTAACCTGTTCCAGGTCTCTATCATCAATCCCCCAATGATATTTGCCTCTATATCTTGAAAATACCACAACCTTGGTTTTTCATAATTTATAGGCAGCTGGTTCAAGTTACAGTACTCTGCAAATAGTTTTAGTTGCCTATGCAGCCCCGCTTCTGTTATTGAAAAAAGAGTCGTGTCATCTGCATAAAGCAAGAATGCAACAGAACGATCTCCCACCTTACGTGGATGATTTGAGGGATAGTTTAGAAAAATTGGGAGATCACTCAAAAACAAATTGAACAGTATTGGGGCTAAAATACAACCCTGACGTACACCCCTTTCAGTCCTGACCTCGTCTGACAGTGAACCCTTCAGGTCCATTCTCACTCTTAAAGAAGTGTTCGCATACAATAAACTGATTAAATTAAGTAGCCTCCAATCAACTGATGAAGCCTCCAACTTACTCCACAATCTTTCCCTCGGATTAGGTCAAATGCAGACCTTAGGTCAACAAATGCCACAAACAGGCCCCTATTAACCAATAAATATTTTCTAATCAAGTGAGAAATGACCATACAATGGTCTACTGTAGCCCTACCCGATCTAAAGCCATTTTGTTCTTCTGGTGTCACCTTCCCTTCCTCTGCCCACATTATCAGTGTGGCGTTTAGATATTGTGTATAAAGCTTTCCCACTATACCGAGTAAACAAATGGGTTGAAAATTACTTGCAATAGTTCTGGAACCCTTCTTGTAGATTGGCACCACTATTGCTCTGCTCCACTCAACAGGGACTCTGCCCGATGCATTTATTGCTGTAAATAGGGTTGCCAGAGCTGGGGCCCACCAATCTTTAAAGGTCTTCAAAAATTCTGGTGGCCCTCCAGGGGCCTTTTTATTTTTAATTTGAGAGATCAATTCTCCAACCTTTCCACAGTGACCAGCGGCCATTCACTGGGTGTATCAAAAGCTATGGGTGCCACTTGATTCGGAGTTTGCTCAAATACTGCATATAGAGCAGAAAAATGCTCCTCCCATTTGTTCTTTGGTAGTAGGGGGGTTACATTTGAGCTATAGCACAAGTTTGAACTCTTGATCATATTCCAAAAGAGGGATGAATCCCGATTCTCTATCCTCTTTATTAACCTGTTTCAACCTTCCCTCTGATAACCCTTTTTTATTCATCAGCAACTCTTTATAACTACACCTAGCCTCAAAAAATGTCATGGCAGCCCGAGATGCGGCTGTCTTTGTAAAAAGCTGTAAATAGGCCCGTAGCTCCCTCCTTTTTAGGTAACATTCGTTATCAAACCACCCTGCCTGTTTTGTCTGGGTGTTCCTTTCCAACGGACCTGCTTCTCTAGCCTCCCCCGCTTTCACCTGTCCCCCCTTATCTCCATCCAAAACTCCGTTGCTAGGGTCATCCGCTCAGCCCGTCGCTTTGACCACATGCAGCCTCGTCTCTCCTTGCTTCACTGGCTCCTGCTTCCCGAACGCCTCCTTCTGGTATTCATTTACAAATCCCTTCACAACCTGGCTCCCCCTTACCTCTCAGCCCAATCTCTTTACACACTCCTGCACGCACTCTCCGCTCCTCCTCAGTCCCCTCTCTCGCTCTCCCTCGTCTCTCCTGCTCCCCTAACCACCTTTGTCTCTTCTCCCTTGCTGCCCCCCATGCCTGGAACTCCCTCCCTGCCCACATCCGCCTTGCCCCCTCCCTCCGTACCTTCAAATCCCTCCTCAAAAACCACCTCTTCCTCGCCGCCTTTCCCGACACCTGTTAGAACTTTCCTCCCAATATTTACTGTTTGCCCTCCCCGCAGACTCTTGCCTAACTGCAACCAAACCAAGCATGTGCACCTGAGACTTCGCATCCACTTGAATGTTATTATCCCTTGTCTCTCCCTATGTCCCCTCCCCTTGTCTCCCCCTCCGTGTCTATTAGATTGTAAGCCGTAGGCAGGGACCGCATGTATCTTACTGTTCTGTAAAGCACCAGGTACACAGCTGGTGCTATACAAATGCTAATAATAATAATAATAATAATAATAATAATAATAATAATAATAGTTCCCTATGACTACTTTTGGGCCGATCTACCTGTATTATATTAGTTTTATACTGTGACCCTTGTTCCAAACTCAGGGACACATGTAAACTTTCCTCAATCCCCCATCCCACCTTTTCCTAACCTTTCAGTCTGTTTCACCGTTACTTCCACTAGATGACCCTAGTTGCTGAACATCCCTGGGGAAAGATAATGTTACTTGCACAGGGAAGTGATTACTATCTGGCTGTGTGCCTATAGCAAAGTTCACCACATGATCCTCTAAACTGGGAGAAAGCACCATTGATTATATGGCTCTATTTCCATTTTTAGAAAAAAAGGTCAGCTCACCTGGATTACCACTAACAAATCTACCATTTAACAAGGATAGATTTGCATGATACAATAAATGAATAAATGATATTCCACTTTTATTAACCCCTGCATTCCTCGAGATTCTATCATTTAACAAGGAGTAATCGCTGTCCAACCAAATATGTCCAAATTGGAATAGCTCCATATTAGTCTGCCCAAGTCAGGCATTAAAATCTCCTGCCAATAAAACAAAAGCCCCTGGATATTGTTCCTCTAGGGAATTGACCAAGTTCAAGAGATTTTCCCACATACCATCCTCATAGGTTTTTACTCTTGCAGGTGGAATGTAAACGTTCAGGATCAAAACAATATAGCTCAAAATCTGAGTTTGACGCAACATATAAAGTGGGGAAGGTTAGGTAATAGCATACATGAAACCCCCCCGTTTCCTGCTAATAAAGCAAGTCAAACCTCCTCAGGGTCTACCCTTACTTCCAGCCTGTAATGCATCCATCCTGAGGCATTAATACTCTTTTAATACTAGTTCACCTACAGTCCAGGTCTCCTGGATTAAAATTAAAACTACTAATAAACTGAATAAACTCCTTATCCAGTAACCTCGCCCGCCAACCGACTACTTTCCATAAGACCACTGCAATTTCAATGCTAGAAGATATTACAGGTAAGTCAATCAGCAGATTGATAATTCCCTTCCTCATCCTCACAATTTTGTATAACGAGTTCTTTCCCCTCATTGCTACTCACTAGACTTTCCGGCTGCTCTTCATCCAGGAAGTCATGAGGGAGTATTTGGCTTAGATCCTCATTTGCCGAGTCTTACTCTTCTAGGAGTATGTCTCCCTGACACCTCCCTTCTTCAGTTGATCACCATTTAATAGACTCTCTCATAACAGCTTTTACTGACTCCTGGGATTGCGAAACTAAAACATTAATGTCCCAATTTGATTCTAACAAGGTTTCTATAGCCTCCAAGAGAGGTATTCCATTTCCCAGGTCGAAGTCCTCCAGAAAAGGATCTTTTTCCCAATTAACAGAGGTAATAGTAGGATCACCAAGGCCTAAATTTCCCACGTAGATCATTCCTGGATTTTCCTCCCCATCCACTACTGGACAGTTCCCTTTATCTTCCAACATAGGCCGTTTACATTCCACCTTAGGCTCCAAATTATTAGAATTAGACTTTGCTTGCGCAGAAATAAATTCATCCAGTGTTACACGATAACTGACCAACATATAATCCCTATCTGCCACCAAGGCTAAGGCAAGTGGTTCTAATGCATTCTCTTTCTGAAGCCCAAGTCTTCAACAATTCTCCTTTCTATTCTCCTCTAGGATTGGTATCCTTATTTCTACCTCTGTTTCAGGCTCTGCCTCTACCTCCTCACTAGATGTTATGTTCCCTGGATTACTTATAGGGCTAGTACACTTGCCCTCCAACCCATCTTCCCCTAGTTTTTGCTCACCAGTTGCAATCACAGTGCTAACTACTTTAGGTTTCAAGGGAAATGCTGCATTAAAACACCTCTTTCCCAAAAGAATCCTCTCATCCTCTCCTGACTCCCCCTGAGTGGCTCTGTCAGCTGCACCCATTTCCAAATTCATTCCTTCTGTCTGTTTTGGCAAGTTTAACTGCTGTTCAGTCCTCCTTTTTGGAGTTCCTACATGATGTTCCTGTAATATAGGGGCATCTTTCCAAATGGGTCTAATTCCACCAATGTCTGCAGGCGAGCACTGAATATCGGTAAGATTGTAACCTGATTATTATTATTATTATTATTATTATTAGACATTTATATAGCGCCAGTCGTGTGACCTGGTGCTGTACAGAACTAGACGCAGTCTCTGCCTGTGGCTTACAAACTAAAAGACAAAGGGGGGGAGAGACAGGGAGAGAGGACAGTGGGAGAGACATGGGAGAAGACAAACAAACATTCAAGCGGATGCGAAGTCTCAGGTGCGTATGCTTGGCTTGGTTACAAAGAGGTTGGTAGCAGCAGTCATCAGAGGAGGGCAGACAGTATGAGTAAGGGGAAAGACTAGCAGGCATTGGGAAAGGCAGCAAGGAAAAGGTGGGTCTTGAGGAGGGATTTGAAGGAGCGGAGGGAGGAGGCAAGGTGGATGTGGGCAGGGAGGGAGTTCCAGGCATGGGGGGCAGCGAGGGAGAAAGGTCGAAGGTGGTTAGGCGAGCAGGAGAAACGAGGGAGAGCGAGGGAGGGGACAAAGGAAGAGCGGAGAGCGCGTGCAGGAGTGCGTAGGGAAATTAGGTCCGAGAGGTAAGGGGGAGCTTGGTTGTGGAGCGATTTGAACGTGAAAACCAGGAGTTTAAACAGGATACGTTCAGGAAGGGGGAGCCAGTGAAGGGAGAGGAGAGGCTGCACATGGTCAAAGGGACGGGCAGAGTGAATGTAACCAAGCCAAGCACACGCACCTGAGTCTTCGCATCCGCTTGTATGTTTGTCCGTCTTCTCCCCTGTCTCTCCCACTGTCCCCCTCTCCCTGTCTCCCCCTCCTTGTCTTTTAGATTGTAAGCCACACGCAGGGACCGCATCTATTTCTATGTTCTGTACAGCACCAGGTCACACAACTGGCACTATATAAATGTTTATAATAATAATAATAAGAGCCCTTAAATGCCTAGCTACAAATAGGGACTATTCCACAATGGAATGATCCCATTTGGTATGGGGTAAACTGTGATAGTTACTGCATTTTGAACCAACTCAAAACAAGGTTGATTTATCATCAGCCCTGCACCGAGTCCCACTTCATCTGATGGATGTCTGCTTACAGGCTCTCCCCTCTAGGCTCCCTCAACCCTGACCTTAGGGTCTTGTAAATTATCATTTTGCCCTTCCACAATATTTGTTAATATCTTTAACTGAGAAAAAATAAAATGTAAGGTTTTAGAGGTCATCTGCTCTGTCAATAACTCCAAATATGGTTTGGTTCCCTTTTGAGAGTCTTCCACAACGAAGAGGGGTCCAACAATTGCGATGGCCTATTTTCATTCGTCTTTCCTGTAGTCCCAGTTTTAACCTTTTCCTGGGGCTTCTCCATAACTATTATATGCCCTTCCTGCATCTTATCCCTGGGGGAGAATAGAGTTCCCCTTACATCAGGGTCCAAAACAGAAAAAGAATTTGTTAAAGAAATAGAGGGTTCTACCTCCTCTATGGTCAAGGTCCCCCTCTTCCTTGGCTTTACACCAAATAAGTATTTGTCAAACTTCCTTTGTTTAATAGGTGGGAAGGTCATCTCACACCCTCCAACCACTCTTTTCATTCTAAATATATATATCACCAAGCCACTCAGGCCTCTATAAACCCCCTTCCCGATCCAACTCGATACAGGCCTTAAACCCTAGGTGTATGACAGTCATTTTGCCCCTCAATGGAAAGAGAAAGAAAACTCTACCTTCCCCTGCACGAAGGAATCTGGTCAGGACTTAGTTCCTAACCCTTAAGAGGACATATGGCCCCTTCAGTATATCACTAACTGCCCTTTTGCCCCAGCTCAAAGCCAAGCAAGGGGCAGGAAAGCCTTCCCCCTCTCCGAATATACCTTACAGAGCACAGGTCTTCCAGTAAAATTAGGGAATACCCTTTCTTCTCGGGGAATACCTCTACAGGTTTTTAGCTCCTATATCCCTCCTTGGGATATACCCAAGTGGAGCTAAAAGCCCTTAAAAAAATACCTTCCCCTTCTTGGGGTAAACCTTGGCAAAGTTTATCCCCTGGAAGCATCTTCCCCTTCTCGGGGTATACCCTGGCAAGACTTAGCCCCTGAAAATGCCTTCCCCTTGGCAAGACTTGGCCCCTGGAAGTGCCCTTCTCGGGGTAAGCCTTAGTGAGGCTTAACTCCTAAGATCTAATAAGGGGAACCTTGCCCCTATAAAAATAATATGAACAGGGTTTAACCTCTGCAGACCACCCTTGGGCTGGTAACCTATTTACTTATTCAGCTTTATCCCTTAGCCCAAAACAACTTGTAGCATTCCAACAAACTGACAGTTACTAGAAAGAAATATAGGCGAAAATAACCCTTTAATTGTCCAGACAATACATCACTGCTCCTGCTCACTTGTGCTCATAAGGTGTGCACACAAGGGGCCTGCCTTTGTGTGCATCGCCCTTCGGCGCAACACCTAATGGCATGCACCTACAGCGCTGCTGCAGACTAGTCCCCTCCTTAACAGAGGTCCCATCAGCGTGGGAGGCATGGTCTATCCCCACTGCTTCTCCCAGGTGTCCAATTCCCTCTTGCAGGGCACAGGCACACTGTCAATACAGCTCCGGGTCTTTAGCACAGAGCAGCATCCCCTGCAACAGTCCAAACTAATAAAATAAAACAATTCTTAGCTGTCCCAAGGCCACTCTCCCCTGCTGGTATCAGACCAACCAGCTAGGCTTATATATCCTGACTGGTAGCAAGCCAGGAAACTGGGAGGTGTGGTAAGGATTAGAGCAGAGGAGAGTCATCAGGGCAAAGACCAGGCTGAGCTAAGCAGCTGTGGTGGGACGGTGGAGTCAGGCACTGTTCCAGGATCTCTGGGGTATGGGTTCACAGGCCAGATTCTGACAGCATCTACTCTGAAGTAAGTGGTTTCAGGACGCAACACGTGCCCACTATCATATTCATGGGTGTGTATGTTTATTTAGTTCTAATTCATTGCTATGAAAACTCGGACAGTGTTAGGTGACTTTCAATGAGCCATTGGTGGGGTTAAGAATAAAGCACATAATTCCAGCTCTCTGCCCTATTATTACACTGTATCACATTTGAATACGCAAATAATAAAATATTCTGATGCACTGTGTGAACTATTCCCTCATATACTAGCATTATGTTTTCATATTATGTAAGTAAAACCAGAAGAACTTCCCTCTAGTGACTGAAAGACTAAAACCAGACACTAAGCCCTTCTCCCACAATGACTTTACAACTTGAAATTAGTTCCTTTACTTAATTTTTAAAATAGAAACAGAAAAAGAAAAAAAAAAGCTACACAGGATTTCCACTTTGTGGTATTAATTTTTGTCTAATTGTCTGTGTTTAAATATTTCTGAACAGTAGTAAAACTATAATTTGCCTTCTCTGCCCCCACAAAAAATAGTGTCTTTCCAGTAATTCCATCACACACACACACACTATCCTATAAGCTATGCAACTCTAAAAAGTAGGAAAAATATTAACAGTCAAGCGCTCTTTTTATAAAGTGGTTCAAACATTGCAAATATTGTGCCTTTAGGTTTGGATGAGGTTTGATACATGTTCTAATGAAACATTCTCAGTTTAGGAGTGGAATTTTGAAAGAGTTTATCAGCTTGAACCTGAATTATGGGTTCCTTCTTTAAATTATCATTATGAGTGCCTCAAGCATATATGATATAAAGTGAATAATGGCATTATTTGAGAGAAAACTTACAATATAAATGTAACCATTAACACACCAATTCATAAATTGTGAATTTATCACAATTCATGCACCAAACGCTGATAATGCTGTGTAGATATACAAGTCAATACTAGCCTATTCAATACTGGGAAAAGTGAAGAGGGTCAAAACATGTCTTTTACAGTACACATTTTTGATCACAAGGTATTGCAATGTATTATGTTGGGATGAAATGCCTTCAACCTCTCCTTTAATGAGACATATATCTATACATCATCGTTCTCATAAACCTTGAGAATGTTGTTACTAGGAAATAGGTTGCTATTAGGTAATAAAAATAATGTAAAGTATCTTAATGCTTTTCCCAGGTCTTTGCATAAAAGCCAACAAGAAATCCATTTGAGTTCCCATTACAAGTTATAAAACCATACCATTAAAGAAAAAAGTTCCTCATCCATATCTTGAGTCTAGGAATCAAAAATCTATAGTTTAAGTCAGTAGTTCATCTGTAGGATCATTTATTTTTCCATTAACATTTTAATGTATTTCTGACCCCAATTTGGTTTTGTTTTCCCTCAGCAAGTCATGTTTCGCTTGGCTGATTTTTATTAGCATTTCAGTTTAGTTATCTCAGAAAAGCTGTTACAGCAGGGAAAATGTACCCTTTTGTTGAAGGTGTTCCCATATCCAAGATGTTCATATGCCCAAAATGCTGCTTGATTCCTATTCATCTCTTAGTTGCTATACATATTCCCTTTCCCCTTCAAATCCATTAAATGTACTATAAGAGTAGCTCTACTGGTCAAATTTAGGTTAGATTTCCTGGTTGTGTTACAGTTAGTTCCTTCAGCAAACGAAGGATCTGATCATGAACTCCTTGCTTGGAAAAAAAACCCTCCTAAGGAAGTCTATGGGAGTTTTGCCCAAGTAAGGCATTTTGGGATTAAGTTCAATCCACGTTGCTCTGTTAGCAAATGCACTTAAGTACTAGAAATTTAAAAGGCAAACAGTATAATGACTGAGGGAAAAGATAAAGCAAACATTCCTCTCATTAGTCAATTCTGAACTGTAATAAGACGCATAACAGAAAAATAAAAGGCTTGGAGAAAAATATCAAGCTACACACCCAAGTGCTTATACAGTAGAGGGAAACATGGAAAAATTTAAGTCACAGTTTTTCAAAGAATGGCTACTCTGATCCTAATTAAATGGACTGTGTCTACTTTTGAGGGACAAATTCTACTATCTTTAAAACCCATGGCCTTCAGCTGGATTCTATTCATATAAGAAAGAAGAATTTGGCCCCATGTCTCAAAGTAAACATAGAATGAAAGCTTGTTTTTAGCCACGGGGAATGGGAAATTGTTTACAATCACTTTTAGACTGGGTATTTGAATTCTGAAAAGCTGTTTGTTTGGGTCGTGAGTCATCTGATATCCTGCTTGTAATTAAGTTGATACATCCTGCCTCAGAAGAGAGGTGTTTATACAGATGTTTTGGAGATTGTCTGGGTGGGGAGGATGCAATGTAAGTTTATAAATTATCCAAGTAACAGAAACATTTGAGAAATATTTTGAAACATTACAATTATTTCTCCAGCTCTTTCTATCTCAAACTCTTTCAAACCACTTTTCATTTATGTCAATTGTCCCAGGAAAGCTAAGCATCAAAAAGACCCTAAACAAGCTAACTGCAAATGTAACAGCAAAGATAAAAATTATCTATGTTTACTATTGTGTAACAGAACCAACTGGTAATATTATACCAAATCATTAAAAGAAACATCATGGAAGAGAGTCAATATGGCTTGATATATGAGCGAATGCTTTGTAAACCAGTTACCTGGCCAAATTCTTACAGGTTATTTCCAAGGAAGCTCAGCAGGATCATGATATTACTAAAAAAAGGATAGACCACCCCAAATGGACAAGATCTGGTTCTCTTAGGAGAGCATAAAAGTCAAAGTTCTGGAACGGGCATGTTAGGAGAAGATAAGCAGCCTGTGGGGAGCATTCTGGGCATCGGCTCTCTCAGGCTTAGCTATAGGTAATGATTTCTGCCCTGCTTCTTTTGTTCACCTTATTTGGTATCCATATATATGAGATACAGTCTTTCAACATTCACAGGACGACTCCTAGTTTGCTTAAAAGAATCAATAGTAAACAAAGACTGAAAGCATCTGAGGCATCCTGTCTGCATTTGGGAAGGACACAGGTTAACAGATGAACTGGAGAGTGTTGGATTGTGCAACAGTCACAAGTAAAAGCCCATTGCAAGCCCTGCAAGCTTAATATGGGGCTTGTCCAGTAGGGGGAGGGTCAGGGGATGAAACAGGGTTTTTTTTCTCCTTGTCTCCTCTGTCCTCCATCTTGTCCCATGCAGTCTGTACAGTATGGAAGCATGTCTTCTGAGTTCTTAGTAAAGTTCTGTTTTGAAGAAACTTCTACTGTGTGTTATTCAGCAGAAAGCTAACTCTACAATAAGTTATGGGCCCAGGACATCTTCAAGGCAATTTTGAAGACTAGAAGCAGCCCAGGAGTGCAGACTGTGAAAGAAAACTCCCAGACACACAGGCCTACTGACTGTGAGTAAGAAGGCCTAAATCCCAGAAGGGGAAAGGGAGGGCAGCTCAGAGGTCAGACTTTCAGTAGGAAAGCTGAACAATATAAACTACCAATTATGGAAGTTTAAAGTGAAAACACTTCTGTCTAAAGATGATCTATGGGAGGTGATTACCACAAACAGACCAGCAGCAAATCATGAGGAATGGAATA
The DNA here is from genome assembly GCA_003113815.1 of Sphenodon punctatus. Lineage (NCBI taxonomy): Eukaryota > Metazoa > Chordata > Lepidosauria > Sphenodontia > Sphenodontidae > Sphenodon > Sphenodon punctatus. Next base: position 805,073 of record QEPC01007521.1, on the reverse strand, counting down.
AAAAGGACAACTTAGCAAAGGCTACAATAAGTTTATTGGTAGAAGATGACCAGCTAATCCATATAAGAAGTGAGACCACAGCAAGAGGCATGTGGATTGCATTGCAAAACTTGCATGAGAGAACTAGCCTGAATAGCAAACTGTTTCTACTGAGGAAACTATACAAAATGAGGCTTGGCAAAGAAAGTGAAATGCAGGAGCATATAAATGCCAAGTTGGAAATAGTGGCACAGCTGCGCTGCATTGGAGAAGATATAAAAGGACACCATGTGGTAGCCCTACTCTTCTGCAGCCCGCCTGAACCTTACAGTGTGCTCATCAATGCCCTGGAGACAAGGCCCGAGGCTGAACTGAAGCTGGAATTTGTTAAAAGGTAGACTTGCGGATGAATTCTAGCACAGAAAGGAGAACCTGCAGATTGATCTAAAGCAGGGTAATGAGACTGCACTCAAAATCTCAGACAAAGCTCCTAAGAGGGAAACCAGAGTATACTTCATATGCAAAAAGGAGGGACATTTAAAGAAAGACTGATATATATATGGAAAGCAGAACAGCAGAAACTGTCTCCACGAACACCTAAGCAGAGGGCTAAAGTCACAAACAGCAACACAGTCGCTCAACAATGGAGCGGGTGCTTCAGAGCAACGCAAGACAGCTCATTCCAAAATTGGTATGTAGACTCCGGGGCAACGAGCCACATGACTAGCAATAAAAGATTCTTCACAGGGCTGGATCTAAGCAGTAAAGAAAGGATCTACCTTGCAGATGGGAGAAGCATCAATGCGGAAGGAATTGGACAAGGATTCCTGTAGTGTAACCAGTCACAGGGAGGCACACTGACCATACCCACGAAAGATGTGCTCTATGTGCCCAACTTAGAAGGGGGACTCCTGTCCGTGAGGTGCCTGGCAGCGAGGGGGCTCACCATCCGTTTCCAGCGAGACGAATGCACAATTCAAATTGGGACAAAAGTACTGGCCAGAGCCACTGCAGATGAGCACCTGTACCATCTGAGCACAGCGAAAGAACAGGCGAAGCTCACTGTGCACAAGCCACACGATGACTGCATCCACCTGTGGCATAGACACATGGGACATAAGACACCCAGACAGCATCAAGGAAATGCACAGACAGCAGTTGACCAAAGACTTTAAGTTATCATTTTGTCTTTTGATCATGAAATGCGACTGTTGCATCAAAGCCAAAGCCATGAGGGCTACACCACCTAAGAAGAGTCAGAATAGAGCCATGAAACCGCTTGATCTTGTACACAGTGACGTCTGCGGCCCAATGAAGGTTCCCACGCCAGAGGCAACTGGTATATGGTAACTTTCATTGACGACTATTCAAGGTACACGATCACATACGTCATGAAGAGTAAAGATGAAGTATTCAACAAACTTCAGGACTATGTGACCATGAAGAGCAACAAGTTCCAGCACAGACCAAAGACACTGCGGAATGACAATGGAGGGGAGTTCACAGGAAAGGAAGTAAAGGACTTCCTGAGACTCCATGGAATTGAACACCAAAAGACAGTGCCATATACACCCGAGCAGAATGGAACAGCTGAAAGAACAAACAGAACGCTAACCGAAATGGTTAGACGCATGTTAACAGACTCTGGACTACCAGAAAGATACTGGGGCGAAGCAGTAGTTGCTTCTACCTACCTACAAAATCAGCTGTATTATAGAACAGTGAGGAAAACTCCATATGAACTGTGGTGTGGTCAAAAACCTAGTGTGGGCCACATCAGAGTATTTGGAAGCAAGACCTACGTATATATCCCAGAGGATGAAATGTACCAAACTGCAAAACAGAGCAGTGGAAGACATCCTCAGAGGATACAGTGAGCATTCCAAAGGCTACAGGTTCCTGGATCCATGCACAGCAGGGGCGGCTCCTCCCCCAGGGCGTTGGGGCAGGTGCCCCCCCCAAGTCCCTCCGGGGTCCCCCCCATGCTTGCCGGGGAGCCAGAAGCTGCTCCTCAGCTGATCCAGCATCAGGGCGGTCAATTTTCCTGCTTGTCTCAGGCTTTGTTTACATTATACATCTCCTCCTAGAGAGCAGGATGAGTCATATGTAAACAAACCCTGCAGCGACAGAACTCTGCAAAGGGAGGAGAGGGAGGGGAGTCAAATTTATATCCCGCCCCTCCTGTTCACAGTCCGGGGCGGCAAACAACACTCAGTAAAAAAAATAAAAAATTAAACAATTTAAACAGCAGGAGAGTGGCAGCCAACCGAGCCTCCTCCGGGAGCGAATTCCACAACACAGGGATGGCCACTGAAAAAGATCTAACGTTGGTGGCTACCCGCCTCGCCCGGGGAACCTCCAAAAAGGCTCCCACGGATGATCTCAAGGGTCGCACGGGCACATGGGGAGTGAGGGGGTCCCGCAGATAAGCAGGGCCCAGGCTGTGAAGGGCTTTAAAGGTTAAAAACAGCACCTTGAACCTGGCCCGGTGCTTTATAGGCAGTCACTGCAGAGCCCGGAGCACCGGTGTCATGTGCTCCCTGCGACCCGCCCCCATAAGGAGACGGGCTGTGGCATTCTGCACCAGCTGTAGCCTCCGGACCAGCTTCTCGGGCAGCCCCACGTACAGCGCGTTGCAGTAATCTAGCCTCGAGGTGATGAAGGCATGGATGACAGTGGTGAGGTCGACATCTGAGAGATACGGCCGAAGCCGCT
>QEPC01007521.1:787547-800345 GCA_003113815.1 Sphenodon punctatus | reverse complement strand
GGTGCTTGGGGTAGCTGTGCTGGGTGATGAGGGGTTTGGGGTGCAGGGAGGTGATGTTGGGGATGGCTGTGCTGGGGGATGAGCGTTTTGGGTTGCAGGGATGTGGTTCTGAGGAATTTGGGGTGCAGGGAGGTGATGCTGGGGGTGGCTGTGTTGGAGGCAGAGGGCTTTGGGAGGCAGGGAGGGGGGCTGGTGCTGGTGGTGACTGTGCTGGGAAGCTGAGCGACTTGGATGCTGGGAGGCAATGCTGGGGGTGCTTGGGATGGCTCTACTGGGGTGCTGGGAGTTGGCTGTGCTTGGGTGTTGAAGGGTTTGGGGTGCAGGAAGGTGACTGTCATGAGGGTGACTGTGCTGGGGGTGACTGTGCTGTGCTCCAACACGCATGCAGCAAGTCCCTTCTTTCTGAAGCAGTATTCTTGTCCTCTGCTCTGTGTGTGTGGTGTGTGTTTCTTACCCACCGTTGCCCTGGCTCCTCCCACTGTTGCCCTGGCTCTGCCCCTAGGCTCGCTGGCCCACCGGCGGCTTTGTCACCGGCAGACCAGCCAGCCTTACTGCCCCTCCAACCTCAAAGCACACCAGCAGCCCCTGACGCACAGACAGAATAACCATTAGTAACAGTGTGACCTTTATGGAAAACTCAAGCGACAGCGCGATGACTCTCCAAGATCCAGGCGAAGGAGAACAATCAACCACAGACAAAACCACTGAAAGGGAGCAATCCTCTGAACAAATAGTCGAAATCGGCACAAAGGTAACAGAAGTGCAGGAATAGACACAGCCAGCTGCTGATGCTGACCCAAGGCAGTCGACGAGGTCTAACAAAGGCATTCCCCCCCACTCGTCTGGCCTACAAAATCAGTAAATTGTCAGAGTCAGCATCCTGGGAGGACATCTCGCAGATGTCAGAAGGGGAAGCAGAAAAATGGGTAAGAGCAGCTAAAGAAGTAGTAAAGTCTATGCAGGACAACGCAATGTGGACGCTTACTCCACTGCCCACAGGGAGAAAGCCTATAGGCTGTAAATGGACATTTAAAATAAAGTACAATGCACAGAGAAATATTGAATGGTATAAGGCCCGACTTGTTGCGAAAGAATACTCCCAGAAGTACGAAGAAGACTACGATGAAACATTTGCACCTGTAGTTAAGCACACTACAATCAGAACATTGTTAAGTATAGCTGCCGGAAGAGGAATGCAAGTCAAGCATATGGACGTGAAAACAGCGTTCCTAAATGGTGAGTTGAAGGAAGATATTTACATGGACCAACCACCGGGGTTTGCAGACGTTGAAAGGCCGGATCTTGTATGCAAACTGCACAAAAGCATATATGGGCTTAAGCAGGCCGCCAGAGCGTGGAACACTAAAATAAACAAAGTGCTCATGAGGGAAAATTTTACCAGGAGCAAAGTAGATCCCTGCTTATACACAAAGAGACTAAGGGGCAGGTGGATCTCTGTATTAATTTATGTCTATGACTTTATCGTATGCTTTGAGCAAGAAGGGGATGAGTGCGAAACAATGATAGCTCTAAATCAGGACTTTGAAACTAAGGACTTGGGTAACATAATGCAGTACCTTGGAATACAAATTGAAAGAGAGAAGATGACGGAAGCTATCTTCTCAACCAAAGACAGGCAATAGATGAGATGACAGAAAGTTTTGGCATGGAGGGTGCGAAGGCAGCAAATACCCCTATGGAAACCAGCTACCCAAAGGAGATCAAAGAACCGAGTTTATTGCTGCCAGACAATAAGCAATACAGAAAGGCAATAGGAAAGCTCTTGTACATTGCCACAATCACAAGGGCTGACATTACGGTGGCAATAGGTATTCTGTGTAGACAAGTCTCAGCCCCAACCCAAAGGGATTGGAACGCAGTGAAGAGGGTCTTACGGTATCTGAAAGGGACTGTGCACCTCAAGCTGCGGCTCCCAGCAACTTCCGTGTCAGACCTAATAGGGTACGTGGACGCAGATTGGGCTGGAGACCATTCGGACCGGAAATCTACCAGTGGGTACCTATTTTTGCTTGGTGGAGGACCCATCAGTGGGTGCAGTAGGAAACATGCCTCTGTGACACTTTCCTCGACAGAGGCAGAGTACGTGGCAGCGGCACACACCAGCCAAGAAGTTATCTGGTTGCAACAACTTCTGAATGATCTGGGGCAAAAATTGGACAGACCCACACCGATCCTGGAAGACAACCAAGGATATATAGCGCTGGCGCAAACAGAAAGAATCAACCCCAGAACCAAACACATTGACATAAAATACCATTTCCTGAAAGACTCACAGGAACAAGGACTCCTAGATCTGCAATACTGTCCTACAGAGGATATGACAGCAGATGTGTTCACGAAGCCACTAGCAGGGGAACGCGATCGCAAGCTATTAAGAAGAATGAACCTAGTTGGTTTGACTAGTGACTGTTGAGAAGGGGTGTTGGATTGTGCAACAGTCACAAGTAAATGCCCATTGCAAGCACTGCAAGCTTAATATGGGGCTTGTCCGGTAGGGGGAGGGTCAGGGGATGAAACAGGGTTTTTTTCCTCCTTGTGTCCTCTCTTCTCCTCTCTCTGTCCTCTATCTTGTCCCATGCAGTCTGTACAGTATGGAAGCATGTCTTCTGAGTTCTTAGTAAAGTTCTGTTTTGAAGAAACTTCTACTGTGTGTTATTCAGCAGAAAACTAACTCTACAATAGAAAAACTCTAAACATATTCCAACATGGATTAGTTATCATTTCATTGGCAAAGATATTGGTATAACTATGAATTGAGAGAAATAGCAACAGTCTAAAAGCCAGATAAAAAGCCCAATCTGAGAAGCTTAATTCTATCATTCTATACCTAGAAGTGCTCAACCTCTGCTGTTTTTTCGCTCCATTATAGAAGTGCAGACCAACACCACAGATTACATTTAATTTCTGAACTTTACTTAAGTTTGGGAGGACTTAGATCAGTTTCATCTCCAGTGGAAAGCAGCTGAACAATAAAAGTGTTATAGCATCAAAGTATACCTAATAAATACTGACAGCATGTCGACTTGAAACCCAATTTAAATGGCCTCCCTTTTTACTTAGGACTTGAAGCTGTCAGCCAACAACTGAGCACAAATAATGGGAGAACATCCAGACCCTGGGGTTATATGACCTGATTAGTGCAATTTCCGCAACCCAAATACATAAAAGTCCCTGAAGTAAGAATAGTTAGATCTCTCTTGTTTTAGGAAATAGAACAGTTACTGGTAAGTAACCTCTTCGAGAGAGCTCCACGTATTCTCACTTATGGGATTTACTTCCTGCTTCGCAGGCACCAGAGACCTAGTTGTCAGCAGTTTCCAGGCAGAAACCTGGAAAGATCTAGAACATGGTGAGGACTCTGACCCTCCAGCCCCCCGGTTGAAAAGCGCGGGCTCAGGATCGCGTGAGAACGGGAGAGCATAAAAGGAGGGAGGAGCCCTCACCGCCTCAGTTCCTTCCAACCTCATCCCAGAAGACGTAATTAACGGTACATCCGAGACTGAGGGGAAGAAGGACAGCTTGTGAGAATACGCAGAGCTCTCTCAAAGAACAGAGTTACTGGTAAGTAACCTCTATTTCTTCTTCGAGGATCTCCATGACTCTCATGTATGGGAGAGTGAATAGCAGTTAGACACCTACGTCAAGGTGGTGGAGGTCAAGGAGGTTAGTGGAAGAAGGATTGAAGGACAGCCTTCCCCACCTGGGTGTCTGATCTGGCCGCCAGAGAGTAATGTTTGGCAAACGTATGAGGTGAGGACCAAGTTGCCGTTTTAAAAATGTCTATGATAGGGACACCGTGAAGGTTGATCAAGGAAGTGGCAACAGCTCTGGTTGAGTGAGCTCGCAAGAGGAAGGGTGGTATCTTCCCAGCTTGATAGTAGCATCTCTGGATGCCGAGGAGAATCCACTTGGAGAGATGTTGCAAGGAAATTTTAACACCGATTCTTTGACCCCCATAGGAGATAAAAAGTGCATCAGAAGCCCTGATAGGTCTGGCTCTGTCAACGTAGAAGGAGAGGGCCCTCTTAACGTCCAGAGAATGGAGGGCCTGTTCTGTAGAAGATAAATGAGGTCTTGGGAAGAAAACAGGCAGGGAGATGGTTTGGTTGAGATGAAAGGCTGAAACAACCTTAGGAATAAAAGGAGGGTCAGTTCGAAGGTCAACCTTGTCCTTGCTGAAACAGATATAGGGAGGAGAGGCGCTAAGGGCTGCCAGTTTACCAACCCTTCAGGGCAAGGTGATGGCCACTAAAAAGGCAGTTTTTATGGTCCGATTTTCCATGGAGGAAGAGGCCATGGGCTCGAAAGGGGACCCCATTAATTTTGCGAGTACAAGGTTAAGATCACATTGAGGAGCTGGATGAGTGGCAGGGGGAAAGGTATTGACAAGACCTTTCCAAAAGGATCTCATTAAGGGATGGGAGAATAAGGTCTTTGCACCCTCAGGTCTAAGGCGAGAAGATAGGGCAGCCAGGTGAACTTTGACGGAAGAGATCGAGAGTCCCGATCACTGGAGATGCAACAAGTATTGGAACACGTGGTTCATTGTGAGGGAGATTATAGGCAGGGGCGGCTGGTGGGTCTTGAGGTTGGAGGTGTAGTAGAACCAGGACAACGGTAGGCGAAGCCAGGGCAACAGTAGGCGGCATACCCCAGCAGCAAGGAGTTCCAAGGGTTAATGTTGGATGGACATTACATTACCTAAATCAAGCAATTTCGGCTAGGTTAGGCAGGTTATAATCACCTCCACTGCCAGGTTTAAAAGCAGGGAGACAACCGTAAACCTCACTTACAAGCAGTTTTAGCAAAGACACACACAGCAGAGGTTAAGAACACTGCTTCAGAAAGAAGGGACTTGCTGCATGTATGTTGGAGGGACCCCAATTCCTGCTTCAGAAGTCCCTTCTGAAGCAGTATTCTTGCCCTCTGCTGCGTGTGTGTGTTGGGGGTGGGTGGGATTTCAAGGACCATGAATCACCAGACTCACAGCTACATCTCGGGATTTAAAAAGCATCCCATTTGCAGCATGAATGTGAACACACACCTAAAGATCGCCAGACTCACAGCTACATCTCGGGATTTAAAAAGCATCCCATTTCCAGCATTAATGCGACCACACACCTAAAGACCACCAGACTCACAGTTACATCTCAGAATTTTAAAAGCATCCCAATTCCAGCATTAATGCGACCACACATCTAAAGATCCCACCCTCAGGGGGTGGGGGCAGGGTGGGGGGATCAGGGTGGAGGGGAGGGATCACTTACCTCGCTGCTGCTCCGACAGTCCCCGGAGGCCCGACTTGCAGGCAGAGATGGGGGAGGGGGGAGGACTTTACTTGTTTTAAATTGCCACATGTCCTGCTCCTCCAGAGCCCGGACACGCGGGCAATTTAAAACCTAAAAAAAAAAAAGTTTCCTGCCTTGCCACTCCCCGCCCCCCCCTGCTCTGAGCGGCAGATTGGGGGGGAGAGCGACAAGGCAGGGTTCAGGAAGCATCTGAGGTTGGCGGCGCGCTGTTGAGAGCGCCCCGCCAGCCTTAGCCTGTCTGACTCCATGTTCAGCTGAGGCAGGGAGCAGCGCGCATGCGCACTGGTCCCTGCCTCAGCCGCCTGGCCCAAAGCTTCTCGCCTGGTGAGAGGTTCCATTGCGCCCATAAGGTGCAATGGAAGGCTAGCCCCTCCCTCCACAGCACATCCTATACGTGATGTGGACTAGGGGCTTGGCCGCCCAAACCACGTTTTCAATAGAAAACGCCATTTGGGCAGCTGAGCAGCTCAATCTTTTTGTCCCTTCCGGGACCCACTCTCAGAGCGGCTCTGAGAGTGGGTCCCGGAAGGGAGACAGACACAGACAGCAGCGTGGTTATTTTTGTTAGGTTTTTTGGGGGGGTTTTAACAGCGGCCCCGGGGGTCCTACCACAGCACTAGGGGGACAGTGCCCCAAACTCCCTGGGGGGGAGCCGCCACTGGTTATAGGTGTGCTGAGAGAGGTGTGCCATCAAGAGAAGCGAGCCCATTTGGCTGTGTAACATGCCCTGGTGGAAGGGCAACGAGAGTTTAATTTCAGGAGGTAAGTTAGGAACTAATCAGCCAGGCGCAAAGGTGGCGCATCTTCAGGTTGTGATGGAGAATGTTGCCCTGTTGGCAGGACAGCAGGTTGGGCCGGAGAGGAAGGTGTATGATCTCAGAGGCCAGTTCGTTGATCGTCTGGAACCACGTCTGTTTCGGCCAGAAAGTGGATGCGAGGATGATGTGGGCATGGTCTATACCGATCTTGTGGCGTACCTTGTGCAGGAGAGTTGTTGTGGGGAAAGCATAAAGGAATTCCCCACTCCAAGAGATCATAAAGGCATCTGCGAAAGAACCTGGTGCGAGGCCGGCATGGCTGCAAAAGTTGGGGAGCTTTGCGTTGTCCACTGTGGCAAACAGATCTATGAGCGAGGTACCCCAAGCTTCAAAGATATCCTCTAAAACACTGTCCTTTAAGGACCTCTCATGGTGGTCAGAGAGTTGGCGGCTGAGGTGGTCTGCAAAGGAATTCTCCTGGCCCGCCAGGTGTATAGCCTGAAGATGGATGTTGCAGCTGACCTTGAGGGAGAGGTGCGTGGAGCATGCTCCACCCTGCTTGTTCAGATACCACATGGCTGCCGTGTCTGTGATGAGGAGGAGATTTTTTCCCATTATATGTGGTGTGAGGGCTTTGAGTGCCCGGCATATAGCTCTGAGCTCCAGTAGATTTATATGGAATCATCGTTCCTCCGGGGACTGCAGGCCATGAACTGCAAGGTGTGCGATGTGTGCGCCCCAGCCGGTGAGGGAGGCATCTGTTGTGATGGAAGCATGGATGGTCAGGGGCTCGAAGGGGATCCCCTGTAGGACTAGGGATTGATCTGTCCACCAGAGGAGGGTTTGATAGACAGCGCCTGGTAGGGTTACTCTTTTGGTGAGAGGATGGAGAGTTGGGGAATATACCTGTTTTAGCCACTCCTGTAGGGGTCACATATGGAGCCTCGCATGGGGAGTCATTGATGTGGTGGAGGCCAAGAGACCCTGGAGGCGGAGGAAGGAGCGAATTGACCTTGGTGCTTCAAGAGCGTAGGTCCTGTATAGTATCCTTGATAATGTCGAATCAGTCCCGAGGAAGATAGGCCCTGAAGTGGTGTGTATCGAAGAGAGCCCCTGTGAAGTGTAAGCGTCTTGTAGGAATGAGGTGTGATTTCCGTAGGTTGATGAGCAAACCTAGATTAGTTTGCTAATCCTCTGCACCAGTGGCGCTCGGTACGGTCAGTGGCTCCGATGGAGTGTGCAGAACCGCGGCGGAGTCCATTCTGGGGACGCTGGAGTGCCGAGTGGGGAGCCGGAGGGGCCCCTCTTCACCACCCTGAAGTGCCTTCCAAGTTAGTATGTCCTGAAGCTTGAGAACTGTAGCCCATTTTGCCCTGATACAGAGGACAGTACAGAACTTACACGAGCGGGTGTTATGAGCTTCTCCGAGACAGGCTAGGCACAGGTCATGCTCCATAACATTGCTAAGATTCGCCCTTTTCTCTCTGTCTCGTCTGCCAAAACTCTTGTTCATGCTCTGGTCATCTCTCGCCTCGATTACTGTAACCTCCTTCTCACTGGCCTTCCCCGGTCTCACCTTTCTCCCCTCATCTCTGTCCAAAACTCTGCTGCCAGGGTCATCTACCTCGCCAGTCGCTTCGACCATGTGCAGCCCCTCCTCTCTTCGCTTCACTGGCTTCCCCTTCCTGAACGAATCCTGCACAAGCTCCTAGTCTTCACCTATAAAGCTCTTCACAACCTTGCTCCCCCCTACCTCTCTGCACTTATCGCCCTCCATACTCCAGCCCGTGCACTTCGCTCCTCCTCTGTCCCTTCTCTCACCCTTCCACGCCTTCCCTGCTCCCCTAAGCGCCTTCGTCCCTTCTCACTTGCTGCCCCCCATGCCTGGAACTCCCTCCCTGTCCACATCCGCCTTGCCCCCTCCCTTCATACCTTCAAATCTCTCCTTAAAACTCACCTCTTTCGCTCTGCTCTGTCTGACTCTTTATCCTGCTGAGCCACTATTCCTATACCTACGATCGGTTTACCCTTATCCTTGCAACATGGACCTGCCTGCTGTCATTCTCATCGTAACCAAGCCAAGTACGTGCACTTGAGACCTCGCATCTTCATGAATGTTAGACCCCTTGTCTCTCCCTCTGTTCCCCTTCCTAAGTCTCTCCCCCAGCTCCTGTCTCTCAGATTGTAAGTCCTAGGGGCAGGGACCGTGTCTATTTTATTACTTTGTAAAGTGCCAGGTACACTGCTGGCGCTATATAAATGTTTGTTAATAATAATAATCATAATGCTGGTTGCTCACAGAGAGTGTAGCCCAACAGCGCTTGAAGCCCGCCTGCTTGGGCATAGTCCAGTGCCCGGGTGAGGGCGGGTGGAGCCCAGGGGACGAACCCCGCAGGCTAAGGCACGGCACTCAAAGGTTTTCTTCTTACTATTATCTTTATCGTTATTTTTATTTTATTTTTTAAAAACTTGCTGACTAGCACTGAAAAGCGCTAAAGATCTTCCAAGCCTGGCGTGGTTGGAAGGAACTGAGGCGGTGAGGGCGCCTCCCTCCTTTTATGCTCTCCTGTTCTCGCGCAATCCTGAGCCCGCACTTTTCAACGGGGGGGGAATGGAGGGGCGGAGCCCTCACCATATTCTAGCTCTTTCCAGGTTTCTGCCTGGAAACTGCTGACAACTAGGTCTCCGGTGTAAGTGACAATCGCAGAGATCCTCCAAGAAGAACCTGGTTTTCTCAATTGCTTCCTCGCAGACCTTCCATGAGTGGCATTCCTGGAGTTCTACATTATACTCCTTCCCTTTGGTGTTATTAATTTTTATATAATGATTTTAAATAAATTTAAATAAATAAATAAAAAATAAAGGACATCCCTATCTGTTTTGCTTCTCTGGTTTTACCACCTCCTCCAAGCCTCCTCCAAAATAGGTTTTACCACCTCCTGCAAGCCACAACCCACAAGAAACAGAAAGAGGAGCTGGAGGATGAGGGAAGAATAGGGAAGTCATGAGGATGGGGGACTGGAGATGGGGCAGAAGCCATGAGATGGGGGAAAACAGGGAAGTCAGGAGGAGGAACTAGGATATATGGGGAGGGGAAGAAGAGCCAAGCCATATGAGAGATGTGAAATGCATGGAAGAAGAGCACGGAGAAGTGGAGGAGCAGAGCAGTAAAGCTGGATTAGGAGAGTCTCACTCCCCCCCCCCTTTTCCCTACAGAGAAAGGAGAGGAGCAGCCTCCTCACATCCTGCAGGGCTCTCGATGGTAGCAGCAAGGAGAAGGGCAGGGAGTCAGCTTGGGAAGCCAGAAATGGGTACAGAATAAGTCTGGTCCACCCAACACTCTGCCCCTGCCCATCAGGAGTGCTCTACAGAGAGAGTGGGACCCAGCAGGAACGCTTTAAACCACAATCCAACTCAGAGATGGCCTGCGCTTGCCCAGGCAATAAAGTGAGGTGAGCCGCATTAAATGGGAGCCAGGAGAAGGCTCCAGGGGCTGGATAAAAAGGAGGCATGGACTGCAGGCTGGAGGTTCCCCAGCCGGTTCTAGACCATGCTTTAGTCATCTCTCACATTGACTACTGCAGCCTCCTTCTAACTGGCCTTCTCCACTCTCACCTTGACCCTCTTACTTCTGTTCAACACTCTGCTGCTGAACTAATTCACCTTCCTGATCATGTCCAACCCCTCCACTGGCTCCCTCTTCCCCTTCACCTCCTGCACAGACTCCTCGTCCTCACCTTTATAGCTCTTCATCGGTTTGTATCTTTTTGCCCTCATTTCTTGTTATGTTTCCATCCAGGAACTTCATTCTACTTCTGTCCCCCCTCGCTCAATCAAGAATCTTCTGCTCCTTAAGTCATCTTCACCCCTATGCCTGGAATTCTCTGCCCAAGCACATATGCTCTGCCCCCTATGCTTCTCTTTATACGGACTCATCTTACAGGATTCTCCTCCTGCCCCCCCTTTGTAACTAAAGGTGAAATCAAATGAGACAACAGCCCGCTGGAGTCTGTGTTCAATCCATGCTGTCCCTAGGTAGCCGCACCTCACACGTTTAGTGTGTCCAACCTAACAAACAGGCAGCCCCCTACCTGTATTTCATGTGTTAGCTAGCAGCCCTGTTGGAAGCTCCTGCAATCTCTCTCCCCTGCAGCCACCTCTCATCTGAGAGATGTGCTAAAGATCTCCCTTCCACCCAATCTCCCTCCCTGCGTCTCATCTGAGAGATACACTAGAGATCTCCATCCCACCCCCCTGCAGTCTCCCTACAAGGCGCACTAGGAATCTCTCTCTCTGCCCCTCAGCTACAGATCTCCATTTCAGCAGTCTCCCTCCTCATTTGAGTGGCACACTAGCGATCTTGCTTCCCCTGCAGTCTCCCTCCTCCACAGCTGCCTCTCAGCTGAGAGGCATGCTAAAGATCTCCCTCGCTGGCAATCTCCCTCCCTGGCTCTCAGCTGAGAGGTGGCCACAGGGGAGGGCGACTACAGGGGAGGGAGATCTCTACCACACCTCTGTTGCAGGGGAGGGAGACTGCTACTGCTCCCACCTCTTAGATGACCAAGTGCGCTAGGCAGGACTCTGTGTGCTGGTGGACCTGGATGTGGAAGAGGTTGCGGGCAAACCTAATTGATGAGACGTAGACATGTGGACGTCCATTAGCCCTGACTGGCCCACACAGTGGACCCACAATGTCCCTTGACTCCGTTGTGAGTGGCAGCTCGGTGGTGACCACATGGAGGCCACGTGACAGACACCTAATAGACAGGCAGGTGGGAATGCACCTAGTGAAGGCTAATGTGAGCTATCGTCTCATTTGAAAATACCATAAGCTACATGCACCTGCAACTTCTCAGTTGTGCATCTCCCCTTGTATTTTATATTTATTTATTTATTTATTTAAATTTATTCACTGCCCTTCCCTCAAAGACTCAGGGTGGCTTCCAATCAGTAAAACAATAACAGAAAAAAAATTATATCCTTTTCCTTGTCCATTCCAGATTGAGGGACCTGTCTCTAGTTAATGATTTTTCAGTGTCAAACACATTGCTGGAGCAACAACAACAACTTCACCTACCTTTTCTTCTCTCTCTTTCTTTCAGAATAGCCTCCAACCATTCTTGCTTCTCTTCAGGAGTTTTTGCCATACACACAAACCATTTGTTCTTTGCTGTGTTGTGTATCTTCCAGCCATTAACAACAATGTGCCCACTGCTGTGATAGTCAGCTAGAAATGCATAATAGAAAGAAAACCCTTAGAGTAGTGTACTAAAATAGGTCTATTTAGACCATTCACCATGTTTCCTTAGCTTTTCCAATGACAAATTAAAAACCTATCCGAAAATTAAAATAGCGTGTCCCTATATAATACAACCATTCCCTGCAAAAGAAGTTTTGAATGGTACTTTACTAGAAGGGTTGAAGCCAGAATTCCTGGATGTACCCAAGAACTAGTATGGTCAATAGCAGAGAAAGCTACCTCACATTATGTTACCATGCATCTCAGAACAGAGCTGGAGGGACTAAATAACTTTGTTCAGAAAACGTAGCTCATATCGCTATGCAATACTTGGTGATCTTTGATAAACTGCTATGATGCCAACTACTGCCAACTACCTATAGCAATATATATACTATGTTACTTTTTGCCTACTTACTGATAAGCACATGGTACAACCTTGATACCTATGGGTTTAAAGCTGCTGTCAAAGGGCGCGATCCAGAACTCCTTCATGCAGTGAGGACCCCACGTGTGCAGAGGACAGAGGAAACAACATGGGAATTGCACAGGTCGCCACACATTTAAGCGCAACCAGGGTCCAAAAACAAAATATGTGCATGGTTTGCACCAAGTTTGTGTGCACATGACCTGGTTGCCACGCAGAGCCTTGCACAGGGGCTCCACGGTCTTTGGGATCACAGACTTGTCTTGATTTAGATAGCGATTTCTCTTGATGTTTATGGAACCTTTGCTCAGAAATTCTCTCTGTTCAGTAGACCAGAGTATTCTCATTCAGCAGAAGATAAAAGAAAAATAAAATTTTGGTCCTAAACCTGATGAGGTCTAATTGTTTTTAGAAACATAATACATTTTTATATATTTAAGTTCTACAAATTAGCTTTTGTATTTTTTTTCAGCCAATACTACATTTAACAGGTTTGGTATTAGTACTAGTACTAATAGAAAAAGCAAACAGGACAATAAGAATTCCAAATTCAACATACAGACTAAACAAATGAGAAACGGTTTATATCAAACTTTTTATATTAATTATTATTATTATTATTATTATTATTATTATAAGCATTTATATAGTGCCAGCCATGTACCTGGCGCTTTACAAAAAATAAGATAGACACGGTCCCTGCCCAAGAGCTTACAACCTAAAGACAGAGGGAGGGGAAACAGGGAAGGGGGAACAGAGGGAGAGACAAGGGAAGCAACATTCATGAGGATGTGAGAACTCAGGTACACTTTCTTGGCTTGGTTACAATAAATTGGGAATTTACAGGTAACAGGTGGGGGATAATCCTGGGTGGGGATGATTAGCAGGAGTTAGGAAGGGCAGAGCGAAAGAGGTGGGTTTTGAGAAGGGACTTGAGGGTGTGGAGGGTGGGGGCAAGGCAGACGAGGGCAGGGAGGGAGTTCCAGGCATGTGGGGCAGCAAGAGAGAAGGGACGAAGGTGGTTGGGGGAGCAGGGGACGCATG
>QEPC01007521.1:768012-783653 GCA_003113815.1 Sphenodon punctatus | reverse complement strand
AAAAAAAAAAAAAAAAGGAGAGAGAAAAATGTATAGTCATTTGTAAAATCATTTTGATAATTTCATTTACAAGTCCTTGCATGGCATTCAGTACCATCCATAATATCTGATTAACTTGCCAACACTACTGGATTTATTTTTCAACATCCAATCCAGGTAGGAGAATATAATTATCTTGGTTTTACAAATGGAGATCTGAAGCAGACAGGGTTTTAACTTGCCCCACATTTCCCCCCATTAGCCCCAGATTCACCTTCTTGTCTATCCTGCAACTGCAATATGTTCGCCCTGGGCCCGCTTCACACGGCTTCAATCAAGGAAATGTGGAGTCTGCCATGCGGACAAATTTGGGCAAAACCACAACAGGTGCCCACAGGGCTGCTGCCCATCTGTTGGGGTGTGTGGTCTCCACGCACATTACTTACCATAGAGGCAAAGGCACAGCCTAGAGCATCACTACAGCAAGCACAACTTGGTGGAAGAGGGAGGGGACAGTGCACGGGCAGACCGCAGCACGGGAAATCGCCTGCCCATTTGTTACATTCCACACACAGGACCTGCAAGAGGCAGCTGCGTGGGAGCTGAGCAGAGCCACTACAGGCTCCCAGACTGTGCACCCAAAGGCATAAATGCCTCTCGGTGACACAGGGACTCGGTCACAAAATAAGAACTAGGTCCCCAAGTATCTACATGTGTACCAGTTTGCTAACTTAAATCATGAGGCCACTCTTACTTGCCCAAAATATACTACTTTTTTTTAAAAAAAAATAATACTTTTGAATCAAACATTTTTTATTTTTTAGACATTTATATAGCGGCAGTCGTGTGACCTGGTGCTGTACAGAACATAGAATTAGACGCGGTCCCTGCCTGTGGAATACTTTGTATTCTATAGCTGAATACAAAGTAGGCAGGCCTGATCGATACAATCAGGAAAGCTGCACGGTGCCTCCTGATGCTTGAAACAAAATAAGAAGATTCTGCAAACAGTACTGGTTAGCTAAGACCTGATTACTCCAAAGAAAAGGAGGGAAAGACCTATTCTGTGAGTATGTTATCAGCAATATAATCAATCCTATTCATTAGCTCCTCTTTTCCTATCCTTTTACTTTTGAAACCTAAAAGTTAAAAGTACAGCACTACTCTCCTACACCTACCAAAGAACCGAATAGATTCTCTAAATACACTGTTAGCCCAGAAAAAGTCTATATAGACCATTTGATAAACTGGGCTATATCGAGTATCCTAAGGCCATTCGCCCACATTACACTTGGCTGGTGATTCTCCCATCAGGAAATCTCCGCAGCCGCAAAACTTACACCCAACTGTGTACATGGGTGCAGGGCTAAAAGCATCATCAGCCGCATCCAGCAGCTTTTTTCCCCTCCAAATGTCAGGGCTGGATTTTGAGCACAATTATCTTTTCTCTGGCCCAATTATCTTTTGAAGAAAAAAATATTATCCAAGGCCTGTGAATCAAACATCTTGTTCATCAGTAGGTCTAGAAATACAATTTATCCTCGTACCACCACCATTTCCTATGAAATACTTTTGGAAAGTCATGCATTTGTATGTTTTACAAAAATGAAGAGAAAAAAAGCCTTGCCGAAAACGGCTTACCTGCAAACGTTAGCCAATCAATTGGATCAGAAAAATACTATTGCAAAATAGGAATATGAAAACCTAATATGAATTAGTCTGGAAAGAACAGATTTTTATCTCTAAGGATGAGACATAGCTGAAGGAAACCAGAGAAAAGTAGGACAGAAATCGCCATTGGATTCATATCAAATGAACTATGTTAGAAAGGATGTATTTGAATGCAAAAAACCCACAAAAAAACCCAACCCACAATGAGAACTCCTCAGATGCTGGGATTATTTTCCCACTGGACATAGGGACAGCAAAGAAAAAGGAATAAAGGCATAAGTGAAAGAATGAGAAAGCAAGAAGCTGGAAGAGCTTTTCCAACATACCACCAAGATCCTCTGCAAATTTTGTTGTTATTTTTGTACAGGGCATCCTTTCCATTAAAGCATATAAAAGCAAGTTAGGTTATTTTTTTGACGAAAGCAACTTTCCATATTATTTTTCCAAACCTATAAAAATGGCATTTCCCCCACATAAAAACTTGCTAGAATTTTAAAGCTAAATTTAACATGCAGTTTCAGTGTAGGCATGCAATAAACGTCACCCTAGACATTTCATCATCATTTTGCTGGCAGTGTAAATCAGTCAGCTGTGACTGCTTGGCTAGAGCTGTAGCTAACCAAGTAAATAATGTTTTAAACCAATGAAGCATCACAGAAGAACAATGTTATTGGGATAGCTGCTCCTATAAAGTGAAATCTTTATTATAGGTCTTTTAAATTTGGTCCTACAAGGTGCTGAGCATTCCCAAATCCTAGAGAGATCAATGGCGTCTGAGGACCTTTGAAATCTTACTGTACATGATAAAAGCAAACTCTATGGCATCTGATCAGTGCAAACATATTTACCTGTACCATCATCTACATTCTCCACCTCCATCACCTCTGTGTTTATCCTCCCACGGAAAAGATACCGATGTCCATCTGTGGTTGCTTTGCTGTTCTTCAGTCGTCTTGCGAGAGGGGAAAAAAAGCATAAGGGCAGTGATCAAACATCATGCTCTGTTTTGTAAGTAGTAGTAGTAACAACAATGTTTTAGTAGCATTTATAGGCCCTTTATCGTAATTGGAGTCGAGATATGCTAGATTTGTGCCAAATCAGAGTAAAACGTTGTCTTTTCCTGGAAGTTCATATAGGGTGAAAACAAACAAGACAGGGGCAAGGCAGCTCCCTTAGCTGCCCCAAGGAGGACCATGCCAGCCGCCAGTCCCCAGATTGGCATTCAGCACAAAACAAACATGTGGGTGAAACTGGGCAGGAAGAGAGCCATCCCACCATCCCCACACCACAGGTAGGGAAGAGCTAAACACACAGGCGGGTGTCCAGCCCCGCTCCCAGCACCCAGCCATGATGAACTGTGGAAAGAAGCAGCAGCAGCCGTCTTCGCCCACCCTGTACAGTACTCTGGGAGGGCAGAGGCTGGGGAAGCATCCCTTAACATCCCGCTGGCACACGGAAACGCCGGCCAGTCACCACCCACAGAAAGCCAGCTGTAGGGAGCAAAGCACATATTCTACGGCAAGCAGAGGAATAAAAGGAGAAAGCAGAAGGGAGAAACTAAAGCAGACATACGCTGGCCAAACAACCAGTCCCCTGGCATGCTCCCAGTCCAGTCCCTTCCAGTTGTTAACAGCATGGGTCATGGATCAATCACATTGGCAGTCCATAGCACAAAGTTCTAACTGGGTCCTGGTGGCTGGGGAATCCCCTCACCACATATCAGTCACAAGGGCAGTCTACAGTGGAACGGTCTAATAGACACCTCAGGGGTGGGAACCCCACTCCCTCTGCATATAAACCCCATTAATACATGGTCCTCCGGTAGCCTCTCTCCAGCATATGCTGTGCCACTATACAATGGGGGTCAAAGTTATCCTCCTGTGCAAGGCAATATGCACCTTTGGCTGTGTCCAGACATCATACATGGCACAAAGTTCCGCTTCAGACAGTTCCTCCTCTGGGTAAGCAGCCTTCTCTGCCCACCCCACTGGAGTTGGAGCTCCAGCAATCCAATCAAGTCAACTCAACTCGCACCGTGCCCCAGGCGTGTCCCCTCACCATCAGTAGGGCAGCAACGAATTAAGGTGGCAGACAGGGTCCAGCTGCCATAAGGCACAGGAAGGAGAAACTTCAGAAGCTCAGAAATCTCCTTCAAAGCTGTGCTCCCATTCACATCCCACAGTCCCATCGTCCTCAAGGGGGACCACACCAGCAGGTCACAGTAGCCAGAAGACCAGCTCAGCTGCCCAGTGTTTACATTCCATCCTGCACACACGGTGTCCCAGGAGCTACATATACCCCATAACCAACCCCATAGCCAGCCTCCCTGGAGAATGGGTCAGCCAGTAGCCAGCTGCACATTCCCCCCTCAGTCACACTCAGCCAGGACCAAGGTATCACGACACCCCCCAACCTCTCCGTGCCCCATATGCTGGGTAGCAGCAAAAGGCACAGGCTGGAGCACCAGCCATGGCAGGACAGTCCAGGGACAAGCCTGAGACAGCATAACGGGGGCCAGGAGCAGTACAGGCTGCTTTCAAACAAGAAAAAAGCAACACACACAAGGTAAGAAAATACCTGAGTCGGTGCCAACCAAGTTAGAGCACAGCACCCACAAAAAAATCCCCAGAGACATTGAGCATCCTGGTGAGTCGCACAACTGGCCACTTTATTACGAGGGTCTGTTCTGCCCCCTTCCTTTCCCACCCCTCCAGGCCAGATGCCATGATCCGAAGTGCCCATAAGCTGCAGAAGAGCGAGCAGAGAGCCAGGACACAGCAGTATCCCCTGGCTGATAAAAATAGATTCAGATGTGCAGGGACAGTCTCATCAGGGTCTCCCTCTACCCCTGCCCTGGGATAGATGCTATGATCCCATGGAGCCCATAACCTGCAGATGAGCACGCAGAGGGCTGGGTTGGGACAGGCCAGTAGCACCTGTGCGAGGTCAGAATCAGACTCTCAGCTGTTCACGACTCTGGGTGTGCAGTCAGCCAGGTGATGACAGATAGGTGCTTACGCATGGCCCATCACTATTTCAAAGTCTCTGGAGCGGTGTCTGAAGGCACCCTGGCCAACTGCTGGAGAGATATGGAGCACGAGCACCTAGCTGTCCTTCAACTTCTCCTCACAACTGCTGAGGCATGCCAGCATGCACTCCAGGCACTGTAAGCCATCTGCTGTGCCTGGCACAAGGCCATCGCCAGCTGTGTAAGAATCTTTTGACAGATTCAGGCTAGGGTGGTGTGACGTAGCTGTCTGTGTGTAGGGCATATGGCCAGGCACCAGAGACTAGCTCTCATCTGTTGCTGGCGGGCCATGCTGGTGAAGATGGAGGCACTGAGAGGGGAGCTGTCGTGGACTGCGTGTTGCCTGTCCCAGGACATTGCAGCAGTAATCCTCATCCTTCAGCAGGTGATGCCCATCAGGCAGTTCACCTGGGTCATACCTCCCAATGGGGATCAAAGTGTCATCTTCCTTAACCTCCTTCCGCTAGGGTTGTAAGACCTGGCTGTTCCATCAGGCTTATGGTAAGGGAGGGGGGGGATTTTTTTTATGTTTTATGGTTTTAACTATTTTATTAATGTTTTTATGATGTTGTGAGCTGCCCCAAAATGCATGAGCAGGAGGAGGAAGCATAGAAATGTGATAAAATAAAATACCAAGGGCCATGGAGCTGTGGGAGATGGTGCTGGCCATGTAGGGAGACGCAGAGTGGGTGACCCATTTCCACATGTCCCAGAAGGTGCTCTTCTAGATCACAGAGATCCTCCATCTGCAGCTGGAGAGCAGATGATAATCACTATTTGGATGCTCATCACACAGGACTCCCCAGCAGTTAGACATGGGAACATTCTCTGTGGGTGCCATCCTGCTGGAGTTCTGCAAGGCCATTGAGGCCTTGCTGCTCAACAGGGTGGTCCAATTAATCTACCCTGAGGTGGCGATGGAAGGCTTCTGGGTGGGGGTGGAGGGAGTTTTCTAACTGCATTGGGGCAATCAATGTGACCCACATCACCATCGGCCCACCCCATAGCTGGAATAAGAACATCTACCGGAAGGGGTAACATTCTGTGGCCCTGCAGGTGGTAGCGGACCACCATGGATGGTTCACGGATGTGGTGGCTGGCTAATCTGGCCAGAACCATGATTCCCACATCCTGCAGCAGTCCCCATTCTTTAGCAAGATGTATATGGGGGACTTCAGGCCTAACATCAGCAGCAACAGAGAGGGCATGTTCATGAAGCCCATCATCCTGGGGGACCTGGCCTACCTCCGATGACATGTCTCATGAAGGCCTACCCCATGAACCACACCCTGAAACAAACCTGTTCAACAGGCAGCTGAGCGTCTCCTGGTGGATGGTGGAACGGGCATTTGGGGTGCTTGAACAACCCTGGTGACAGATCAGCTTCAAGGTGGAGACGGCCCCCCTGATGGTCACAGTCACATGCGTCTTGCACATCTGTGAGAAGGACAGCATCACCTTGGAGCACCCCCTCCTCATTACCCACCACAAGCCAGTTCCCTGTACAGGGAGCAGACCAACCACACCAAGGACCACATAGCCAGGGAGATACGGGATGCCTTGTGTCAGCATTTAGATCGCATGGCCAATACAAACTTGTAAATATTTGTAAATACATCTGAGCCAAGCTGTTGATCTAGGAGGGAAGGAGGGATAACATGTCAAATAAAGCGGGAAATGCATGCACCACTGAGTTGTGGTTTTGTGAAGTAGATACTGTAGACACTTGCCTACTGGGTGCAAGTACTGGGTGTACTTACAAAGAGGAGACTGCAAGGAGGACTGTTGTAGAAAAACCCATACTTCTGTTTGCCCCGTGGTAACCCTCCGCCATCTTAGAAATATTAAAAGCCTATAATTCTGTTTGACCTGTAGTTACCTCGCCATGTTAGAAATGTTTGTTTTGCCCTTTAAACAAGACAGGCTCTGTTTCTTTTCACATAGATAATCCTCACTATTTGAAGATTACCCTTTGCATGTAGGATGGGTTCGAAAAGCCAGCCAAATTGCTCAAAAAAATGCAGCTGGCTTTAGCTTAGATAGAGAACCTCCCTTTACTCCTTCATTCCACTGTTATCTCACCACCAACCTTAACTTAGTATTAAACTGTCTTTTCTCAATATAATCACTTTGAAAGTTGTGTTGCAATTTGCTTCTCTGCGCAGAAGCGACAAGCCATGTAAGGGCTTTCCACCCAAGGATTTCTGTATAACATGTACTGCCCTTTCTGGTGTGTGCTCGGGATCTGATGATCCTGGAAGCCCGCAGCGCGCTGTGTCTCTGCTGAATAAAGAACTCTGCTGCTGAATCTGCTGGCAGCCTCCTCGTCTTACTATCTTACCCATGAAAATCCACGACAGGACCTAAACTGAAGGGAAACCAGGTGGAATGATGGGGTGGGGGCCTGCAGATGTGGGTAGACAGAGGGTGGGGAGGTGAAACGACAGGAAAGAGGGCACAGGAAGCATCAGGAGTGAAGGAGACCAGCTGTGCTGACTGACACAGAGGAGAAGGACGTTAGAAACAGCTAGACCAAGGATGGGCTGGGTGGAATGACGGGAAGGAGGGCTCTGGGACTGGGCTGAAGTCCAATGAGGACATCCTGAAGCATAGCTGCAATGACTGGGGATTGACTGGGGATCCCATGGTATAATGGTGAGGCCACTACGAGCAGTTGGAATGAAGAAGGAATGGGTGACAGACATTTTATTTGATTTATTTATTTATTTATTTATTTTAAAAATTTATACCCCACCCCTCTTGCCACAGGCAACCCGGGGCGGCTAACAACATCAACAATAAACACAAAATATCATAAAATATAATAAAACATCAATTCAAAAGAGAATAAAAACCATTCCCCTCCCTCACCAATTCCCACCACCTACCCACCCCTTACCCCTCTCCCTCGTCAAATGCCTGACAGAACAGCCAGGTCTTACAACTCCTTCGGAAACCTGGGAGATCCGGGGCTAGATGGAGCCCACCGGGAGAGAGTTCCAAAGGCACGGTGCGGCCACCGAGAATGCCCTATCTTGCATGGTCCCCCGGAAAACCTCCAATGTGGTGCCCCCGGATGACCACAGGGGCCGGTCTAGGACCCAGGGAGTGAGGGGATCTCGCAAGTAGACAGGGCCCAGATTGTGTAAGGCTTTATAGGTCAAAACCAACACTTCGAATCGAGCCTGGAAGACTACTGGCAACCAGTGCAGAGACCGAAGCCCTGGTGTAATGTGCTCCAAGCAGCCCAGTCCCACTAAGAGCTGGGCCGCCACATTCTGCACAAGCTGCAGCTTTTGAGCCGTCACCATAGGTAGCCCCAGTCCAGTGGCAATCGAGCACCTCCTCTTGGTTCCTTCTGTTGTTCCATTCCAGCACTTTTCAGCCCCCACCCCACCCCAACACACACACACTGCTGTCACATACTGGCCAGCACACACCCTTCCCACTCTCTTTTCCTTTACGAGGTGTCATTCCATTGTATCACTGTAACGGGCAGAAAAGATCATTGGTATTGATGAATCTCCCTCATTTCCAGGTGGTGGTCATGCTGATTCCTCCTCTGCTAATGTATTGTTAATTTCTGCATGTCCACACACAGCATGCTGGTTGGGCAGGGGCGTATGTCTGATGTGCAAGAGGGAATTATGGTATGGCTATATGAGAACACCAGCTATGTATGAATGTACGTCTTTACAGCCCAGGCTCAAAGTTCTGGCTGAACACCCAATCACGCAGGTCTCTCAGTGTATATTTATTTCAGTTATTTATTGATTTTCCAGGCCAACTCCTCCTGCTACAGCAGCTCAGGGTGGCTCACACCATTATAAACCATAAAATATATAAATAATAGCAGTTATAGAATATAAATAACAATATAAAATCTACAATAAAATACCCCCACAGTGGAGCTTTTTAAGAAAAAAACAACACCACCAAAAACCTATCTTCCACCTTCTAACCCCCCTCCCCCCCCAGCCTTGGTGCGGCCACTGAGAACGCCTTCCTCCTCGTCACCACCATAGATACTCAGGGAACTTTGAGGAGGATGCTGATCCAGGGGCCGATCCAGGACCCAGGGGGTGAGGCGATTCCACAGATAAGCAGGGCCCAGGTTGTATAAGGTTTTAATGGTCAAAAACAACACCTTGAAATGGGCCTGGAAGACTATCGGCAGCCAGTGCAGAGACCGGAGCACTGGTGTAATGTGCTCGCAGCAACCCAACCCCGCAAGGAGACGGGTCACCACGTTCTGCACCAGCTGCAGTCTCCAGACCATCACCAAGGGTAGCCCCACATACTGTGCGTTGCAGTAATCCAGTCTTGAGGTGATGAAAGCATGGACAATGGTGGCTAGGTCGGAGTCTGAGACATACGGTTGAAGCCGTTGTACCAGATGTAACTGGCGAAAAGTTCCCTTGCTGCAGCCACCTCCTGGATATCCAGATCAAACTGTGGATCAAGGAGCACCTTCAAACTCTGGACCTGAAGCGCCAACAGAGGGTGAACCCAGTCAATGATGGGTGCCATCACTCCCTCAACCCCTCCCACCAGTATCACCTCCATCTTGTCAGGATTCAGCTTCAGACGGCTCTCCCTCATCTAGTCCCCCACAGCTGCCAGACACCAGGTAAGCACCAAGACTGCCGGGCCTGGGTCAGCTGAAAAAGAGAGGTAAAGTTGGGTGTCATCAGCTTACTGATAACACCGCACACCAAACCCTCTGATGATCTCACCCAAAGGCTGCATGTACATGTTGAACAGGAGAGGGGATAGAATAGAACCTTGCGGGATTCCACACATGAGGTCCCGAGGGGATGATTAACAATTACCCAGTACCACATGTTGAGTTCTCCCAGCCAGGAAGGAATGGAACCATTCAAGGACAGTCCCGCCCATCCGAGCTCAGTCCCGCAAGGGTCCTGTATGCATGCATGCCCACTGTATGGTGCAATGTGATCCCATGTGGTAGTCCCACAGTAGGGATTCCCTGATTTTCAGAGCCTGGGGTTTAGGGGTATGCTCCCACCTGGTTTGCAATAAGGATAGACACCATGATTGCCATAACAGAAAGTATTTATTGAAGGGTTCTAGGCAGAGCGTGAACAGTGCTACATAGTGGTTCATCCCACATCTCTCCTATTTGTCCATGGCATGTACATCTCATGGTCTTGCCTCCCTCCCTCTCCTGCCCACAGATGACCGTGTTCATTTTGGTGCTAGAGCAACTGGGGGACTCCTCCTGCGCCACTGGGTCCATGCCTGCAGCACACGGTTCTACTGGGCGCTGGCAGATGGTCATGCTGGTGCCGGCACTCCACCTACTGGCACAGAATAGACAGTCATTGGTTTCAGCCACCCCACTCCTGTCTTCTGGGTCCAGTGTTTTGTCCCTAGCCATTGTGCCTGGTAACTCAGCCCCCACTGTCACTCACCCTCCATGCCCACATGTTCAGCATGCAAGCTTACATCGGCCCACCGTAGTGCCCTCCCATCGCTTGCCGTGCCTACTGTTCCCACACAGTCCCTCTGTGTTTCAGAGCTCTGCTGTTCCTCCCGCTCATCATTCCAGCCACGTGTGAATACAGTGACGAACAGCAGCCATGTTGGACTGGCACTACCTAGCCATTCCATCCTATGGGTGGGTCACCTAGCCCTCCCACCTGTCTGGTGCATTCAGTTAGTGCTCCCATTCTCCAGGGGCATGGGTCCTCTGTTGCCTCTGCTTGCTTCGGAACTGACTGCTGGCTCTCTGAGTAGAGGGATTAGGGGTTCAGGGCCCTGAAGGTGGTGTCCGTGTCCTTGAAGTCGGACCCTAAATGGTGGCCAAGGGCGTAGCCAAGCAAAGTAGGTTATGTCCCTGATGACTCAGCCTCCTTGGAGGAAGTGGGGAACAGTTGCAGCTAGAGTAGGTGCAGCATAAAGGTCCTGAAGGTGGTGTCCATGTCCTTGAAGTCGGACCCTGGATGGTAGCCACGGGCGTAGCCAAGCAAAGTAGGTTGTGTCCCTGATGACTCAGCCTCCTTGGAGGGAGGCAGGAACAGTTGCAGCTAGAGCAGGTGCAGCATGAACTGGCAGCAGGGAAGGGGTGTCCAGCTCTTGGTGAGGCCGGTGCCAACAAGGTGCAGAACAACTATGGACCATTCCATGCAGAGGAAGGTGTTCAGGAGCTCCATGTACCGCTGTGTTTGGCAGTTGCAGCGGGACCTAAAGTTGTTCACGTTCACCTCCTTTCCTTGTAGCCCCTCCTTGGGCCTTGCCCGCTGCCAGCACTGGCTCACGTCCCGGCGGTAACTGAGCTCTGACATCCAGTCGGCAATCCCCTTTAACACCCGCTCATTCCTGTGACTTTTTCATAGGTCAAACATCCCCCAATAGGCAAACAAATGCGGTTGTCTCCTCCTCGGCTCGGTGGCCTTCTCCTGGCACCGCAGGGGTCCCCACTTCCAATGTCCATGGGATGATGGTGCTGGTGGGTGCCTGTGAACAGTGAACATGCACCACATATAGTTGTGCCTACCATGGGACAGCTGCCTTACCCTCCCTCCCCCGCCCCAGGTGTGCTGACTTACTGTGCTGGACTGGCTGTCCTCCTGCTGCATGATCCCCCCCCGGCTGGCTCTTGCTCCGTTGTGGGATGGGCACTGGACACAGTCTGCTGTGTAGACCAGGAACACCCAATGTGGTTAATGCCTTTGCTGCAGATTCCCCTTAAGGATGCTAGGGCCATTGGGACACAGTCACTCCGCTGATTGCTCTGGGCTTTTCACATGCAGCTCTCTGGTCCTGACAGACCTTGCCCCATGGCGGAGCTAGCTGGGGCCTAACAGGTGGGAGGGCACACGTTAGCCCGGTTTAACCGAGGTGGCCGGGCCTTCGCCCGGGCTGCATCGCCAACCTTCTCTGTTCCACATGTACTGTATAAGCCAGCTGCCCAGACCAGGTTGGACGTGTGTGAACATCTGGCGGTGCTCAAACTAATGAGTAGGTGACTGCTGGGCTAACACTTGCTTTCACCCATAGTCTCATTTGGTTTTACCCATAGTCTAAAAAAGTGCAGTAATAAGTCATAATAAGATCAAAGTGTCAACAACAATGAAAGGAAAAGTAGAAACAGTCCTCTCCTACTGCATTTTTACTCTAAATCTCTTACATAAACTTCTTTTCAGGAACAGGGCCTTATAATTCACCTACAAGTTATATTCAGTAAGTTATATCAGAAATGTCTTTTTTTTAAAAAAAATAAATAAAAATTGAACTCCTGTGGTTATTTTAAGAACAGAAAAAGTAATTTCTGGCATGGAAGCTAGTTTATTTACCTGTGTTTTCTTTTGCAGTAGACCAAAAGATTATTAAAAAGAAAAAACACCCTTTCCTGAATATTTCCTGCAGAAATTTTCAGAAGAATTCCGTACATTAGCATTTCTGTGCACGTGTCAGTGATATTGGACCCCTACCAAAGAAGGAAATTGAGAGAAGCAAATGTGATTAGTTCTTGAGGACTAGATGTTTGCAAAACTAAGACAGGATACAATTATCTGTACAAAATAATTTGCAATTATAACCATTAAAAAAAGTTTATTCAGGAACAGTCCTTTGCCTTTTAGTTCAGACTTTGACATAAAACTCTAAAGACTTTTCAGGAATATAGTACTGCTGACAGTTACTGATTTTATCTCCTTTTTATGGATTAACAAACATCCCCTAAAAACTTCCACATTATTTTAATCTCTATACATGAAATCTTGCCAATATGGCTTCAATCCCAGTTCAGACTTCTGCTGAGAAACTAGGTTGTTTCCAGAAATCAGAATGGTGCTAAAATATAGTGTTCTAACGCAGTAATTTCTAACGTTTTTCAAAGAGCTATCAGAATCTTTCTTTTAAAACATGCAAACAATTAGAAAGTTATCCTCTGCCTCATCCACATATCAACAGCAGTGCCATCAAAACCAGCTACCCATTTCAGCCCTAGTCCCCTCCCATTGCAGGAGAGAAAAGTTAGTTGAAGTACCGACAGAAGCTGTGACTGTAGGGGGCTGCCCCAGCTCCTGCCCAAAGGTGAACCAGCACAAACTAGGTCACCAATCAGTGCCAAGACACCAACTACTATTTGGGAATAACTGTTTGTAAAATCCTATGAAGGATAAACAAAGTGACATGTGTTTCAAAGACTGTACAACAGGAGGCTCTACTCCCTAAGGTAAGAAGACTGTGAGGTGTCAAGAGATTATTTCTTAAATGGTTATGCATTTCCCTACATACTAAACCTATTTTAGTGTTTGAAATTGTTTTATACTGTATTTATATTATTTTGTTAGCCGCTCTGGGCTGCCTGTAGCAGAATAGAGCCAGATATAAATGCGGTAAATAAATAAAATTAAAAAATGAACACCCCAAACACACATACATCTTGTATCTAAGGCCCTTTTTAAATGGGGCACGGTGCAGGGGAGGGATGGGTGTGCACACAGCAGCGTGGATGCTGAAGGGGTGTGTACACGGGTGCACAACGATCCCCTCAGCATCTGCATGCATCCCCACTCCATAGAGCAATTGCTCTGTGAGTGGGTGATGGGTTGAGGTGGGTCTGTATGTGTGTTTCGCAGACGTTTGCTGCTAAAATTGCAGAACATGCCCCATCAAGGCACTTGGCTGGTGATGCAAAGGAGCTGGGAGGATAAGGACCATTTGCTAGCTGAGGTAGCTAGCAGAGGTAGCTTGCAGTAGTTTGGTCTTCTTGGTTCCTCTTGGTTACTTTATAGACAAAAAGACTAGGGGTCTACAAGTAACAAGAACAATGGCTACTGCAGTGGAAGCTGAGGAAACCTGTGGGAGAATAAAGATGAAGAAGATGGTTGGCTGTTGAAGTTGTGGAATGTACATCATCCCTAACTGCAGATCAGAAGTCTTATGTGTGCATGAAATGTTGGGTCATCAGCCTCATGGAAGAGAAGATCCAAGGTTTGGAGATGCAGAGACACTTGGGTTTAGATTAACCTTCAAAGGGAAAGTATTCCATAATTTTGGGGCAGCCACCAAGAATGCCTCTCTGCATACCCTTGCTGTAGAAACTTCACTTTGTACCTGCAAAAGGGCACTCCCAGCTAATCTCAGAGATCACAACAGGACATGAGGGAAGAGGTGGTCTTTCAGATACCTGAGGCCCAAGTTGTTTAGGACTTTATAGGTCAAAACCAGCACCTTGACTTACGCTTTGAAAGCTATTTGCTCCAGAGTTTGCACTGGCTACCCTGGTATAATGTGCTCCCAGTGACCTGCCCCCAACAGAAGATGGGCCACTGCGTTCTGCACCAACTGCAGCTTCAGAACAGTCATCAAGGGCAGCCCCACATAGAGTGCACTGCAGTAGTCTACTCTCAAGGTTACAAAGTCATGGATGATTGTGGTCAAATCCAAATCTGATAAAGATTGTCACAAAACGCTCCTGGCCACTGCTGCAAACTAGTGATCCAGGCACAGCAATGGAACAAGAGCACCCAAAGGCTATGAACCTAAGTGACCAATGGAGGCTGGACCCCATCAATAGCAGGGGTCCCTATGTCTTCCAGGTCACAAGGCCAGCCAACCATCATCACTTCAGTCTTGTCTGGGTTCAGCTTCAACTGGCTCACCCACATCCAATCCCACAAAAGCATCCAGGCACTGAGTAAGCACCGAGACTGTGGGGTGAAAAAGATAAGTTGAGTGTCATGATGCGTGAACTGATGGCACTTCACTCCAAATCTCTGTATAACTTCACCCAAGGGCCTCAAATACATATTGAACAGGAGTGGGGTCAAGATGGAACCCTGCAGGACCCCACAAGGGAGCTCCCAATGGGACAATAAACCACCGCACATCGCCACCCTCTGGATCCTCCCAACCAGCAATGAGTGAAACTATTCAAGAGCAGTTTTGTGAACCTTTGCATGATCATGCAGCCATGTCAACACCACCCCATGATCAAAGTGTATCGAAGGCCAGAGAAAGATCTAACAAAGTCAACAGGGTACACTCACCCTTGTCCATTGTCAAGTGGATTTTTGATTATTATTTTTTTGCAAGTGCAGGGGAAGGGCTGCTCTCAAGATTCTCACTTTTTCTCAGTGAGAATCCAGGCATTTCTTAGCTCATTCTTATTTACAAGAATGAGTCGAGAACCCCAAGTCTCATCGAGAAATGTGAGAATGTGAGACAAGTTTCAGTCATACACAGAACACCTATCTGTCGAGATGATAATCACATAGTATCAGACATTTCCAAGTTCCTACAACATACCATAGAGTCTTTCATTATAGGATTCTGGAATAATAGGCAGCATGACATTCAAAATATGGAGTATAACACAAGGGTAGGGAAATCCCCCTCACAGGGCCAAATCCCCACTCCCACAGGGCTCTTCAGCTGAAGTGTCCTGCAGGGAGGGGAATATGTACCCCTAGGTCAGCAACATGACCCTATGTATATGAGGATACATTGCCGATGTTGGGGGCTGTCAGGCTCTGGGGTACGGAGCCGTGGGGGAAATCAAGGAGGGAGAAGGAAGGCCAGGAGTATCAAGTTCCAGGGGACGGACTTGGGGACAGGGCCAAATCCCCACTCCCACAGGGCTCTTCAGCTGAAGTGTCCTGCAGGGAGGGGAATATGTACCCCTAGGTCAGCAACATGACCCTATGTATATGAGGATACATTGCCGATGTTGGGGGCTGTCAGGCTCTGGGGTACGGAGCCGTGGGGGAAATCAAGGAGGGAGAAGGAAGGCCAGGAGTATCAAGTTCCAGGGGACGGACTTGGGGAGAGGGAAACAAAGAGGGAGGAATCCAGGCCCAGGCACAGGGGGGGGAAAGGTGGCCCCAAGGCGACCCTCTGAAACCTCTCAGTCGCTCTCTTGCACCCGAGAGATTAGGTACTCAGCAGCATTACCAGGCACCCTGGGCTAAGAAGGTACGCGACTCATCAT
>QEPC01007521.1:735961-763755 GCA_003113815.1 Sphenodon punctatus | reverse complement strand
TGTGGCCACACCAAGGCTTAAATACTTCCTGTGGCCAATCAGGAAGCTGGGAGGCAGGGCTAAGGTAATTGGCTACAGCTGGGAAGGGGCATGACACACAGGGAACAAGCACACAAGGGAGACAGGAGGGGGAAAACCCAGCACCCTCACAAGCCCACCAGGTGGCGCAGAGCACTGGACAGCCTCTCCAGCACCCCAGGGGCCATGGGTTCAAGGCTGGGCTGTGACAGGGGCATAGCCATCTACATATAGGGGGCATGGCTGGCAACCTGAAAGTACTCCATGGGAGCAAGGGAAAACCCTTTGGTGGGTCATTTAGTGGCCAGCCACTGGCTACAAATGGACCACTGGCTGGAGGTTCCCCCCTCCCAGTATAACATAATGAAAAGGATCTTAACTTTCCCCCCAGTAACTGAAATATCAGGCCCAAAATAAGCACACTGATGGCATTTGAAGACTTTCATTGATTTAAATGGTATTGGTTTAGGCCTTAGTTGGGCATATGCAGAACTTAACTACTGGAAGATACTTGAGTAAAGCTTATTTTTCTTAACTTTCTCTGTTATGTTCGTCGGATGCCGTAAACAAATTTGATTGATTGATTGAACTTTCTCAGGTTCCCTTTTTGTCGTTCCCAAACCCACCCACCCATATAACTGTATACTCCCAATATTGGCTGGAAGTTCCCTCCCTCCCAGTATAACATAATGAAAAGGATCTTAACTTTCCCCTCAGTAACTGAAATATCACAAAATGAGCACACTGATGAAATTTGAAGACTTTCATTGATTTCAATGGGTACTGGATTAGGCCTTAGAGAAAGGTGAGAATCTTGAGAGCAGCCCTTCCCCTGCACTTGCAAAAATAAAAAATAAAAAAGTGGGGGCCTTTTACTCACCTGGCTATCTCTCTGAGTCCAGTGGGAATGCTTCAGCCACTGGGTCTCGCCACTGATAGTCTCCCCACTCAGCTTCTCTGTGGGGGAACAGAAGAAGCTGAGGAGGAGGCAAAAAATAATAATAATTTTTTTAAAAATCACTGAGCATGCTCAATATGGCTGCCAGGGCATTTTCCGAAATGGTGTTGGCAGCATCGGTGCCATATTAGAAAAAGGCAGCCAGTCTGCACATGCTCAGACCAGCTGCCCCTTTCCAAAATGGCACCAACGTTGCCAACACCATTTTGGAAAAGGTCTGCAGATGCTCAGAATGGCCGTGGTGGCCATTTTAAGCATGCTCAGTGATTGTTTTAAAAAGAATTTGCCTCCTCCTTGGCTTCCCGTCCTCCCCCTCCCACGACAGAGAAGCTGAGTGGGAAGGGATCCAGAGGTAGCAGTAAAAGGGGCCTTTTTTGTTGTTTTTTTGCAAATGCAGGGAGCAGCTTTGATTTTTTCCAAGATATCTCACAAGATCATAAAACTGTTCATGAGAACTACTGCAGATCTCACTGTCAGTTCTCAATTCTCATAAGAATCATTTTGATTTTTGTTTCAGCTCTACTTCTGTGGAGTCCTTTTCCTTGGATAGTTCCTGTTCAATTACTGAACTACATTAACCAAGGGAATAGCTATAATAGAGACAGGTGGTGCAGGTGCACCCGGTGCCCACGAACCTGGGAGGCCCATGCTCCCTGGTGCAACTGCATCCCCTGTAGCTGGGAGAATGTCAGGGGGACCCCATTCCATCTACTGCACCAGAGTCCCTTCTGACCTAACTACCCCCTGACTTTAATTGTACTTTTCCTACAGCATTTGAAAAGATCAGAACTCATGGTGCTATTGATGCAAGTCAGCTGTTTCGGGGTTCGTAGTTGTATACATTTGAAGATCTGGGGAATCTGATAACATAGCCAGAAAGCAAATCTAATCCTCCAACCTAACAACCACACTGCACTGTCACAAAACCTCCCATATATAAAAACTTTCAGTGATCTTTATCACTTTTAAAGTGCCCAGACTCCCTGCCCATAGCATAGACAAAGATGCAAGATTCCCTTCCATGTGAACCTCTTTCAAAAGGCAGGGCTAGTTTCAATTTCTGCACTTCTTTCAAAAAAGGTGTACTCTGTGCCTAGGCAGGCATTGCCAGCAAGTAGTAAATTAATTCCACATGTACATGGAGAAAAGATGAGGCAAGGCTGTGGTCTGACAGCCCATCAGATCATAAGTAAATACAAAAACCTCTATAAAAAGAGCTATTTGGCAGTTAGAGAGGAGAAAAGCCTCTGAGAAGGCAAAAGTCCATATCCAATTGTTACCTAGCTGCGTAGCAGCCCATGTTTAATAGTTGTATGTAAAGTTATTTTATTTTTCTTCTCTCTTACTATCACTTTTACACAAACTTAACTCACACATTTTTCCTATTGTTGAGGCACTTCACCAGTACAGATAACCACTCAGGAAAGTTCTGCATTAGGCTCAATATAGCGATCTAGAATATTAAATTAAAAAAATTATTGTATTTAAAAATCTTCCTGCTTGATGGAAAACTGGTCATCTTCCTCAATCCCCAGTTTTATCATAACAAACAAACACTTGGTTTTATGACATACTTGTGGGGAAATTTAAGCCATGCTTTGATCATCACTCAGATTCTAAAAATAAAATTTTTGTTGCTAGCAGAAGCCAAGCAATGTGCTAAATATTTCCTTCTGTTAGGAAATCTTTAACAAGCTTGCCTCTCCGTCTTTAGGCTCAGATGAAAACCAAATTATAAATTATTTTTAATTAAACCAGTTCTTATAGTAGTGGGCATTTTTAGACGAGACGCCAGGGGCGTAGCAAGGTTGAGAAGGGCCCAGGCTCAAGTTTCAGTTACGGGCCCCCTATGCGCGCGCGTGCTTTGCACGCGTGCGCTCCAAAACCCCAAAGTGGGCGGGGCTTAAGGGATGGGACCTTAACATGCATTTAACATTAATGCATGTTAAAGAGCATTAATCCCAGGTTACCTCTCACTTACACCAAATAATCAGAACGATCTTGTAAAACACACACACACGTCAACTCGTTGCTCTACTCATGAGATCAATTCGAGTTGCTAGCGAGAAAGTGTTAGTTTCCTTCAAGCAATGACTTGTGAAACAAACCAGGGCTTTATTTTTCCCCCCTCTCAAAATAACCCCCACACACACACACACACTCAATCTAGCTCCCTCACAAAGTGGGCATGAAAAATAATATAAACAGCTTCATAAACTGTCTAAATGGATACGGGCACATTTTCCTTCAGCAAAAATTAAATATTGATTCATTTTCACTTTGCAGCTCCCCAGGGAGTCTGCCTGGTCTCCTTCTGTCAGGATTCAGCTAACTATTGCCCGTTTGGTACATCTGTTTGTAACCATTAAGCAAAGTTAGGCGTTGCTGAAAATGAATCAGAAAAGGGGTGTATTGGTGCCCTATGCAGCCCTGCAACATGCAGATACTAAAGGTTAAGGTTAAGGCGATGTTAAAGTGGAGTTCGCGTTGTGTGTGTCTGCGAGGGAGAGAACTGGGTAGCTGGGAGGGAGGGCAGGGCACACGGGCACAATGAGCTTGCTGCCCATTCTGATTCTACAAAATGCTCTAGCAGCAGCATCCAGAGCGAGTGACTTAGGGATCCTCCTTGGACTCAGCTAGGACTTTCAAACTTCCAGTTCCCAGAGAACCAGCAGTTTGCAAACACCCAGGGTAGCCGTGGGGCAGGATGAGAATTGACTCGCACTGCTTTGCCTGGGGAAAGCCCCCTTGAACTCTGCTCGGTGCCATCTCAGCGCCCTGTGCTCTAGGGGAAGGGGGGGGTCCCCATAGCAGCACACACCCCTCTCCAGGGCACCCCCAGTGACAGCTGGCAGTGGCAAGGGACAGCAAGTCGCCCCCCCAGGGCGCCGCTTACCTGCCCCAGGTTCCTGTAGCCATAGAGCAAGGCCAGCCTCTCCGCCTTGGCCGGCCCCCCCACGGCCCAGTGGTTGGTGTAGACCAGGCCAGGCAGGCGGCGGGCAGCACGATCAGCAGCCAAGCCGTGGAGAGGGGTCACCGCAGCATGGTAGCAGCAGCAGCTGGTGCAGGAGGAGAAGCGCTCAGCTCACCGGGCGCTGTCTGTGCGGGGCCCGGGTGGCTGCTGCTGCCGAGGCTGGGCGGTGCGGGGAGCAGCGCCTTTTAAAGCAACCGCCTAGTCGGCTGCGGGGGGAAGGATGCACCTCCGGAGAAGGAGGCTGCGCCGCTTTGGCACAGGATCTGACCCGTGAGCCAGGCAGTGCCCTGCACCTCGCCAGCCGAGTCCCCACCTTCTGCCCGGGCCCAGAGGGAGCCAAGGAACGGCGGCTCCAAGGGGTGGGATGGCAGGGAGCCTCAAACTACTAACAGCCAGCCTGCCTGCCTCGTGGTGGGCTGAAGCAAAAACGCCGACGCCAGGGAACGCAGTACACACACGCAACGTGCGACGTTGGGCCAGGCGTGCGTGTGGAGGTGGGGCTAAAGGGCTCCGAGTCCAACGGGTAGCTGCTAGTGTGGACTCACCCAGGCGGCGGCGGCGGAAGGAGGTGGGGTGGGGGTGGGGCATCATCAATCAACATGATCATCATGTACAGCTGGGGGTTTTTTTTGCCGCAGCTCCACCTGGGCGCCCCTGCCAAGGTGGCAGGGGGGCCCAGGTGGAGCCTCGGCAAAAAAAAAACAAAAAACTCGGGCAGATCCCCCAGAGAGCAGGGCCCGGGCTCAAATGCGCCCCCCCACGCCACGGTAGCTACGCCCCTGTGAGATGCCATTTCTCTCAAACTGCAGAGTCTGAGAGAAACAAACTTGCACAGGAGGGTTTTAGACATTCCTCCCCCAACCCCGGATACCAGAATTTGGCCAGCACCATTGGAAACAGTGGACTCGCACAAAGATTGGGGTTTTATAAGCAGGAGTTCGCTATATTCAATGGCACTGGCCGACTTTCAGTATCGGGGTGGGGCATCTAACACCAATCCCACACACCACCCTGGTGTGAGTTTATTTCTCATGAACTCTGCAGTCTAGGAGAAATGGTGCCTCATCTAAAAACACCCATAGAAGGATTTATTGCAGGAAACCAACTATTATTAAGTATTTATATAGCGCCATTAACGTACTTGGCGCTTTACAACTGTTGAAAATAGACAGGGTTCTGCCCTGGTGGGCTTACAATCTCAGACAGACAAGGAAGGGGAGATGAGGAATGGGGTTTACAGAGGGAGAGACGAGGATACTTTCATGATGGCGTTACGTTGCAGGTACACGTGCTTGGCTTAGTTACATAGGTACATCGGTGAAGGAAGGAGACTAAGGAGATGAAGAGCAAAGGAAATGGAAGAGATCGGTTTTCAGGAGGGATTTGAAGGGAGGGAGGGAGAGGAGTCAATGTGTTTGGGGAGGGAGTTCCAGGTATTGGGGGGCAGCAAGGGATAATGGGCGAACACACTTTGAGGAGCAGCGGAGCTATGAGCAAGCATGGGTGGTGGTAGAGGAGGAGCAGAGCTTTCAGACGGGAGCATAGCAGGAGACTAGTGTAGAGAGATAGGAAGGCAAGACCATGAATAGCCTTTAGGTAAAGATGAGACACTTATGCTGAATGTGTTCGGGTACAGGGAGCCAGTGGAGAGAGGAGTGGAAGTGCTGCACGTGATCAAAGTGGCGGGCAAGGTGGATGATCTTGGCAGCAGAGTTTTGAATAGATGGGAGGGGGGCAATGTGAGAGCGGGGAAGTCCAGTGAGAAGGAGATTGCAATAGTCAAGACGAGAGAGAATCAGAGCATGAACTGGGGTTTTAGCAGTGAGGAAAGGATGGATTTTAGCGATGTTGCGCAGGGAGAGACAACAGGATTTAGCAACAGATTTGATCTGAGGTTTAAAGTTTCTTCAAAGCAATAGCATGTATGAAAGGGATGCCCCTAGAAAAATCAACAGGGCACCATGATGGAAAGATCATAATATCTAGTCTGCTCATTTACATAGGCATCATTGTGGTGTGATTCATCTAAAAGCAATGCAGTTACTTCAGATCTACATCAGTGTGACAGGACAGAACTTAGTTCACTTTGGTATAGTAGCATATTTTGGGGGTTGGGTGGGGGTGGGTAGCAGCTTGTTTTAAAAATGAGCAGCTATAAATTTAATTTTGACTCTAGTTCATTATTGTCACTGAATATATATCTTCCATGTCTCTGCCAGGCACATTGCTGCTGCTACTGAACAACAACAATAAATGAACAACATAATATTCCCTTCAGAAATACTCTCCTTGTTTGGAAACTTCCTTACAATTTTTTCTGATGTTTTGGAATTAACTAAAAAGGTACACAAAGCATCACAAGGGTGAATCTTTCTACCTTATGACTACTAGAAGGTTACAAAGCCTTCAATTTCAAACTGAAATCTATGGCACAGCCTCATGAGCCACCCCGAGCTGTTTTCAGGAGGGGCGGAATATAAATCGATAAAATAAATAAATAAATAAAATAAATGAGTGAACATGGGGCATAAGTGGTGAATAGAGAACATGATGGAGAAATTAGATTTGTAGATTTTCCCCTTCTCCTTCCTTCAGTATTCATTCCTGGACACAATCCTTCAACTACTAAAGTCAATGGCAAAACTCTCATGGATTTTAATGGTAGAGGACTGTCCCCCTGTTTGTAATGTCCTCAGCGTACACATATTGAGCTATGTCCTAAATCAGGCCCTGATCCTGCAGTTTGTTGCAAGCATGTGGACTGCTGTGCTCCATTTAGGTACTCACACAGAGCCCCATCAACCTCATCACAAAATTAACTACAGTATCAGCACCTCAAATAGTAATCCTTTTATCCTATCTGAGAAATGATCTGGGGGCTTTGTGTATTTTTATTGTCTATTCATATTTATTTGAGAGAGAGAGAAAGAGTCACAGAACGAAAGAGTACACAAATATATGTTGCCTTATACGTGCTTTTTGTATTTGCTCCGTTTTTACAATAAAGAGAAACTGGGTGCCCCAGGATTCTGTAGTGGGACTGCTGCTGTTTAATATATTCATTAATGATCTGGAAAAGGGAGTAAAGAGCAAGGTGATCAGATTTGCAGATGACACAAAGTTATTCAAGATAGTTAAGCTTGAAAGGCAGACTATGAGGAATTACAAGAGGATCTTGCACAATTGGGTGTCTGGGCGATCAAATGACAAATTAAATTTAATGTTGATAAGTACCAAGTGAAAGTTAGCTTGTGGAACTTATTGCCAGAGGACGTTGTTAAGACCAATACCATCACTGGGTTTAAACGTGGACTGAATAAATTATTGGGGGATAAGTCCAACCTCTGATGGTTGGAAGTTGGGAGTAAGGAGCAGGTCCATATCACTCCATATGACCTGGTGTGTATTACAAAGGTGACTGAAGGTGTTCACTGTTGAAGACAGGATAGGATAGGATAATATAGGTTGCTGCACTTGAAGGACTGTTGGTCTGACCCAGTATGGCACTTCTAACAGTCTTATTTCATGAAATGCTTATTTGGGGATTCATTCTTATTTGATTCTAATTTATGTGCTTGAACTAAACAGAAAGAGAGATGCTAGGGGAGGCTGAAGAGGGACCAGTCCTGTCTCTACCTGCAGTTTCCTGCCTGCAAGAAATGGGGCTTTCTTGAGAGGCGAGAGCACCCAGAGCTTAAATAGTCTCATCCCAGTCATAAATGGAAGGAAGGGGAGCCCAACAGCCATTTATGGCTGGGATGAGACTATTTAAGCTCTGGGTGCTCTTGTCTCTCATGAGAGCCCCATTTCCTGCAGGCAGGAACCTGCAGGTAGAGACAGGGCTGTGCCCTCCTCACCCTTCCCCAGTATCTCTTTTGGGTTGGCAGAAAGCAGAACCCCCACCCCCACCTCCATCTGCCTTCTTGGACTGGTCATTGCAAGCATACAGCTAGCCCTGTAAAACTGGAAATGGATAGCAGGGAGTGGGTTACTCCACTATGACCTGTTGGTCACTTCTCTGAAGCAAATGAACCTGGCCTTTCTCAAAGTTAGGACTCTGGAGCAGATGAACCATTGATCTGACCCAGTATCGGCCCTTTTATATTCTTTATTGGGGCTGGCTAAGGAACTTTTTCCTTAGCCATGACTGGCCAACAGTGACATGCTTTTTTTGCCCACCCTGCAGGACCTTGGGCTTTTAGTCATTTAGTCATAGCATTTAGTCATAGCAACCTAGCAGTGTGCCAGTATTTAGAGGAAAAATGGGACAACAGAACAAGGTTATTTAGAGCAATTAATATGCCATATGGGGAGCATCGCAGAATGGGATAAGGGAAAACAGGGAGTCCCTGAGGGTTAAGATGGCCTGAATTTTTTTCTCTCTCTCTAGTAGATGGGAAGGTGGAAAACATCACTTATAAACATCACTGAGCAGTCAACAACTGGTGTCATTGGAGCACATTACACCGGTGCGCCGAGCTCTGCACTGCCTGCCTATAGTCTTCTGGGCCTGATTCAAGGTGCTGGTTTTGACCTATAAAGCCCTAAACGGCCTGGGCCCTAGCTACCTGAAGGATTGACTCTCTTCCCATTCCCCTGCGTCAGAGGACGCCCTCCTGGAGGTTCCACGATATAGGTGGGTGGTGACCGATAGACGGGCATTCTCGGTGGCTGCTCCAGTGTTGTGTGGAACTCGCTCTCAGGGGGTGTCTGCTTCAGCCCAGACCTTCTCACTTTCAGGCGTTCGTGTAAGACATGGTTTGTCTGCCAGGCATTTGGGGGGGGGGGGATGGGTGGAGGGGCTTGGAGGGTGTGGTGGTTCTTTTTCTGCACATTTTATGACTGCTCTTAATTACTTTAACAGTTTTATAATATTATAATTGTATTTTATTTTATTATGTTATTTTGCTATAAGCTGCTCTGAGCTGCCAGAGGCAGGAGGGGTGGGGTATAAGTATATACAATAAATAAATTCCCTTTGTCCTTTCTCCAACCTTGATGTTAGTGTTCTGTGGGCCGATAGTTGTTTCAATGGTGTGAGGAAAGTGACAGAGGCCAGGTGTAGAAACTTCATGGCAGACAAGCCTGTGCAAGTCTTGGGAAAAGGGCTCTGGGGGCTCAGACAAAGGACTGGTCAAATCTATACTGACTGGATATTAATTTGGCTGACAATTTGAATAAAAGGTTGCTGTCTGATTTAAAATGCAACTTGGTGTCCTGCCTTTCTGTCTACTGTATGGTAACAAAGTCATTAAAAAACTCAGAGCTACATTTGCCATCAAATATGTTGGGCATGGTTTTATGTAATGCAAAAACAGCGTTGAACTAATGTGTGTTGTCTGCTTAATCATAGGATTTAACAGTATATTCTTAGAAAGTTACATAAACTAAAGATTCCTAATTTGCTGATACTTTAAATTCATTACCATGACAAATTATGCAAAAATTAAAGATTTAGCAAACACAGAGAAGAGTTCCTAAAACTGTCAGCTTTCAACATCTGTCAGTTCACGCTATTAATGATTATACTAAAACTGTTTTTAATTGCACTGAGCATTCGATATATTTCATGTGGAAAGTTTGAGGAATTCAACAGGAATCCTTTTCTTAACTGTACACACAAAGGCTATTGTATTCACACTATTTAGCATGCATAGGTTGTCACATCTCAGCTAAACGACTACATGTTGATTGACTTTTGTAAAGTTTATTGCTGCCAAGCAATAATCAAACCCTCCCCATCGCCAATTGAAAAGGCAGGCCTTTAAGATTAGTTGTGAGCAAGCAAATCAGTAATCCAGGGAGCTAAAATAGAGTCAGATTATTTTTATGTTTATGTAAAGTGTTAGTAACCTAAATCCAGAGATGGAGCCTTTTTTCCAAAAATCAATTAGTCTTAAGGGGACCCAGGGACAACATATTACCCATAAAAAGGAGAACGAATAAGGATTGTTATTCTACTGGTCAGAGATGGGTTTGTTACAGTGGATGTAAGGTAATGAAACGAACAACATGAACACTTCAAAAATTGCCTCATTAAGTCCACATCTTAGAAAATGATAACATTGGTGATACAACCTCCCATCCTTCAATGTGAGACTGCCATTCTTCTAAAACCTCCAATTTCTCCATCTGTCTCTTGGCCTCATTTATGTTGGAACAGACAGCTTTCATGGCTTGGAGAGCTTCCATTAACACTGTGTATTCACTGTGTTTCCTTGGAGTCCGCTTTAATAACTCCTATTTATACATTTAAAAAAAAATAATCAGTCTCTAATCTTCAACTGTACATTACAGGAGGCTCAAATTGACTAGATTACTAAAACTAAGCAGAAGATATCATTTATTAGATCAAACAGTCAGACGACTCCAGCATCTTGGCAAGTCAATAAACTTCAAAGAAACAAACTAGCAAAAAATAAGACAGTGACATTTAGAAAGAGTTTCCATTTCAGTTCTTTTTCCAAAGAATGTTCTTCCTCATAGGACAGTCATCATTCTACACTAAAAACCACACTTGTCTGAAAGCACTTGCTTGTTATTCCAAATAAATAAACCCAAAGAGGCTGGGGGGGGGGGGGGGGGGGGAACTATTTTACATTATTTCCAACCATTTTTCCAACCACTGTATTTATTTTGTGCATTCACATGTCAATGGACTCATATCATTCCTCTTAGAAGTAGTTAATCAATTTTCCCTGTTTGTTGTAATTTTCACACAATAACAAGTAATAGAAAAATGTTTAAAAATAGAACAGTGTAATTATAAAAACAGAGAAACTGACTGGGTGACTCATGAATACATGTAGTACTTGACATACTGCCATACAGAGCTGAAAATATTTCTGATGTCGAAATCTCACAAATTTTGTTATTAAAAAACCCCACAAGCAATTGATAACTGATGAATAATCAAAACACAAATAAACTCAGACACCCTTTAAAATAGTGTTCGTCTTTTTCTCAGGGTGAAAACAGACATGATGCTAACCATCCTTGGTGGTCATTTATGCATGTTTCAGGGCTGCATAGGGCACCAATACAGCCCTGCAACATGCATAAATAACCACCAGGGGTGGTTAAAGGGTGGTTAGCGTCATGTCTGTTTTCACCCTCAGTTATTTTAAACAATGTTCAACACAAATTTGCTATGCATATGTTTTCTTTTTTTTAATACATCATAGGGCATTTTTATACAAGACACTCTCCACGCACTACCCATCCACCCCCCACCCACTATACATATTACAGGGCACCCATAGGGCAACACTGCAGCTCTGCAACATGTATAGTGGGTAGGTGTAGGGTGGCCACACCACCCCTTTAAAAGACGACGCTTATGAAAAATACATGGTGCAGGATTGCACTGGGAACCAATGAAGCCCTGCAACATGTATTTTTCATAAGTGTCCTCTTTTAAAGGGGAGGTATGGCCACCCCAGGTGGGTAGATACTGGGTGGAGACTGTCTTGTGTGAAAATGCCCATCGCGGCTAATCTTCTGTTGTTTATTTTGAACACCAGTAATTCTGAGTTCCAACAGACTGAGAAATTGCAATGGTTTATTGGCATATTTTAAACAAATAGCATCATTTTTCATGATTTGCCAAACAACAACACAAACACAAGTACTTTGTATCTACAAATCTGTGTGTCATTTTTTGTTCTAAGTTTACTACTTAAAAATAAAGGTGCCAGTTCAGATAAACACTAAAGTATGTGTCTGGTTTTAAGAAGAAGTAACACTAGCTTTATTATCAAAGCATTTATGCATATGCTAAAGTATCCCACTAAAATCAATCTCATTACAGTTAGATGAATGGCTTTTTCTCCTCAGTAATGACGATGACCATGGCAAAGCAACTGACAATAGAAAGACCCTAATTCTTTCAACCCAACTAAACGTAACAGGGCTTCTCTAACTGAAAAAATGGAAATTTTGCCACTGAATTTAGTCAACACAGGGTGAAAACAGACATGACGCTAACCCCCCTTTAACCACCCTTGGTAGTCATTTATGCATGTTTCAGGGCTGCATAGGGCACCAATACAACCCTGCAACATGCATAAATAACCACCAAGAGTGGTTAAAGGGTGGTTAGCGTCATGTCTCTTTTTACCCACAGGACTAGTCCGGTATCTGTTAAGGCAGTGGTTTCCCCAAATTTTCTTGTGTAATCCCATGTGGAGACTTAAATATAATCCTGTAACCTCAGAGAGCAACAACTGCATGCAAAGTATATCAAATATCAATCAGGGCATGCCCTGATCTCTTCTTGTCCGAACTCACCGCCTGGGAACTCTGTATTAAGGAGAGATTGTTGTGAATGAAATGCTTAAATGAGTTTAGCAAAAAGTTCTCTCTGGAATAAAAAGCTCTAAGTAATGAAAAAAAAATACCTTCAAGAGAAGGGGATACTTGCATATTCTCTGAATTGGTGTTACTAGATAGCCTTCTAATGGGACATCTGTGTTCTTCCGTCCTCCAAGCAGCATGCAGTTCTAGATGGCAAATAAATTACTTGTATTACAAAAACATAAGGATGTGACATTTCCCCTGTCTATTTATTTTACATGAGTTCATGGGAGATGCATGAAGTTGCTTTGTATGTTTTCTATGAGCCATCAGTCACTGTTCTAAAATAGCGACAAGACTATTAAAAAAAAATCTCTCAAAAGTGTCAACACAAACACCTATATTTAGAACAGGAGGGTAGTGTAGACAAAATTAATATTAAGGCAGCTTTGAAAAAGTGCCATTAAAAATGCATCTGCCCAGACATACAATTACCAAACACACTCTTAACCATATCAGTTAAAAAGACATGAATAACCCAAATAAGGCTTTGATCCTCAGCAGGTGGGGGCAGGGGGAATGGCAGGATAGCCATCCCGAAGTGGGTGCTCACCCAGCCATTTAATTAGGTGGGCTAATTACCTGGTCATGTGTTGCCCATGAATGCTCAAGCATGGAGTCCTCCCAATGAATATGGTGAACGCCATGGAGGCTAATCCTGGCTAATGTGCCAATACGTTGCCATGCCATTTGCTGGCAGGGCAGAGTGATGGAATGGCTCGTGGCAGCCAGGCTGAATGGAGAACCAGGGGAAGGGAAGAAGAGGGGGAAAGGAGAGCATCAGAGAAGCTAGTGGAGGTGCTGAACAGCGTACTGGCTGAGAGCAGGGGAGAAGCAGAGCACCTATCAGCGGCACTGACCAAAGCACTGGATGGAGGAGTAGAGGAACAGAGCAGATGGCAGTATTAATAAATGGAGTGTCAGTCAATGGAAGGGTTCTAGAAGCAGGACAGCAGAGAGGCTAGCAGTGGTACTGAAAGTAGTGCTGGCTGAGGGGATCTGCCGAGGTCCTCTACCTAGCCCCACCAGAAAAACAGAT
Organism: Sphenodon punctatus; assembly: GCA_003113815.1. Lineage (NCBI taxonomy): Eukaryota > Metazoa > Chordata > Lepidosauria > Sphenodontia > Sphenodontidae > Sphenodon > Sphenodon punctatus. The sequence continues at coordinate 750,411 of QEPC01007521.1, read as the reverse complement.
ACCACTAATGGCCAAAGTGCCCCCAGTCACCACCTTTACCTCTTCACAAAAGCCCAAGCCATGACAGGATCAATCGGCACCTGTAACCCCTCCTCATCCTCGCATCGCCCTTGTTTGTTAGATTTGCACTCACAGGGTGGGGGTGAGCGTAACATTCACACTCCAAACCATCACTGCCATGCCGTTTGCTTTCACCCAAAGGCCTGCACTAGCGCACACCCCATTAGGACGTGAACCAATGCAGTAATTTGAGAAACAGAGCTTATATTTTACTTGCATATAAAAAGATATTACTCCAGTGCAGTGGGTTTTTATTTTTGTTTTTTCAAAGGAGGTTTTTTCAAAATCAAAATAGTACTACTGCTGGTTTGACTATTTTATATTAAGTATATCCTGTGAAAAGACAGAGGAGTTTGGCATATATAAAAGAAAAAGTATCCATAGATTCTTGATGCTATATAAAATACGTAAAATAATAAGTCCATCCATCAAGGACCCACAACACAAGGGGCATGGGCATTGACAAGGAGTGCAGAATGGAAGCTCTCAAGAACAGAAAAGAATATTTGTTTCTTATGTGAGACACACAAATGGAATTTAATACAGCGTAGCAGGGTGTTTGGGGCAAGATTTTGAAGGATCAGGCCCTCAACATTCTGCTTCTGAGTCACCAGAACCAGCAATGAAACAGTTAAGTTAGGACTCTATAGGAAAGCATGATGTGACTGGATATGGACTGGTCACATGGCCCTGGCTGGGCTTAAAAGGAAGAACAGAAGCCCAACTAGTAAGAAAGAACTTGGAACCAATAGGTTGAGGGGTTCCTGGAGTCACCCTTCTAGGGAAAGGGTTAGGGAGTCCAGGAAGATCCAAAAAAGCAGAGCCTTAGGCTAGGGTGACCCTAGGGAAAGAGCTAGGGACAGGACCGGCTTTACCGTGGGGCAGGTCAGGGCAGGGCGCCCCGAGTCCTGCTCCCTAGGGGGGCCCCACACTGCCTGCAGCCTGTCTAGCCTGCCGCACTGCTAAAGTTGGGGAGGGATTTGGCTGGTCGTCACTCAGCCCACTCACCTCCCCCTCTGTACAAGATCTTTTTCTCAGACGGTTTTCTATTCTGAGCCTCTCAGCCTGGCTCTAGTTACACCCTCTGCCTCCACCTTCTCCTGCATCGTGGCTCCGCATCCTGCTGCTACTATGGCAGCCTGGAGTTGCACAGCACTGCAGGTGCTGGGGCAGGCCTGCAGACGGGCTAGCCTGCACTACATGATGTGGCAAAGCTGCACATGCATGCTGGCACACACCTAAATCCCCACATTTTCCCATCGTTGGGACTGTTGTGGCCTGCATGCAGCACTGGCAGACTCAGGGCTGCTGGGACCGTGGGCTGTGTTGCTGCCCTGCCCCCTCGCTGCCAAGAGGGTCAGAGCATGACGACACAACACCAGGACTGAGAGGAAGAATGGAGGGAACATGCAGCCTCCTGTGCCATTAAGTGCTGTGCTCTCCGGTTGGCCAACCCACACCACCACTCTGCTCTCCCACAAGAGAAGGGCCAACCCGGATCCTGGATTGGTCCCTGCAGTCGGCTGGGGGCGCCCTCCTCCAGGTCCCCCAGGTTTCTCAGGTGTCTTGCAGAAGGTGTTCTCTGCGGCTGCCCTGCGGCTGTGGAACTCCCTCCCGCCGGAGGTCCACCTGACCACCAACCTCCCCTCTTTCTATAGACAATTTAAGACCTGGCTGTTCTGCCGTGCCTTTCCCGAGGGAAATGGGGTGGGTGGGTGGTAAACTGTATTACTGTTGTTTTTATTGTTTTAACTTGTTTTAATATGTTGTTAGCCGCCCAGAGATGCTTTGAGCAGGAGGGGGTGACATATACATTTTATAATAAATAATAAACCCACTGAGCAGCAGCAGTTCAACGGTGAGTCCGCCAGTGGCTCTCTCCCCCCTCCAGTCCTCCCAATCCCTGCTGGGTTTTTTGGGGTGGCAGCCAGGAGGAAGGGGAAGGGGCCGGAGGTGGCTGGGGCTGGCTGCTGAAACAAGGCATAATGGGGGAGGGGGTTGAGGGAAGAGGCTGCTGCTGACCATCTTGGGGATTTTGCTGGGGGGCTATTGTGGGAGGGCCTGGGGGTTGGGTGCACGCAGGGACTGGGACCGTGGGGGTGGGGCTTGGGAGCAGAGGGATGGGGGATCATGGGGGGCTTGGAAAGGGGCTATGGGTGCGGGCTCCTTCCAGCTGGATGGAAAAAGAGAGCAACAATTCAATGTTTGAACTGATTTTGAACTGTGTGTTGGGGTGGGGGTTCAATATTATTATTATTTATTATTAACAAACATTTATATAGCGCCAGCAGCGTACCTGGCACTTTACAAAGTAATAAAATAGACACGGTCCCTGCCCCTAGGGCTTACAATCTGAGAGACAGGAGCTGGGGGAGAGACTTAGGAAGGGGAACAGAGGGAGAGACAAGGGGTCTAACATTCATGAAGATGCGAGGTCTCAAGTGCACGTACTTGGCTTGGTTACGATGAGAATGACAGCAGGCAGGTCCATGTTGCAAGGATAAGGGTAAACCGATCGTAGGTATAGGAATAGTGGCTCAGCAGGATAAAGAGTCAGACAGAGCAGAGCGAAAGAGGTGAGTTTTAAGGAGAGATTTGAAGGTATGAAGGGAGGGGGCAAGGCGGATGTGGACAGGGAGGGAGTTCCAGGCATGGGGGGCAGCAAGTGAGAAGGGACGAAGGCGCTTAGGGGAGCAGGGAAGGCGTGGAAGGGTGAGAGAAGGGACAGAGGAGGAGCGAAGTGCACGGGCTGGAGTATGGAGGGCGATAAGTGCAGAGAGATAGGGGGGAGCAAGGGATATGCTGCAGAGAAGGATGATCCAGACCATGGATCTGTCCCTCTCCTTGTGTGCATTCCCTGTCAGCTCACTTTCTTAAGCTTGCTTTTTCTGTGTTTTGGTGTTTATTAAGAAACAGGCCCTAATCCAGGAACTGGAAAGGCGCTACATAAAATCTTGCTAAGGGCTGCATTTATTTATTTTATTTATATTTATAAAACAATTTTCTACTCTGCCCCTCCTGCTCCAAGCAGCCCAGGGCGGCTTACAGCATTACGCACAGATAAAATGCATAAAACCAAAACAATACATTAAAAGAGAAGGCAAAATAACCCAGAGAATAAGTGGCTGCATATACTCGTTGGCCACAAAAAGGTATACACTTACAGAAAATATAACAAGTAAACCAACAACCTGTATGTTAATGGCAACAAATGTTAAAAGGAAAAATGAGACAAAACACTCCCAAAAAACGTTAAAATATATTACTGAACAGATGAATGTGAACAAAAACCAAGGAATACAAAATTTAACAATGACACAAACAACTTCCCTACTACAACATGGCACAGACAAAATCTGTATAACAAACGGGGGCACAATGCAAGCTTCATTTGGAAGTGAGGAATAAGGTTCAGCCAATTCGGCATAGTGAAGACATCATAAACATCACTAAGCCCAAGCCATTGAGGAAGGAAAGCTATAGAGAAACACATCCGGCAGGGCAGGTCTTACCAGCAAGACGCTACATTAGGAAGTTTCATTTCGAAAAAAGTAAAGGGAAGCAGTTCAATGGTCCACTGGGCAGGATGTTTTAGGTATTCAACGTAAAGGGGAATGTAATCGATTTTGTATAACACCACAACTATGTTTTTGAAAGTTCTGTTGCACGAGTAAGAACAGCAGGACATCATATTTCTGAGGAAGCATTCCAGCGAAACGTCAATACTTTCACCTTCAGAGAAGTTTTATTGTTTCCTGCTTCATTTCTTTTTCCATCACTGCATTGTGCCCCCGTTTGTTATACAGATTTTGTCTGTGCCATGTTGTAGTAGGGAAGGTCTTTGTGTCATTGTTAAATTTTTTATCCCTTGGTTTTTGTGCACATTAATCTCTTCAGTAATATATTTTTACATTTTTTGAGGTGTTTTGTCTATTTTTCCTTTTAACATTTGTTGCCATTAACATACAGGTTGTTGGTTTACTTGCATATACTCGTTGAACAGGAGCGGGGACGGAACGGAACCTTGAGGAACTCCACACGTGAGGTCTTGTGGAGATGAAGTTTAGCCCTGGGCCTGAGGCTCCTCACCGCATGGGGGGTGCGGCCTGTGGCCTCGCAGGGTTGGTTGATATAATGTTGGACCAGCTGAGCTGGATGATCTGTTTGAATTAAACTTCTGTGTTGTGGGTATATGTGTAAGCTAGGGATAGCTGAAGAGAATGCAGGTCCACACCATGGATCTATTCCTCTTCTTGTATGTATGCTCTCTCTACTCACTTCCCTTAAGCTTGCTCTTTCTGTGCTTTGTGTTTGAGATCCAGGCCCCAATCAAGGAACTGGAAGAGGACCACATAAAATCTTACTAACGGCTCCGCTTGGCCCCGGGCCTGAGATTCCTCACCCACACTTTCATGGGATGTGCTGTCTAAGGCCTTTGGCATGGCTTCTCCTGGGTGGTGTTTTCTGGAAAACAAGGTTCACTCACCCATTCCAGACTGATTTGTTTTAAATAAGAGCTGTTTCCTGTTTATCATATCTGTGTCCTGCGCATCCTTTAATCTAAAACAGATGTTAATGTTCTTTGGTGCACATTGTACTGAAGGGTTAAAAACAACTTGTATGGCAATTCACTGTAATTGTCAAAGGGGAAGTGGGTGGACCTGAGGGAAGTGGGCAGGGCTGAGGGGCCCCCACATTTTGTCTTCGCCCTGGACCCTGCAATTTCTAAGGCCGGCCCTGACTAGGGATATCAGGAAGGCCTTACGCCTGGGAGGGCCTCGGATTAGACACCAAGGGCAAGCTGAAGGGAGTCTTGGGAGGAGGATCCAACTCTTGGGGCAGGAAGCCCTGGGATGCGAGAACTGGAGGCCAGCCTGTTATGGAAGGGGTCAGCCTGGTATAGGAGCAGAAGGAAACAAAAGGGCCTTAGACCTGGGGCAGGTTACAAGGAAGCAGTGAAGCACATCCAGCTCTTGGAACAGAGGCCCTAGGATATAAGAGCTGGAGGCCCCGGGTATGTAAGCGACCAGCCCGCACAGCAAACCTAGCTAGGTGTGACAAATCTAGGAAACCAGGACCCAAGTACCTAGCTATGTATGAGGTAGCTAGGGAACCTAAAGATATCCACCAGCTGAGTGAGAGGCAGCTGGGGAGCCAAGGGCATGGGGAGTTGCAGGGAGGTAACTGAACTTCAACTCACCAGGTCATGTGGGGCACTAGGGAGACAACAGCACTGGGACTAGTGACCCCAAGCGATGCCAGCCACCTGGATGGAAATCTAGCAAGCACAAGAACCCCAGGAGCAGGAGGACTGATCCAGGAACCCTTCAGAGGAAGGTGTCATACAGTCAGCTTCCTGACCCATGAGACCATCACCTCCAGAAGGGGATCTGCTTCACTATCGACTCAGTCGGGCGGAGGCCTGAGCACAGGCCTGCAGGACTAAGATGCGAAACCTTGAAAACATCTCCCCAAAAGACAAGATACAGTCAGAGTCTATGAAGCCAGGAGCCAGAGGGATGACATAAGTGAGTTTGGCCCCACCTTGCCACAGACATCCAGTCCATTAGAATATGCAAGTGGCATTAGATCAAGCTACTAAGTTGTATATATGAACCAAACTAGAAAAATATGCGAGTTCATACACAGAACAGTAGGACTGGGAATAGATGAAGACACTGGTATAATATACTTCATATCTACTATGTAGCCAAGCCATATGAACTGAGGTCATTATACCAAAGAAATCAAAGCAATTTTATCAAAACCCGATACTTTTCCTACTCACACTCCAAGAGTTTCTCTGGCTTCTTTTTCCATCAAACACAAAACAGGTTATTGGAAGAGTCCTTTGCAAAATACAAGAGGACCTACCAGACAATGCAGTCCATGCAATCATACGTAATCTTCTGAAAAATACAAGTCCCTCCCTACAATAGGGAAATTCCCACATAACCTGTTAAGACCAGGGAAAATACATATGCACAGACTCAAGTCAATGGGACTGGGAATGTATGTTTGCAGGATCAAGAAACAAGATATCATAAAGGACTCTCTGCACAAAGGGGCCACAGAAGGAAAGTATCCTTAAGTGATATAGGAAATTCTTCAATTGTCTGCCTGGTGAAAAACTTTAAAGGATGTGATATATTAAGTAATCTACAGGCAGGGAGGGACCCATGACTACTGCATTTTCCTCAATGACAACAATGGGGAAAATGCACTGCCAAGTCCCTGTCTATAGGCAGTAGCAGTAAAATTCTAGTCCATGTTTAAAACAACAACAATTAAAATTTTGGACAGTTTATCCCAATGCTAATCCTTTATTCACAGCTGGTCTAATTCAGCCTTTACTCAGGTTTTAAATTATTTTGCCAAATACTTCAAATAAGGCACCCTATATCAACACGCCTTCCCCAGAAATGTGTTTATATACCTAAACAAAAATACCCTATGTGCGCCACTAAGAGAAATCCAGGATATAATTTATACACTAATGTTTCCATTTCCTGTCCTTCTGTGTAGAACTCGCTCCCACCAGATATACATCTCAATTCCTCCCTCCTCACCGTTAAAAAAGTGCCTGAAGACTTTTTTTATTCTCTATGTGCTTTTAGAAGATCCACTGCTGATTTCCCCTAAATGTATTCTTCCTTCCCTTTTAAAACTGTTTTAAATGGATTTTAGGATTTTATTGTACTTTACTGGAGGTTGTGAAGTGCTCCAAGTGCCATTTGGCAGAGAGGAGGGGGGTACTCTATAAATAAAATTATTACTATTATTTATTTTCAATGTCAGTCTTTGACAACCCCACCATTTCCAAAGAAGCTGGTTTGGTTATGGCCAGGGACCTGCGTTCATGGCATGCCATTTTCCCCATTGATACCAGTCAGGAAAACCAAATGAAAACAAGCCCCCACATGATTATGGCAGATTCAATATGAATTTCATATTTCTAAATTTGCCTGATCAAACACATACAGTTGTTCCTTTGTATTCAAGTTAAGTCAGTGATCAAAAGGAGTAGGTTGCTAATATATAGCAAAGCATCTCCTATTGACACTGCAGCTCTCAAAACAGCTCTGTATGGGATACCGTTCTTTGCCAAGTCTGGCCCTAAGCACAGGTTGGTCCTAAAATATCTTTCCAGGTCAGTCTTCTGGTTCCTTCTACACATTTGTAAATTCATTTTGCCTCCAAGGCATACAAGGTAGATTGCCCAGTGTTGTTCTGTAAACTGGTCAGGAGGTGGCACTGACTGTGTAATGCAACGAGTTTCTTCTTCTGAAAATATCACTCCTAAAATGGATCTGACCTGTAGCCACATACAGAGCAGCATCTGTAAAATGCTTTTAAAATCTGGTCTCGCATGACATGGTAAAACATCACTATGAAATCAGGCCAGTCAAAGGTTTTTAAAATTAAGTACCAAATCAACATTCACTTACCAGAAGAAAAGTCCGTACTGTTCTTATTTTGTTAAGTTCAAGCAAATGTTTCTGTGCCTTCTCGTGGTTACTGCAGTATTCATCATAGATACGAAATCGGTCTTTCTGCAGGAAAAATTATATTGTTCTATTCCTTAGTCATTTTGGTTTCCATTGTTTTAACTACCTAAGCACATTTAGAAGACAAGTACATGGGCTAGGCATCCCGCAAGGTCAACCCTATTGCTATATTTTACATCTAATTATTGTATGAATTCAAAGCCACGAAGTATTACTTTTATTAATTACTTTACAACTTTAATGAAGAGTTTGACGACATGTCTAACAGGATGGTGTAACCAAAGTAAGGACAGCCCAACGGGCACAGTTTGCCGCCGTCACCCCCAAATAAGAGCTTTAGTCAGCAAGCTGCCTGGGGAACTAAGCCATACATGCACAGGCCTCAGGAAGCCTGCACTCAGGTGGAGGTACGGTGGCTAAAAAAAAGAACTTGCGCTTGGGGTTACAAAAGGCCCCATTATTCCTGCTAGTAGCCATAACAGGTCAACTGGGGCAGCAGAGAGAGCACAGTACTCAGTCGGTCCAGAGACCAGCTCCTGAAACACATCTGTGCATCTAAGTATGGGAGTTGTGGAAAGGTAATCCACAGCGTTTTACTGACCAATATAAAAAATAAAATTTAGTGACAATATAGAAAGCACATTACCAATCAGAAGCAAGAGAATAATGGATTATTTCAAAAATTCACATTGTTAAATGAAAACTCTTATTTGATTCAGAAGTAGAGTTTATCCATGAAAGCAGCAGCTCAACACTCTGCAGCTGGAGCACAGAGCTAATGGCCATTCAGCTGAGCCAGTTGTGGGCTGGAGTAGAATTTGGTTTGTCTATGTTAAACCAAAACTCTTATTTGATTCAGAGGTAGAGTTTGTCCATCTAGGAAAACTATGACTAACAAGGTTATAGTCTGCAACCTAGAGGGCACAAGCAATTTGTTATGGATATAAGCCAAAACTCATAATGGCCTCAGGAGAGTAAAAGTATCCCTATAATCAGAGCTTTTCCCCCCCTTTTTTAAAAAGAAATTTAATGATGTATGCTAATTAAACAATTACCCAGATGACAGGGTGTTACATGTAAATAAGACTTTGGTACTTTCAGACTTTACATTTGTAATCCACAAGAGTTTGTCAACATCATTATTTGTTAGGTGTGGATACCCTCTGAAAACTATGAATGTAAGCACTATGAGTCAGGCCCCTGCATGTTGACAGGGTCACAGTGGAGGTGGTAGGCCAGGTGAAGAACTTGCATGTCGTTTTCAACCATTCCCTGTTCATGAAAACATGGGTATCGGATGTGATTTTTCAACTACACAATTTGCGTAAGCTACACTATTATTTATCCCAGGCTGACATTGCCACAGTGATCCATGCCCTGGTGACCATAAGGCTTGATTTTTGTAACTCCCTTTACTATGGGTTTCGATCACTGCTTCTCCATCGCTTACAGCTTGTTCAGAATGCAACTACATTGCTGCTTACTTGTTTGGGCAGCCATGATCACATAATGTCTACTCTGCGTTCTCTGCGCTGGCAGTCAGTAGAGTGGCAAATTGATTTTTAAGATTAGGGCCCTGAAGAACAGCAGCACAAACTGTTTAGGTCCTGACTATATTAAAGACCTGCTCCTGGAGCCTCATTCTGATGGTTATCTCAGAAGTCACATACTGTTTGGGGATCCTACCATCACACCTTACGTTAGCAGGTGATCGAGCCTTTGCTGTGGTAGGTTCCTCAGTATGGAACTCACTCCCCTCCTCCCTCTTCAACTTCTCCTTTCAAATTGTTTGAAACTTATTTTATATTGCTACTCCATTTTATGACTGTGAAGTGCTCCAAGAGCCATGTGGCAGGGGAGGTACAATAAAAAATAAATGTATTTATTTATTTATTTATTTATGTATTAAAATAATGCCACGTGCACACACATGCATACACTTTGTCTGCCATTCCAGGAAGAAAAAAAGTTATCGGGTGACAAAAGATTTAGTATTAATGGTCTCAAAAAGAAAATCTCAAAAAATGGGGTTCTGTCAATGAGGCCCAGAATACAAACTGTGTCTGTGGAGAACTGCAGATGACGTCCCATCTGCTGCAGTGTCACCTGTTGGAGGAGCCATGTACCACAGACAACTTATAAAGTGGTACTGCCTATGCAAGCACTTGTGTCCATAAATGGTCACGATTGGGCCGCCATGTCATATGATGAACACAAAATGAATGAAGGGCAAGAATGTTTTCTCTGTACAAGGTACAGAAAAACATTCTAAAAGGATGGGGGAGGAGACACATTGCCAGTTATAGGCAACAAAATGAAACTGGTAGATCTGTGTGCGCTTAGTTGAAATCAGCTGTGGTGTTAGTCAGTAGGAGGTTCTTGCAGTCCAACAGTTTCTTCTTTGTGTTCACGCCAGTGAGGATAGTGGCAGAAACTGAATAACGAGATTGTCTCCGTGGAGGGTGTCTCCCTTGGTGGCAACGTGAGAAAAGGAGAAGCCCCTCTACATGAAAAATGTGGCTGGTACAGAAGACCCACACCTCACAACAGTCACATCAGCCTTTCACATGGGGTCACCTAGCGTTGGCTGTAACAATGGATACGTGTCCAATCACTGCTTCTCTTTACTTCCTTTTGCTACATTCAAGCAGACAGTTTGTGACAAACAAGGATATGCCAGACTCTTTACATCCATACCTTCAGAAGTGTTCATTAAAACCCTGATTCTGAAAGTTCAATAAACTCATGCTTATGAACTCATCCATTCCCTGTTCATTGACATATTTAAACATATGCTTAATTTCAAACGCATGCTTTGGTCCCACTGACTTCAAATACTCATTGTTGCATTGGCACATTTGCCCTTGCTCTGGTCATCTCTCGCCTCGATTACTGTAACCTCCTTCTCACTGGCCTTCCCCGGTCTCACCTTTCTCCCCTCATCTCTGTCCAAAACTCTGCTGCCAGGGTCATCTACCTCGCCAGTCGCTTCGACCATGTGCAGCCCCTCCTCTCTTCGCTTCACTGGCTTCCCCTTCCTGAACGAATCCTGCACAAGCTCCTAGTCTTCACCTATAAAGCTCTTCACAACCTTGCTCCCCCCTACCTCTCTGCACTTATCGCCCTCCATACTCCAGCCCGTGCACTTCGCTCCTCCTCTGTCCCTTCTCTCACCCTTCCACGCCTTCCCTGCTCCCCTAAGCGCCTTCGTCCCTTCTCACTTGCTGCCCCCCATGCCTGGAACTCCCTCCCTGTCCACATCCGCCTTGCCCCCTCCCTTCATACCTTCAAATCTCTCCTTAAAACTCACCTCTTTCGCTCTGCTCTGTCTGACTCTTTATCCTGCTGAGCCACTATTCCTATACCTACGATCGGTTTACCCTTATCCTTGCAACATGGACCTGCCTGCTGTCATTCTCATCGTAACCAAGCCAAGTACGTGCACTTGAGACCTCGCATCTTCATGAATGTTAGACCCCTTGTCTCTCCCTCTGTTCCCCTTCCTAAGTCTCTCCCCCAGCTCCTGTCTCTCAGATTGTAAGCCCTAGGGGCAGGGACCGTGTCTATTTTATTACTTTGTAAAGTGCCAGGTACACTGCTGGCGCTATATAAATGTTTGTTAATAATAATAATAATAATAATAATAATAATAATCAACACATTTCAAATGGGCAAATTTGCGTATCTTGGAATCTCTAACAGACCCACACACTGAAGGGATTCCGGAGGTCAGAAGAAAAACATTCCCCCACTCACACACCATACATTGGGTCCTAATTGGTCAGCCTTAATAGTTATGGGAAACTATTGGGTGTCTGCTATCACAAGGAAGCTCTGTGTACAGATATTCACCCATAGCTGGCCAGAAGCTTTGTGCTCCAGCTGCAGTACATAGAGCTGCTGCTCTCATATGTCAACACTGCCTACTGTCCCACCTTGGACTAAAAAGCCCTCCCATCTCCCAGTTTCTTACATTGTGCATTGGCACATTTGCCCTTGATCAGAAGTTCAAAATATGGTATTTTTTTACCAGTTAACACAAGTAGGAGAAAAAATTAGCTATGTTGTAGCTTTTTCTCAATTTAAATGTTCTTCGCGTTTAAATGAAAAATAAAATCAATTCAAAACAAGTAGTTTGTAAAAATTCATTACAGTCCAATTCTACAGAGAATGTTAAAAGCTAACTTGAAGAATGTAAAAGAAGCTTATCCATTCTACAATTAAAAGGAGTGGGAAAGTGATATAGTACGTTTTTTGCCTTTTTTTGGCAAGGGGTATAAAAACTACAAATGACCTTAGGAGACCTTGAATAATACAATCAAGTTATATATTTTTTCCTCATTATAACGCCAAATGTGCATGAACCACCATGCCAGAGGTTAATGGGGGGGGGGGGGGGAGAAACCACACACACTATCACACAGGAAGGAAAAAAGATACTTAATCAACTATGAAATTATATTTAAAGGTAGCATACAAAGTGAAGGAAGCAGGTTCCCACTTCTTGCTGGGCATTAGGTTCAGGGTGCAAACACTCTTCAATTAGCAACAGGAAATCCTTGTGAACTGCAAGGATATCTTCAATATTCGAAAACAACATCTGAAAAAGAATAAAACAAAGTAAGTAAAGCAAGAGAATACAGAAAGGAGAAAGGGAACAAGTAGAAACTAACCTTAACTGTTTCCTCCGTGACATTTTTATCAAGCTTAGAAGCAGCACACTGGATCATTCGGTGAAGGAATGCCTAGAAGAAACAAAATGACGGAACAAAAAGGAAATTGTCAGAGCAGTAAAATCACAGGGTTGCAAGAGATTTTTTAGGAGGCGGCCATCTAGTCCATTCCCTGCACTAAAGCAGGGTTAATTATACTTCAAACATCCATGACAGATGTTTATTCAAGTTATTTAGTGACTTTCAACAATGAGTCACTCCAACCTCCCTGTTAACTTGCTCCACTGCTCAACTATAGCATATGGCTAAACATGTTTTCCTAATACTTAGCTGAAATTTTTTTTATTTATTTATTTTCTGAATTTATACCCCGTCCCTCCTGAGAACAGCTCAGGGCAGCTTCCAACAACAATAAAATACATACAGAAAGCAATATAAAACCTTTTAAAATACATCAAAATACAATTTAAGTATTTAAAACAGGGCCCCGGGAAACAATTTAACATTAAAACAATAACAGGGATGGGGAGATAAAAGCAGGGGCGGCTGGTGGGTGTTGAGGTTGGAGGGGTAGTAAGGCCGGTCGGCTGGCCTGCCAGTGGCAAAGCCGCTGGCGGGCCAGCAAGCGTAGGCAGAGCCAGGGCAACGGTAGGCAGAGCCAGGGCAACGGTAGGCGGAGCCAGGGCAACGGTAGGCGGAGCCAGGGCAACGGTAGGCGGCATAATACAGCACCAAGGAGTTCCAAGGGTTAATGTTGGATGGACATTACATAGTGTACATTACATAGTTATGTGACCCCCAAGCGGAGCGAGTTCAAATTCCATGGCAGAGAGCGCAGGAGAAGATTCGGTCCATGGAACGGACACTCCAGGCAAGCCATCGACTGAGACTAAAAACCCTGGCCAGCCTCCTGGGTTTACTAGTATCCTGCACACAACAGCTGAGCTGGGCCCGATTCCACCTCCGGCCACTACAACAGCTGCTAATTCCATTACAGCTGGAGATGAGAGGTCTGAATCCGTGGGTACACGTAACCCCAAAGGGTTCTTTGGCTGTTGGACTTACTGGAGAGAAGGGGAGGATCGTCCACATGAGTGTGCTCCAGAGAAGATGTTCTATCTCCTTCTGGTCAAAAGGGGGAACGACCCAAAGTGAGGACTGTCAAGCATCCAGGATAGAAAGAGAATTCACATGGTAATAACTCCCAGGGTGGGGCCCTGTGGGCGCCAGCCCGAAGGACAACACCTAAAGGGTGTCGGCTGTTGGCTGGGACTGTTTGCTGAGCCGGGGTGCCCAGGGGCCCTTCGGCCGGACAGACACCGCATCTGTCATCGTGCAGCCCATCATTGTACTCTATCGTGTGTGGATTCATTACCTGTGATGGGAAGTAATGATAGTGGGTAGTTGGATACTGAATTGGTATTGAGAAATGTGGGGAGGGTGATATGTCTGCTGTAATTCTTTTGTATTGTAAGGGGTTTGTTTTGTTTTTATTAAGAATTTATGATATACTGTTGTATTATGTAGTGTATGAAGGGACACCCTCCTCCTGGTGAGAGCAGGAGGATGGGGGGGGGAGGGGGAGGTAAATGATGGCAGGTGTTATATATTATGTATAAAATGAATGTATTCGAATATATTTAAATTGTGAGGGGTTGTTGTTTATTGTGGATTGTATTAGTCTTTGTGGACCTTTTTTTTTTTTTTGTATTATTGTATGTTGTAAGCCGCCTCGAGCCGCCTGGCGGGAGTGCGGGGTATAAATTAAAATGGAAAAAAAATTACTTAATCAAGCAATTTCAGTTAGGTTAGGCAGCTTTAAAAGCAGGCAGACAACCTTAAACCACACTTACAAGCAGTTTTAGCAAAGACACACACACACGCAGCAGAGGTTAAGAATGCTGCTTCAGAAAGAAGGGACTTGCTGCATTATGTTGGAGGGACCCCAATCGCTGCTTCAGAAGTCCCTTCTGAAGTAGTATTTTTGCCCTCTGCTGCATGTGTGTTTGTGAGTTGGGGGGGAATTTCAAGGCCCATGAATCACCAGACTCACAGGTACATCTTGGGATCTCAAAAGCACTCCATTTCCAGCATTGTGAACACACCTAACTTCCTAAGATCGCCAGACTGCCAGTTACATCTCAGGATTTCCAAAGCACCAAATTTTCAGCATTGTGAACACACCTAACTTCCTAAGATCGCCAGACTG
>QEPC01007521.1:666620-735027 GCA_003113815.1 Sphenodon punctatus | reverse complement strand
GGGGGGGGGGGAGAATGGCAAGGGGCAGTGGCAGGGAAATGGCTGGGCTGGCAGCATGATGTTGGAGAGCTGAGCCCTCCAACAGCACGCCGGCAGCCATGTTAAGCTGCATGTGAGGCAGGGAGTAGCGCGCATGCGTGCTGCTCCCTGCCTCAGTCCCCCCACCCTAGGGATCTCGCTAGGGCTATTTCAGCAAACGCCCTGGCGAGATCTTCCATTGAGCCCATAGGGCTGAATGGAAAGGCTAGCCCCTCCCTCCACAGCACGTCCTATACGTGCTGTGGGACGGCAGGGCTCAGCCGCCCAAATCACATTTTCCATTGAAAATGCAGTTTGGGCTTAGCCTTTTTGTCCCTTGCGGGACCCACTCCTCAGGAGTGGATCCCGGAAGGGAGAGAGAGAGCACAGCGGAGCTTCTGACAGCGCTGCAGGCAGCTTCCTCTGACTTTGCTAGGCTGCTCCAGTCCGGGCGGAGCAGCCTCTGTAGCATTTAGCAAAGTCAGAGGCTGCTGCCTGCAGCGCTGTGAGAAGCAAGCTGCAGCAACGGTCAGAGCAGGTATTTTTATTTTTATTTTCCTTCATCAGCGGCAACTGGCTCGGCAGCGCTTGGAGGGGCTCTGGCCCAAACGTCCTGAGCGGCTAGCCGCCACTGGATAAAAACCCTAACCCACACCCACCCCAAAGGCCTGGGCGAACAGCCAGGTTTTACATCATCGCCGGAATGTAAACAGGCTTGGGGCCTGGCGAGCTTCCTCCTGGACAGAGGAAGCTCGCCTGGCCCCTGGACAGAGGAAGCAGGAAAGCCAGATTTTGAGCTGGACAGAGGAAGTAGGAAAGCCAGGGTCACTGAGGCAGGCCTATCAGGCCTCCCCTCCAAGCCCTGCCACCTGACCAGGCAAGCTCTTGCCTCCCTGCTTCTCCAACCCAGCACCCCTTCCCCCCATGATCCTCTGTTTTAACGACTTTGTCTCCCCCACACTCCTTTGCCCACCTTGGTGGCCCTCACCTCCTCACTCCACCCTGCACTAGGGCAACAAATATAAGAGAAGTAGCACTGTATACTGTACATGAACTCAACTATACTCTGGGGAGACACAAATTCCTTAAAGAAGTCAAAATGACTCCCTTTATGCAAGAAGAGTAGCTTTCACATGAGTATTTCCTTTAATAGTGCTGTGCACATTTTAATTTCCAATGGATTTTTATTCACTGAAAAGAGCCATGTAGTTGGGTTATTATTAAAGAGACAAATCTAGGTCTCTAGGAGATGAATAAAATTTAGGTTGAAAATTACAGGCCTATTTAAGTATCTAATGCTGATGTCGTATTGTCCTATACAAAATGAAAACCCCTTTTCTGATCAATTTGCTTTGTAGCTCTTTGCTCGTGTTGACGCAATTGATTTGGACCTGTACAGTCACTGCAAATTTGAATTGATACAACATGAGGGTACAAGCAGGATCATTAACTTGAATCCCTTCCTTACTATATAAAAACATGGGTGACTGAAGTGCCAGGTTTTATTTTGTGAATAAAAAAAATCATCTTAACTATAAGCTCAAACCCTTTCCTACCCAACCAGGATTTTGTAAAGCTTTCAGCCATGGTTACATATGTTGTAGTAATCTAAATCTGAGATAATAAAAGAAAGCATATGCAGAGGAGAGCAAGTACATATAATAAACCATGAGGGTTTTTTCAGCTAGAGTGCAGTATATCAAGCATATATTATCCACTGCAATATTAAGCCTTTCTGGTTTTTTAAAAATCCGCACAGAGTGACATGAAACATTAGCATTTCTAACCAACCACTTGCTTTCTCTGGAGGACATCCTATTCTACAATGTTGAGGAGAGGAAAGGAAAGTACAGGGTATGCTGATTACAAAACCAAGACATTGACAGCCAGATACAGTAGAGGACTCTCCACTGATGCACAAAGATTATGCAAGAGATGGTTACACAAACAGTTTTGAGGATAACACTGGATGGTTACACAAACAGTTTTGAGGATAACATTGGTATGAAAAATTGCTATTATAGCTAGGATGCTTCCAGCATTCAATGAATATTTCATTTTTTATTAATTATTAGTAGTAGTATTATTTATATAGCACAAGCAATGTGCCTGGTACTGTACAATCTATCGTTAAAGACAGGTCCCTACCCCAAAGGGTTTACAATCTAAAACAGACAAGGGAGGTGAGACAAGGTACAGGTGACCATAGGGAGAGAGAAATTTATATTTCTTTAACACTTTGATATATGCAGACTTCAGAATAAATGTATTGTTGTCATATAACCCACAAAGCAGCTCAAAAATGTCTGTACAACAAATAAGAAATCAGGTTAGAAAAAATAACTGTAGCAGAAAGACAGGAGCAAGAGAACTCTGAGAAGCCACACAGTGTTGTCTGAAGGATGTCTCGGACACCAATGGTGGGTAGAAACAAACTGCCTAACTTTTAATTATTTTCTGTGATATGACCTGAACACCACATATTTCAAGGCTGACTGTCATCTCTATATAAGATAGGGAGCAGCTAATGCGAGAATAGCTCTCTCATACCTTTGAAGTATGCTGGAATGAAAGATTCCTCCTTGTTCTGCTGATGAAGACATTTAGATCAAGGTATGCTAAAGAAGTGAGCAGATAATACACAAATAGTTTATTCAAAAATTTCACCCCTTTCTGTTTTAAATTGTTCAGTAGAAGGATCCATTTTTCTCAGTTTGTTTCTCATGTGAAGCTTTGCTTTGTGGAATTATTACTGGTATGTGTAACTCATGCAAAGAGTCCATTACAATCATTTGATAGAACCACTTTAGTTAGACACATAGGTAGTATTACCTATTTCTGTTCCACAGCTGCATAATCACTTTTTAAGTCATGTTTCTTATACAAATACTCACGGTAACAAATCCATTTGCTGTGATTACAGTCAGCAGCATATGAAGCATTGTTAACTGTAATGACTGCTCTGTACTGCACATCTGTATTTGTATGACATCTGTTTGTCTTCTGCAGGGCAACTTCTATTGTGCAAAATAGCTGATGCAGCATACAGTTATACAAGACATGAACAGTAGTCTTCTAATGTAGAGTTCAATTTTGTCTTACAAGAATAAGAACAATTATTGCTTTTTCGTGGATAGTCTGTGCACAAAGAAAAGACTATTAATAGCAGAGTGAGATTCAGCCAAATGCATAAACCATCTTTCTACCTCTTCCGTCAGGCCTTCCCTAGCTTGTCATGAGTGAAATTAGGTACAGGGAACTAGATTCTGAAGAGGACACAACTGAAGAATGTGCACCTGCAACTTCTCAACCTCATGAAAGTGCTCTTGTTTCTACCAATGTTCACCTCTCCATTGTCTTCCCCCACCCCCCTTGTCTACTCCTCCTCCCCACTCATTTCTTAGATTATAAATCCCCTGGGGGTAGGGACCTGTCTAGGGATGGGACACTTGGCATTGCAGAGAACCAAGAGTAGCCGATAATGGCTATTGGATTAATCTGATATCTTGGTTCTTTTCAGTGGTATCAGAGCTTTTACCTTTGGTTTTTATCAGATTTTTAACACTGCCGTTTTCCCCATTGAAATCAACGGGTAAAACCGCGATGTTAAAAATCTGATACCAAGAGAACAGAGAATCGGTAGAAAACTGATGGGCAGAGAACCAAAAAGACTGAGAACCGAGATTTGGCCAATAGTCCCACCCCATGACCTGTCTATAACTACTGATTGTACAGCGCCAGGTAAACTTCTGGTGCTATATGCGTGCTTGCAGCAGGGGAGGTTGTCGCCCAGCCTCAAGGAGGCTGTGGTGCGCCCCCTGCTGACGAAGCCATCGTTGAACATGGATGCACTCGCCAGCTACCGACCTGTCTCTAACCTTCCCTTTTTAGGGAAGGTTATTGAGCGGGTGGTGGTGATCCAGCTCCAGGCGCATCTAGACAGCATTGGTTTCCTGGACCCTTTTCAATCTGAGTTCCGCCCCAGCTATGGCACTGAAACAGCGTTGGTGGCCTTGGTCGACAATCTTCACCAAGAGATGGATGCAGGACGTTCGACGTTTCTTGTCCTGCTAGATCTCTTGGCTGCTTTTGATACCGTGGACCATGGGCTGTTGTTGAGATGGCTGCGTGACCTGCGGGGCTGGACGGGACCGTTCTTTAATGGTTCCGATCATTCCTCTCGAGGAGAAGCCAGCGGGTAGTGCTGGGAGCTAAAACATCTTGCCCCCGCGCTTTGTCCTGCGGCATTCCGCAGGGTTCCATTCTGTCTCCATTATTATTTAATGTTTATATACAGCCCTTGGGGGGGTCGTGAGAGGATTCGGGGTGCATTGTCACCAATATGCTGATGATACTCAGTTGTACCTCTCTTTTTCAGCTGACCCACACCCTGCCGTCTCGTTGCTATCCCAGTGTTTGGAGGCCGTGGCGGAATCAATGTGGCAGAGCAGACTGAAGCTCAACCCCAATAAGATGGAGGTGATGGTGGTGGGGAGAGCGAGGGAGGTGTCGGCCCCCTGATTGGGGGGATTCGCCCTCCTGTAGCTCAACAGGTCCGGAGTCTTGGGGGGGGGTGGGGTGCTGGATGCGGATCTCCACCTGGAGCAGCAGATAGAGGGGGTGGTGAAGGCTGCCTTCCGTCAGTTGTATCTGGTGCGGAGGTTGCGTCGGTACGTCTCTGGGCTGGACCTGGCCTCCCTCGTCCATGCCTTCGTCACCTCGAGGCTGGACTACTGCAACGTGCTCTTCGTGGGGCTGCCCTTGTTCCTGGTTCGGAGGCTGCAGCTAGTGCAGAATGCGGCGGCCTGCCTCCTCTCAGGGACGGGTCGCCGGGACCACGTAACACCTGTGCTTCGGGCTCTGCAATGGCTGCCAATAGCGTGCCGAGCCAGGTATTGTTGTTGATTTATAAGGCCCTTTACGGTCTCGGTCCCTCAAACCTCAGGGATCACCTCGCCCTCTGCGCCCCAGAGCGGCTCCTTCGGTCTGCCGGGGGTGCCTTCTTGGAGGTCCCCCGTGTTAAGCGGGGGGCCACAATGGAGAGGGCATTCTTGGTGGCCGGGTCGCGCCTTTGGAATTCCCTCCCAGAGAAAGCTTGCCTGGCCCCGAGCCTTTTAACATTCCAGCGAGTTTGTAAAACCTGGCAGTCCGCCTAGGCCTTTGGGGAGGGTGGGTTAGTGGGTTTTTATCCTCCTACCCTTCTTTATTATTCTTTATTATTTTTTTGTCCTTTTCTCTGTTCTATTTGTAAGATTTTTATGACTGTTTTAAATATTGTTAAGGTTTTTTTATTTGTAATTTGTCAGCCGCCCCAAGCTGCTTGCAGGAAGGACGGGGTATAAATGTATTAAATAAATAAATAAATAAATTGGATGATGATGATTTATTTAAGTAATTAATTAATTTAAATGTACTTATAGCCCACTCCCTCCTGCTCGCAATGACAGCTCAGGACGACTCACAACATTGTTAAATACTAGGGATGGGACTCTGGGCAAAATTTTGGATTCGGTCAATTTTGGGTTTGGTTCTCATGTATTTCTGTTCTTTTTTGGTTTCGGTACTATCGGATCTTTCGCACTGATTTTTGTACCAGATTTTTAACACTGCAATTTTTCAATGGAAGAAAACCGCAGTGTTAAAAATCCGGTACAAAACATCAATGCAAAAGATCCGATAGTACCGAAACCGAAAAAGAACCGAAATTTCGGATTAATCCGAAATGGTCATTTTCAGGTACTTTCGGTTTTATCCAAAACCAAAATTCCCATCCCTATTAAATACATTTAAAACAACTATAAAACTTTAAAACTTATTAAAACTATAAATTAATTAAAAAGAGCAGAACTTAACCCCCACTCCCACCCGCCTCCCTCTCCAAAGGTCTGGCGGAACAGCCAGGTCTTTCATTGTCTTCGGAAAGAAGGGAGGTCCGAGGCTAGGAGGGTCTCCATTGGGATGGAATTCTACAGCCTGGGGGTGGCCACCAAAAACACCATCCCCATCGCTGCCACTCAGGAGACCCGGGGGACTTGGAGTCTGGCATCCCCGGCTGACTGCAGGGGTGGCACCACGGCCCAGGGCGTAAGGTCTCACAGGTATGCAGGGTCTAGACCGTTATGGGCTTTATAGGTCAACACCAACACCTTGAATCGGGCCCGGAAGACAATAGGTAGCCAGTGCAGAGTACAGAGCACTGGTGTAATGTGCTCACGATGGCCCGTCCTGGTAAGGAGACAGGCTGCTGCATTCTGCACCAGCTGCAGCTTCCGGACTGTTCCCAGGGGGAGCCCCACGTAGAGTGTGTTACAGTAGTCCAGTCTAGAGGTGATGAAGGCATGGATGATGGTACTCAAATCAGAGCTTGAGACATACTGCCGTAGCCATCGCACCAGACGTAACTGGCAAAAGGAACTCCTTGCCACAGCTTCCACCTGAGAATCCACGTGGAGCTGCGAATCGAGGAGCACCTCCAAACTACAGACATGAGTGGCTAGGGGAGGGCAGACCCCATCAATGACAGGAGCCACCACTCCCCCAGTCCTACCCACCAACATCATCTCTGTCTCACCAGGATTCCGCCTCAGACGGCTCGCCCTTATCCAATCCCCCACAGCCGCCCAACACTGGGTAAGCACTGAGACGGACAGGTCTGGGTCTGCTGAAAAAGAGAGGTAAAGCTGTGTAGCATCGGCATACTGATGACATCGTACGCCGAACCCTCTCACGACCTCACACAAAGGCTGCATGTACATGTTGAACAGGAGGGGGACAGAATAGAACCCTGCGGGACTCCGTACATGACGTCCCAGGAACATTCCCCAAACACCACTCGCTGAGTTCTTCCAGCTAATAGAACAGAACGATTCAAGAACAATTCCACCCACCCCCGCCTGGTCCCGCAGGCGGGCCACCAACATCTCATGGTCAATGGTATCAAATGCTGCTGACAGATCTAAGAAGATCAAAAGAGATGATCTGCCCTGATTCATCTGACGGCACAGGTCGTCGACCAAAGCCACAAGTGCAATCTCCATCCCAAACCCCGGATGAAAGCCAGACTGTGAGGGATCAAGAAAACTGATCCGATCTAGATGCCCCTGAAGCTGCCGAGCCACCACCCATTCAATAACCTTCCCTAAAAGGGAAGGTTAGAGACTGGTCGATAGCTGGCGATGGCGTCTATGTCAAGCGATGGTTTCTTGAGCAGAGGCCGCACCACCACCTCTTTGAGGCAGCCCAGCACTCTGTCCTCCCTCAGGGAGGCACTGACAACCCCAGCCAGCAACGGTCCAAGTGTCTCACAGCAAACCTTAATCAGTCAAGACAGGCATGGGTCTAATTCACAACAGGTGGCTCTAACCGCCCCAAGAACATTCACTGCATCAGCGGGCGACACCCACTGAAACTGGTCCCACGAAACCTGACAAGGCGGGGCATTAATCACCATGATGATGATTTTAACAAAATTTATTTTCTATCTAGAAGTTTTATTTTTACAAAGCACTCCTGTAACATTACTGTGGTTTTGACAATTTTGACATAGTAAAAGCTGAGGTAAGCTTTCAAAATTAAATATGATATTGGCTGCTAAGATAGTATCCAGTTTGCATATATTTATTATATGCCTCAGTAAATCAGCTTGGCTAAAATCTCAAATTTACAGTTTACAAGCTTTTTGAATAAAACTGGAAAGACTTTTTATTTTTCAAATTGCACAATCTATTCGTTAATTAACAGCATTACAAGAACTACTAAAAATTGTAATAATGACCCTAGAAAGGCTGAAATGCAGTTTATATTGTAGGTTGTATTAGGGAAGAAGTTGGTGCGGGAAAAAATGTGCCATGCACAGAATACGATAAGGACAAGAAAGTGCTGGCGCTAACTGTACAAATGGATGCACATAGTGGCCAAAGGATCATGCCACACTGGCGCTATAATGGTGCAGGCACAAAAGGAGCTAAAGGACAGCACCTAATAAGTACGTAGGCAAGCCCAGGAGGCTATTTAGAAGCTGCTCCAGTTTGGCTGAGAAGACTTGGAGGAAGGAGCTCCTGAATGGGCTCTGGCATGGGCTGGAGAACAAGACAGTGGAGAAAGGAGAGCTGCTGCCTGAGGAAGCCTCTACATAGCTGTTGAAACAAGAGTGACAGCTGAGCTGGGAAACAAGCAGCAGAAATCCAGGTGGGACTTTCCATGCATTAGACCAGAGGGACTTATTGTTATGAAGAAAACAAAGGGTAGTAGTCAGCTGTGTGAAGCCTTAATAGAACTGCAAATGGACTCTGGACTGGGTTGGTTGTAAAGAGAGGTGGAGGACATCCAAACCCAGGAGTAAACCCTGGGTGGAGCAAGAGCTGTGAGAATCAGAGGATCTTTATGGAGGGGACTTTTGAGCTAATTCTCAGAAGGGCTCCAGCAACCCCTGCAAGGTGTGGAGGGCTTGGTCCGCCTACAGCTATGAATACAGAAAAGCTAGTATGTTTCTAATTTCATGACTTCGTCATCTCATCTTCACAAACGCATCAAACCAGAAATATTTTGTCTGTCATTTCCAATTTTTTTCTGAACAGGTTTGTAAAAATGTTGATGAGTTGCACAGAATATTTTATTATTTTTGAATGGCTTTCCACATCTGTAATGCTTTCAATGAAAACATTGATTATGGACTAAGGTGGACATACATAATTTTATATTCAGCAATCTAGGTTTGTTTCTTGAAATCTTGGATGTCAACTGCCATAACTAATTCATGTTTGTGAAGTGCCATAATGCAGTGCACAAAAAAACCCCAAGGTCATATTTGCTTAGTTAGCATATTTTTTGCCCCACATATTTGATGCATGTCAGATTTGAAGATACAATTTTTGGTGCAGCACTTTTCCTTGACTGTCATGAAAAATATTTTTGACAGAAAGAGTTCAGACAGCACTAGCAGCTGTAGAAAGCACTGCATGCATTTCTCATCCTCCACCCATTAACCTGTGCCAGCAGCAAAGGCAGCAGCTAATCTTGCTGGCTTCCGATACTAAACAAAAAGACTCTTCTTCTTCTTCTTCCAGTAATTTACCAGCTAAGGTACCACCTGTTTCTTCAATTTTCAAGCAGCAAACAAAATCACCAACCAAGGCCAGTGATACTGCCAGTTTCCGCCTACTGTTTCTTGGGGTCAGCTTTAAAGATTCTAAACCCAAAGGAATAGATGTGCTTTAGCACCGATCCAGCACACAAGTTCTTGTATTCCTCACCAAGGCTACAACCTTTAAAGTGCTCTTGTAGAAAATATAAAAGCAGAGCATTATTTCCACAAGCAGAGCATTTTGACAATCAGGTTAATATGCATCAATTCTTCTCACCTCCTCTTCTTTTCCCACCCATTCTCCTCGTGCACACAGTCATATTCCTTGTCAGATGCCATTATGTTTCCACTCGCTGATCACTAATCCCACAGCCCCTGTAGTTTTAGAGTCACAGCAGTGGCTCATAGTTAAGGCAGCTGCTAGGTTCCATTGAACAGCACCTAATGATGATCAATGGGAGACGTTGGGGCAAAGACTTCTCGGTTGGCAAACAGTCTTTTGACGGGGTTTGTAGATTTCCAGCTCAGGGTAGATGACTTGTAATGGCTGGATTACCTAGAGTAAAGTGTCTACTTGACCCTGGTGCTTTTAGTTGTGTGATCAGGGTTTCTGGATTGTAACAGAATGGCTTTGGCCAGCCTGTTCCACCTGTGGAAGCGGCACTTCCTCCGCTAGAGCACTGGCTCTTTAAGCGGGCAGAGTGCTCTCAGACTGCGTGGGCAGCGCGGGCCTTTAAAACGCCGCTGCCACCACCGGACCAGCCTTAGCGTGGGGTCACCAGGGCAGCTTACCTGCCGGCCCAATTCAGCCACCACCCTCAGCAGCAGCCTGGGCGAGGAAAGAAACTAACACCACTCTTTCTGCCTGCTGGCTCGCCGCTTGCCTTCACAGTGCCCCTGGTCACCACTGCATCCACTCATTGCCAGCCTGCCCAAGGAGCCAGACCCTGCCCTCAGAAGTAGCCGCTCAGCTGGGGCAAGGGTGTGGGGACTAGTACTACCATAGCCAGTCGCCTGCCTGAGTACCCGTGCTTTCTGCTTACTCACTCAGCCTCCCGGAACTCTGATGAGCTGCACGTGGGTTGGCTCAGGGGCAAGGGGTCAGTTGTACCCGGGGCCTAGAGCTTCAGTCAGTGCTGCTGCCCTGCCCATTTGACACACACACACCTGGCAGCAGCCTGAGTGGGGCAGGGGGAGGAACTACACACACGTCCTGCCCGATGCTGAAGCCACCGCCGCCATCATTCAAAATTGCCCCGCTTCTCACATCCGTGCAAACTCTGGAGCCGTTCTCAAAGTCTGGTGTGCTGGGACTACATTTCCCAGCATGCTAGACTAGGAAACATGGGCCATGTTTCCTACTCTGACATGTTGAGAAATGTAGTCCCAGCTCACGAGACTCAAGGAAACTGCTCCCAGCACACATGCTGCAGCCGCAGCCTGGAACCATGCTGGATTGGTAAGGAAAGGGTTGGTTGTGTGTGATAGCTCGGTGTGCATGAGAGCGCTGAGTGGAGCATGAGTGTGAGAGCATGCTGGCTGGAGTGGGGAGGATCATAATTGTGGGCTGAGCCTGGGGCCCTTCTTAACCTTGCTACGCCCTGATGTGTGCAGAAGAGGGGCTCCCCATGGGAAGCCCCTGCGAACACACACACACACACACACACACACACACACACACACACACAGACAGAGGAAGCAGTGGAATGGCTCAGGAGACAAGCAGGAGACCTCAGGCAACACCGCAGCAGTGCTCCGGATGATGTCATCAGGGGCCGCTGCCTGCAAGATGTGCATGTGCCCGACACAGCTGCCAGGCAGACGGAGTGCCTGGTGAGAGGCAAGAGCCCCAAACTACCTGAAGCAGCGAGCAGTGAATGGGAGCCCAATGGAGCAACAGGAGCCTCCTTGAGAGGAACTGGACTTGAGGGAGGATACCTGAGGGGGAAGGGCTGGCTCCTAGTGAAGGTTTGGCAGTAAGGCTGTTAAAAGGGGTTGAGGGGTTCCCATCCCCCACCCTCAAAGCTCCACCTAGAGCAAGGTCGATCCCCACCCCCTCAAGGACCTATTAGGAGTGGGGCTGGGACATATATCTGGGACATATATGGACTGTATCTGGTACGGAGGCTGTGCCCATACATTTCCAGGCCCTACTTGGCCACCCTTATCCATGCCTTCATCACCTCGAGGCTGGACTACTGCAACACGCTCTACGTGGGGCTTCCCTTGTTTCTGGTTCGGAGGCTGCAGCTGGTGCAGAATGCAGCAGCCCGTCTCCTTATGGGGACTGGGTGACGGGAGCACATAACACCAGTACTCCGTGCTCTGCACTGGCTGCCTATAGCGTACCGAGCCAGATTCAAGGTGTTGGTATTGATCTATAAAGCCCTGCACGGTCTGGGCCCCTCATATCTCGGGGACCACCTCACCCTCCGTGCTCAGAGCAATCTCTTCGGTCCGCTGGGGGCGCCTTCTTGGAGGTCCCCCGGGTGAGACGGGGGAGGGGGGGGAGGGACCACAATGGAGAGGGCATTCTCAGTGGCCGGGCAACAACTCTGAAACTCCCTCCCGGAGGAAGCCCACCTGGCCCCAGGTCTGCTGGCGTTCCGTCGAGCCTGCAAGACCTGGCTATTCGCCCAGGCCTTAGGAGGGGAGAAGGGGAGGGTTGGGTAGTTGGAGATGATGGGGGGGGTAGGGTGGAGGGGATTGTTTTTAATGTCTTTGTTGATGGCTTTTAAACTTTTTTTACTGTTATTGTATTGTTGTAAGCTGCCCCGAGATGTCATAGGCATGAGGGGGTGGCTAAAAAATGCTTTTAAATAAATAAAATAAATAAATATACAGGGGCAGGATATTCACAGTGTGTGTGTGCGCGCGTGTATGAAAGCAAGAGAAAATTAGTGTGTGTTTGAATGAATGAGTATGAATCACTGTGTGTGAGTGAGAGAGAATATGAATGAATGAATGATGTGAGAGAGAAAGACTGGGATGAACTGATGCCTGCCCAGAAGGGAAGGGACACGTAAACATCGGTTAACATTTACGTTTCAACAAAAGGGGAAATTACCTCAGCAAAAAAAACTGTGGTTTAAGAGCCTGGTTAAGACAGCATTCCAAATTGTACTCGAACTCTAACTGGACAGTAAAATGCCATATTAAGGCAAGTTTTCTAGAGGCCTTTTTCTGGATTTAGGACCAGTCTATTTTGGGTAGCCGTCTTCCTAGTGACACTAAGGGTCTAGTATGTGTATTGCTTTCACTGGAGGGATTAGACTCAATCATTCGTAATTAATTAAGCTGTGATCTCTTTACAAGCATAGCTACATCCAGTTCTTTTTACAGAATTGCCTTTTTAACAGTGCAAGATACATCTACCATCATGCATTGTATGCATATGTAGCCCCTTCCAGAAAATGGGGGCTTTGAACGGTTTCCCTCTTAGCACTTAGAACTAGGCCTGAAATCCTCTATGTACAGTGACCTGTAGTGAGAATACATCTCCCATAATGTTCATTTTGGAGCCAAAATGTTCACCTTTGCCCCTAAGGAGGGGGACCTGATCAGTGAGGAGCTGAGGAACTTTTCTCCAATCAGGAGGGAGGTTGTTGCATCTTGGTACATGAATTAAATTTGAATCTGTGGATAATCACAGATTGCTTAGGCTCATAGTGATTTATCATGGTTTCCAGTATATCAGCATAACATGCAGCATCAGGGTTTCTTGGGGCAATTAGATCTGCACTGCCATAGCCTACACTGCCATAGACACTCAGTAAGATAGCACTCTTCTGTTTATCATCAGTCACTGAATTAGCTTTACAGAAAAAATTCAAACGCTCAATATATCTTGCCCAAGATTCCTCATCTGGATTGAAAGCTTCTACCCTTCCAAAGTGTGCCATGGTTGCAGAGAGGCGTGTCCCCCCTCCCCGTAGCTTGTTCTGGCTGGTTCCTAGGCAACTCCCTCATTTTATCCTGGACTAATGTAATTGCGCACTGTCCTTAACTATGTGTTAATTTGTTCTTCTTACCAGAAGGCTTAAGAAGCTGCTGTAATGTCCCTGGAACTGAATTACAGCAGTTTGGTTCTTCTGCACCTAGTGTCTTTCTGCCGACATGCAAGGACTCTTAGCAGGACTCAGCCTGTTCAGCAACAGGCTGTTTGGGGATGCAGAGGCAAGAAGCTTTTCTCCCTGTCACTAGTATTGTAGCTTGGAGGTATATGCTTGAAGAGTCAGGAGCACACATAGGAGCTGCGTAACTCAGTAGCCAGCTTTATTCAACTAACAAGAAAGTTCTACCCCTCCCCCCTTCAGTACCTGCTAACCCGAACTGCATAGCTTCTAGGGAGAACATGCTACACAACAAAGTTAACCCTCAAGTTACCACACTCAGCAGTGTGTCTGTCTGGGGGAGCAGAACCCTGAGTTACTACCAGGCAGGAGGCTTGCATTGGAGCACCTGAGAGCCTGCTGTTCCAGTGTGCCCTACAAGCCAGTGGCACAGCACTTTCACTAGAAAGCCTGCTCTTCTCTGCTCCATCCTGCTTTGCAAGCCAGCTGCATAGCCCTCTCTCTGACTGGAAGACCTGACCTGCCAAAAGAGATTGTGTATAAAGGGCCTGCAATTTGATTGCATCTGCTAACCAAACAGATCTTCTTAAACCGGCCAACACAAGCCATAGCCCAAATCCAAAAGGCAGTGGGGTCTGGATTATACACCCTTACAGAGGGATTAACTTGATCTTGTTTATATCTTCAGAGTGTGTGCTCTTTGTCTTTTGTTACCTTTTCATAAATCTTAATGTGTGTTTTGGTTATCCAAAAGTGTGTTAATTAATTTCCTAAGAATTCTGTATCAATGCATTTGTTTGGCTGGGCTGGCTTTATTTTTGTTTCTTGGGGGATAGTTTGGGGGATACTCCAAGAAAGGTACTTATCTTCTGAAGGCATTGTACCAAAGAGAGCACTTGGTATTGTGGTAAGTAGCAGGCAGGAAGAGCAAGAGTCTCTTTTTGCCAGTTTGAGTCCAGAGCACCCCCCGGAACATCAGGCGCTGTCCCAGTGCTACCCAAGGGGAACACTTGAGAAAAATATCTGGCCCAGCCAGGTGGGGATTATACATGCATACTGCATCCATACATAATTGTTCTGGTTTCATCATTTATGATTAACCAAAAGTCTCTGATCAAGCTCGCCTGGCCCCAAGCCTTTTAACATTCCGGCAAATTTGCAAAACCTGGCTGTTCGCCCAGGCCTTTGGGGAGGGGGGGCTTGGGTTTTTTATCCCCTCCACCCTTATTTATTTATTGTGTTACTTTTTATGCTCCCTAGTCGTTCTTTAATAGTTGATTTTATGAGTGTTTTTAAAATGTTTTATAATTGTGTTTTTATTTTTGATATTGTTAGTCGCCCCGAGCTGTTTCAGGAGGGGCATGGTATAAATGCAAATAAATAAATAAATCATCAATTACTATTTTCTTGATGGAAGATTTCCATCGAAAATGACTCTCTTCCCCACTGAAAAGCACTCCTGCTAAATTTTCTAAGCTCTACTCATGAACACATCATCCTCCAGGACAGAGAACATTTTGGGGTTCATCTATTTCCTCATCCCTCACAGTGAGGCCATGTCCAAGGTCTACCATGTCTTTCTCATCACTATTTCCAATAGGAGTGGGGCTCTGGGTAAAAATTCAGTTTGAAGTCAATGGGGACAAATTCCAATGTTAAAAATTCAAAACAAAAGTCAATGCAAAAGATCTGAAACAACCAATACCAAAAAGAGAACCAAAATTTTGGATTAATCTGAAATGGCCATTATTGCGTACTTTCGGTTCTATCCAAAACTAAAATTCCCATCCCTAGTTTCCAACATCCACCCAATCTCTTCTGTTGGTCCAAACACAAAACTCTTGTCTGTGTCCTTGTCACTTGTTTCAATTTTAGATACATTGTAATCTGGCATTAGTAGAACTTCTTGCTTTCTTAAATATAACTGTGCTTACGAGACTTGCTGCTTCACAAATGACATTAATCTGGCTCACAGATTCAGTAACAAATTGAAATGGTTCTTATGCAATAAAACAACAACTGTTACTTATATTGGTCTAAGAATTACCCCCATGCAGATAGCCACCACAAGGCCTATTCATTACCTAAACCCCATTTAATCAAGCTGGAGTTTAAACTGAAGTTTAAACTTAAGTGATGCAGTCTTTTTGCTGGCCCTCTACCCAAAGATAGATTTCATTAACTGAATAGAAACCAGTCTTAATTTTAAATTTGTCTTTTATTGATCAAGTTGGTATTAAAACATATGTGAACCTATTAAACACATACTGAAAAGATGTACTCGCAATATGTCGATTAAAAATTTACATAAACCCTGACATTAACAGTGAATGATTCAAAGCTAAAAATCAACTTTATAGTTGTTTTTTTAAAAAAAAAAAAAAAAAAGGTTTTGTAGGTCCGTCTCAAGAAATGAGCAATTTCCTTAATTTGCAGTACGCTACAGTATTACTGTGTAAACCACATCAGTGAACTAAGTTATCAGTTAGTGGAAAACCGAAGTGGAAAAATGGTAGAAGCTCAACAATAAAAAGTAGGTCTCAAAGTAACTTCCATATTATAGCAGTTGTAGACAGAATCTTATGTTAGTGACAAAATAAGTTGTTGCTACTTTATGCTTCTGCTGCTACAGCTATGGATGAGTGTATTTCATTATTTTTGGCTGCTACATCATCACAATTCTCATCCAAGATCAAATGGCAAAATCTTTATTAATAGTAACAATACACAATCTTGAAGAAAACACTACTGACTCTCAGATTGCTGAATTTCAGACTCTCAGGATTGCGGTCTGCAATCTGCAACTAATAAAGTTTTATAACTCTCTAATTTGATTTATAGGACTTAAAATCGTTAGTTTGTCCAGGATTACAGGCTAGTTTCAAGAACTGGCAGCTCAAAGAAAAGTTTTACTTCCTAAGCAATCAAAATGGACTCTCAAATGCCATTTTTACAGGTTCATTTTTGAGGATACAGGAGTACTTCAGTACACACATTTATACTAAAACCCTTCTTTGTATAAATTTCAGCTCTGAGTTCTGGTTTGTTCCATGTTTACTATGGGCACATGTTAAATGGGCACTGAAGAAAGTGTAGGATTTTTATGGATTTTAAAGTTTATTACAGCAAGTCTTGTGGCAAATGCACAGCCAAGTTCTGCAACAATCTGTACATGGGCAGATTCATGAAAAACTGCAGAAACAAGATGTGCATGGAACTGAAGATTTCCATGCCAACTCTGATTTGCTATCAAAACCTACAAGGAAATTGTTCCTGGGAGCCAAAGTGTAAGGGTTTGAGGACATTGTCTGCCCATTTGCTCCACCTAGCAATACGAACTATCCATCTACTGCTACGCAGTTTATTTGTGCTTCTATGAAGTTAACATTCACAGCAGAGATTAGCCTGCTGGAGCCCGGGGTTGCTCCGTGGAGCCCATGCACAGCCGTCACTCATAGGTTCCTGGCCGATGACAGGGGCCGCACCACGGTCCAGGGCATGAGGCGGTCCCACGGGCATGAGGCGGCCCCACAGGTATGCGGGGCCTAGGCCATTTTGGGCTCTGTAGGTCAACACCAACACCTTGAATCAGGCCCGGAAGACAACAGACAGCCAGCGAACAGAACAGAACACGGGTCGGTGTAATGTGCTTATGACGGCCCGTCCCCGTAAGAAGATGGGCTGCTGCATTCTGCACCAGTTGCAGCTTCTGGACCATCACCAAGGGTAGCCCCACATAGAGTGCGTTACAGTAGTCCAGTCTAGAGGTGATGAAGGCATGGATGACGGTGGCCAGATCAGAATTTGAAACATACGGCCGCAGCCATCGCACCAGATGTAATTGGCGAAAGGCACTCCTCGCCACCACCTCCACCTGAAAATCCAGGTGGAGCTGTGAGTCAAGGAGCACCCCCAAACTATGGACCTGAGTGCTAGGGGAGGGCAGACCCCATCAATGACAGGGGTCACGACCCCCCCAGCCCTACCCACCAATATCACCTCCGTCTTGTCAGGATTCAGCCTCAGACAACTCACCCTCATCCAGTCCCCCACAGCCGCCAGACACCGGGTAAGCACCGAGACTGTCGGGTCTGGGTCTGCTGAAAAAGAGCGGTAAAGCTGTGTATTGTCTGCATACTGATGACATCATGCACCAAACCCTCTCACGACCTTGCCCAAAGGCTGCATATACACGTTGAACAGGAGGGGGAACAGAATAGAACCCTGCGGGACTCCACATGTAAGGTCCCGGAGAGATGACAAGCACCATCCACTGAGTTCTTCTGGCCAGGAAAGAGCTAAACCAGTCAAGAACAATTCTACCCACCCCTGTTCAGTCCCACAGGCGAGCCACCAACATCTTGTCGTCAACAGTATCAAATGCTGCCGACAGATCTAGCAGAATCAAAAGAGATGATCTGCCCCGATCCAACTTACGACACAGGTCGTATGAGCTAAAGAGCCAGTCTCTATAGCTAAAATGCAGCAGATCTGTGTTTCCTTTGTGAATTGATCATATGCAAGTGATTATGTACCCAATATCTCCAGTGGGTTTAAAAAAACAAAAAGCATAACTATCCACTCATTTGGGGCCCAATACAGAGTACACACATTCACCAAGCTCAGGTTGTGCATGCACACCAAGCGTGCA
The DNA here is from genome assembly GCA_003113815.1 of Sphenodon punctatus. NCBI lineage: Eukaryota > Metazoa > Chordata > Lepidosauria > Sphenodontia > Sphenodontidae > Sphenodon > Sphenodon punctatus. Next base: position 717,203 of record QEPC01007521.1, on the reverse strand, counting down.
TCACATGTGCACTAAGCACAGGATGTATGCACATCGTGTGTACACTTAATACATGTATACTAAACACTTGGTGTGTACAAATTCTGCACTTTGTGCACATGCAGTGTGCACTTGGTGCCCAGGCACACTGTACACGCCTGCGCACCTCAATTGGATTGCTCAATTAAAACTGCAAGATTGGGTCTTAAACAAATACACTCTGGATTACACAGTGCATTGTGGGAAGATTTCCTGTTGATCTTGTTAGATTTTTCAGTGGCCTTTGATAAGTTGATCATGAAGTGTTGTTGACATGACCTCAGGATCTGGCACAGGTGCATGAGACCGCTTTTAAGTAGGTCCACTACTTTCTGTTGGGCAGGTCCCAGAGAATGGTGATGGATGACTGCTCATCATCCTTTTTGCATCTACCCTGCAGAGTTCCGCAGGGTTCCATTCTGTTTCCCCTCCTGTTCAACGTATATATGAAGCCACTGGGTGAGGTTATTCAGAGGTTTCGGGTAAAGTCTCAATAGTATGCTGATGACACCCAGCTCTACTTCTCTTTTTCATCCTATCCAGGCTCTGCAGTCTTGGTGCTCACCAGTTGTCTGGCTGCTGTCGGGAGCTGGAGGAGGATGAGCCAATTGAAGCTGAATCTCGACATGACTGAGGTGATGATGGTTGGCCGGCCTTGTGACCTGGAGGGGTGGGATTGGAACTTCTATTATTAATGGGGCCTGCCCCCCTCCCCCCAGTCACTCAAGTTTGCAGCCTTGAAGTCCTCCTAGACCCGCTGCTGCGCCTGGAATCTTAGGTGACCAAGGCCGTGGCCTTTTCTTTCTGATTCGGATCTGGCGACCCTCATCCAGGCCTTCATTACGTCAAGGCTAGACCACTGCAGTGCACTCTATGTGGGGCTGCCCTTGAAGACTGGAAGCTGCAGCTGGTGCAGAATGTGGCAGCTCCCCTCCTTTTGGGTGCAGGACAATAAAAGCACATTACACTGGTGTTCTGAAGTCTGCATTGGCTTCCTATAGCTTTCCGAGCACAAATCCAGTATGCTGACACTGGATTGGGGGCAGTAGAGGTGGAGCACGAGGTTAAGGAGGCCCCGTCTGGTCCAGCTTCTTGGGATAAGTTTCAGGAAGTGATGCCAGCCGATGCTGTGGGTGTTCTGGGGTCTCTTAGAGCCACCAGTTGTGAATTAGATCCATGCCCGTCCTGGTTGGTGAAGGCCTTCAGGGAGACGTTGGGGACGGTGCTGGCAAGGGTAATCAACGCGTCCCTTCAGCAGGGAAGGCTGCCCCCCGGTCTCAAGAAGGCCGTGGTGCATCCCCTGCTGAAGAAGCCATCTTTGGATGTGGACGTACTCGCCAGCTACCAACCTGTCTCTAATATTTCCTTTTTAGGGAAGGTTATTGAACGGGTGGTGGCACTGCAGCTCCAGGTGCATCTTGACGGCATCGGTTTCCTTGACCCATTTCAATCTGGGTTCCGCCCCAGCTATGGTACAGAGACGGCGTTGGTGGCCTTGGCAGATGATCTCCGCCGGGAGATGGACGCAGGACATTCAACACTTCTGGTCCTGCTAGATCTCTCAGCCACTTTTGATACAGTGGACCATGGGCTGCTGTTGAGGCAATTGCGAGCAGCAGTGGGTCTGGATGGGACTGTCCTTGAGTGTTTACGCTCATTCCTCTCAGGGAGAAGTCAGCAGGTTGTCCTGGGGGCTGAATCATCTAGCCCCCGGGCCCTGAAATGTGGTCTTCCACAAGGTTCCATTCTGTCTCCATTATTGTTTAATGTGTATATGTAGCCCTTGGGGGAAATCGTGAGAGGGTTTCGTGTGCGTTGCCACCAATATGCTGATGACACCCAGCTTTACCTCTCTTTTTCAACTGACCCAGATCCTGCCGTCTCAGTACTGTCCCATTCTTTGGAGGCCGTAGCGCATTGGTTACGGTAGAGCAGACTGAAGCTCAATCCTGATAAGATGGAGGTGATGGTGGTGGGTAGGGTGAGGGAGGTGTCAGCTCCCCTCGTAGAGGGGTCCGCCCTCTTGTAGCCCAGCAGGTTCGGAGTCTGGGGGTATTGTTGGATTCAGATCTCCGCCTGGATCGGTAGGTGGAGGCGGCGGCTAAAGCTACCTTCCGGCAGCTGTATCTGGTGCGGAGGCTGTGTCCATGTGTCTCCAGACCCAACCTGGTCACCATCATCCATGCCTTCATCACCTCGAGGCTGGACTACTGCAACACACTCTACGTGGGGCTTCCCTTGACGCTGGTTCGGAGGCTGCAGCTAGTGCAGAATGCGGCGGCTCGTCTCCTTATGGAGACTTGCCTTCTGGAGCACATTACCCCCGTGCTCCGCATGCTGCACTGGCTGCCTATAGTGTACCGAGCCAGATTCAAGGTGTTGGTTTTGGCCTTTAAGGCCCTACATGGTCTTGGCCCTTCATTCCTCAGGGACCGCCTCACCCTCCGCGCCCCAGAACTAACCCTGTGGTCCGCCGGGCGCACCTTCTTGGAGGTCCCCTGTGTAAAACGGGGGGCCGCAATGGAGAGGGCATTCTCGGTGCCCATACCGCAATTGTGGAACTCCATCCCAGAGGAAGCCCATCTGGCCCCAAGTTTGTTGGCCTTCCGCCAGGCCTGTAAGACTTGGCTGTTCTCCCAGGCCTTCGGAGGAGGGGAGGGGAGGTTGGGATAATTAAAATGAGGGGGGGGGTAGTGGGGTCTTTTAGATGGTTTTTTAAAATGTTTTTGGTTTTTATGGTTTCTATTTTTATGTTGCACGCCGCCCCAAGATGCCATGGGCATGAGGGGGCGGCTAATAAATATAAATAAATAAATAAATCAAGGTGCTGGTTTTGACATTTAACACACTAAACAGTCTGGGCCTCACATATCCAAGAGACCACCTGTCCTTCCATGCCCCATTGCACCCCCTGCAATGGCAGGAGTGTCTCCCTGTGGGTACCATCTGTTAGCCTTGTTCATACAAGAAGAGCTCACAGGGTAGCATTCTCAGTTGCTGCCCCATTGTTATGGAACTCCCTTCCCCTGGAGGTTCATCTGAGCCCAGGCATCGTCCAGAGGTGGTGTAAAACGTTTTTGTTTGAAAAGGCATTTGGTGGACAGGGATGGGGGTGGTAATAGAGACTTGGGGGGGGGGGACTGGGAGCTGGGGTTTTTAGTTTCTTTTGTTTTAATGTTTTTATTACCTGCAAGTCACCCTGAACCTTCTATTGGTGTCATGTATAGTCTTATCAATTGACTAATTTGTTTGGGCTGGCAGCTGCTACTATATGCCTGAGAGAATGAGGACTGAATGCTCATTCATTCCATACTTTCTGTCACTGCTAGACTATGCCACATGTTGATATGTCTGATGCATATGAAAATTAGAAGTTATCGGCCAGAGTTAGGTTAGTTGGCTTGATAATTTTACTTACTGGTGCAACTGATTTCAGGGTATTGCTATACATCAGAAGAGCCGTTGGGGATGCTTCTAAGAGAGCAAAAGAATAAAGCACCGGGCCCAGATGACATTACAGTTGAAGTATATTTACCCAATCTGGATTGGTGGGGGCTACTTCTTGTAGCATGTTTTAATTCTGTAATTTCTACATGCCAAGTCCCAAATGCTTGGAAGGGTTGAACCATTGTGCCAATTTTTATAAAGGGACTAAGGAGTGACCCAAGTGCCTATAGACCTATAAGCTTAATTAACGTATCTGCCAAGATTTTTGGCAGGCATTTAGCCACTTAAATCAGTGGGTTGATGAAATGGCAGTGACCCAGGAAGAACAGGTGGGGTTCAGAGAGGAATACTCAACTCTTGATCATTTATTCACATTGCAGTATCTCAGATATAAATATACTCAAGTTATTAAGACGGCATTGTATGTAGTTTTTGTCGATCTGCCAGTGTCCTTCGATTCCACTGATAGGAACCTTTTGTGGAGCAAACTCTTTGATTTAGGAATTGACCCATCATTTTAAAAACATCTAATGACCTATTATGAGGGGTCTTGGGCACAGGTGAGGGTCGGACTAAATGGAGAAATGACAGACAAATTCACTGAAAAAAGGGGCATGCCAGGGATAAATTTTGGCACCGCTGCTTTTCAACATTTATATGAATGACATGATTAATAAGATGATTGTTTCTGATTTTCACCCACCACAATTGCTTGCTAACTTTGTTCAATTGTTACTATAGGCTGATGATGCTGTGATAATTGCTAGGACACCTATTGGTCTCCAAAGAGCCATTCTGAAATTTGCAGCACTGTGTGATGAAAATCGTTTGAAAATTATCAAAAAACAATGGTGATGGTCTGGGGTGCACATACAAACTCTTATAATTGGTATATTAATAACTATGAGCTAGAGATAGTGAAATAATATAAATATTTGGGACTTCATTTTGCCTCTTCTTCTTGGCAACCATACATTCAAATAATTAAACATGGAGCTACAAACTCAGCCCAAGCAATTAAGCGATTCCACATCTCGAGAGCAATGGGATCAGTTCAGGCTGCATTAACAGCCTTACAAACTAAATGCAACTCCCAGATCTTGTATGGCTCCGAAGTTTGGAGCTTTAAGTTGCGATAGATATACCACAAAATAGGTTTTTGTGCTATTTGCTTGGGCTAGTCCCTACTGTCCCAGTTGCCTTTGTGAGACTGGAAGCAGGAGTTGACTCTTTGTTAGTTACCATTCAAATTAAGGTTATCCGCCTCTGGCTTAGGGTTATGTCGCTCTCTCCTGAGATTCCCTAAGATGTGCATCATCAAAGATAGTAATAGGTCTCCTGCTTCCCAATCCCCTTGGCTTACCTTTGTTAATACTACGTTGCATAGTACAGGTCTGGGTTACCTTTGTGAAAGTAATACCAGACTTTTCACCACTAGAAAGATTGAGAAGGCTACTTAAAGACCAAGAGATATTGCCCTTCAAAATTATTATGCCTTGGTGCACTATTCGTGGATTGCTCCCAGTTATGGAAGGTAGAGCCAGGGATTGAGAGATACCTTATAATGGATCTTAAGCATAAATGGAGGTCGGCATCGAGCACAGAACAAATGCTGACAGCCATTATAACTGATAGAAGGAAAGGCTCTCCAAGAAAGACTAGGCTCTGTCCTTGTGGGGCAGGTATGACAGAAGATGTCATTCATGATGTTTTAAAATGTAAACTATATGTTGATATTAGGAATCTTTATCCAACTCCATCACTATCCAGGGTTAGCTACTTTTCAAATTGGGGAAAACGTATTTGGCTTTGCTTACATAAGGACACTATTGTGATTTCTCGCATAGCTGTATTTGCATACAAAGCTGAACTTATGAGACGCATGCATATCTGATTATCTGAGAGTATTATTTTGGGTATCATACTTATTGTTTATGTATTCATGTATTTTTAATGGGCCATCACGCCCATTGAAGCCCTTGCCTTTAAAAAAAAATCTAATCTACTCAGGGCCGGCCTTACCATATACGGCCCTCCCCAGCTCAGTCTGGGGGCACTCCCCAGCTCGATCTAGGGGCGGCGTGCTACCCGGGACTGGGCTCGGGGATGGGCACTCCCCTGCACCCATCCCCAAGCCTGAGCCATCGGATCACTTACCTGATCCACCGCCACCGCTGGCCTGGGCCCCATGCCGGGCTCGGAGCCTCAGGCTGAGCGGACACCACGGCAGCAGATTAAATCTGCCGCCACGCTGCAGTTCCGCTGCCCCGCCCCTCCTCCGCTGCCTGGCTGTTTCAGCCAGGGGGAAACGAGGGAGAGGCAGAGACCCCACCTCTCCCTCATTTCCCCTGGCCAAGACTGACAGGCCGGGGGGGGGCAAGGAGTGTGGGAGAAGGGGGGCCTCTGTCTCTCCCTCACTCCTGCTGGCCCCCTCCGCTGCCTTTCAGTCCGAGTCGGCCAGGGGCCCTGTACTCGGGGTCCCCAGCTCCTGGCCACTGTCAGGCTGTGAGCTGGTGACACCGAGTGCATGGCCCCCACCTCAGAAACAGAGCCCAGGGCACCTGCCCCGAGCCGCCCCGTGGTAGGGCCGGCCCTGAATCTAATCAACTGATTTCAGGGTCTGCCCTTTTATCTGTACATTTGTAAATTTTAAAAATGCAAGCTGAATGAAAGGAGTTACATGTTTTCTTCTCTGTCTTTTTTTTGGGGGGGAGGGGAGGTGTTTTGGGGAGGAATCTATTTTGCCCATGTCCTGCAGCAGGCCCCCTTTGCCTGTGCCTTACAGTCAGGGCTACATATTATATTCTCTCTCTTCAAGGTTTCAGTCACCAATAAGGATAAGGAGATTTGTTTGTGGTTTCAAGGTATAATAGAAAACCTTTTATGTGGACCACTAATCTGGATCCTTCCTTATTACAGACCTGTCTTGTATGTCTCCAAATCTCAAACACAGCATATTAAAGCAGAAACTTCCTTTTCTGAACAGCTCTTTGATCTAGCCAAAAAGCACACCCTCTAAGGAGTCTGGCTTAGGGGTTTCAGTTATAAAACACTCTCTTCCCAACAGTAGTGCAGCTATGGACAAAGCTATTGTGCTCCTTTGGGAATTATAGAGTGGTACGAGCCACTCTAGTTAAGACGTGTTGCATGCTCCATTATAAAGCCCAAACATTCTATTTATTTTAAAATTGGCATGATTAAAGTTAAGATCATGGAATTTGTGGTGAAGGATCACTGGAGTAAGCAGTTCAAGCAGTCCACATTTCAGCTGAATCGGTTAGATAACGGCTGAGATACCACAATTTGAAAACTGCACTCTGAAGACTGTTTTTTCAAAAGTTAGACATCTTGATCTCAGCAGGGTAAAAGGGTTTTGTGTCGATTGGAAGGAGGTGTAAGCCTTTTAGAAAATTCAAGGAGGCTGCCAGGTTTACTGCCTTCTGGTTTACTTTTTGTAAATCCAATTAGTAGTTTTTAAGTTATGACATCTTGAAAATTCAGTGTTAGCCTATAGAGACCATCCTGAGTGTGGAGTGCTTGCAAACATTCTATGTGTAATGCAGAGACTATTTAAAAGCAAACAGTCTTGAATACTGGGGACTACAACTCCCAGCAGGCACTGCTTGTTAGAGCCTATCGGTGCTGGGGAAAGAGAGGGAACTGCACTTCTCAGGGGGCAGTGAGAGTGACTGGTCAGCCATGTTTAGAGCTGATTTTATTTATTTTATCGATTTATATCCCGCCCCTCCTGAAAACAGCTCGGGGCGGTTAACAATTTTAAAACATAAGAATACTATTATATAAAATTTAAAACAATCATAATAATATTAAAACAGGGTTAGGCACACAACAACAAATAAATAAGGGTAGGGGGGATTTTAAAAACCCCTAACCCCCCTCCCCCACAAGGTCTGGATGAACAGCCAGGTTTTACAAACTTGCTGGAATGTTAAAAGGCTTGGGGCCAGGCAAGCTTCCTCCGGGAGGGAATTCCAAAGGCGCAGCGCGGTCACCAAGAATGCCCTCTCAATTGTGCCCCCCCCCCGTTTAACATGGGGGATCTCCAAGAAGGCACCCCCGGCAGACCGAAGGAGCTGCTCTGGGGCGTGGAGGGCGAGGCGGTCCCTGAGGTATGAGGGGCCCAGACTGTGAAGGGCCTTATAGATCAATACCAATACCTTGAACCTGGCTCGGCACGCTATTGGCAACCAGTGCAGAGTCCGGAGCACAGGTGTTATGTGATCCCGGCAACCCGTCCCCGACAGGAGCCGGGCCGCCGCATGGTGGGGAGAGGAAGAGAGCAAGGCCTGTGGAAGGGAGAGAGCTGAAGGTCATTCTGATCTGATCCTGCACAGCAGGCGCTTCAGCTTAGGGGCCATGGACTCCAAGATGGCCAAACAACAGAGCTAGCAAATCCCAGAGTGATGTTTGGGGTGGCTCCTCTTGCCCCCTAAACCTGCCCAGAACCAAGGAGTGCATGGATTTCAGTGACAGTCCTTCCCCTCCAAAAAGGGGGGTGTTTGGGCTGCAGCTCCAATGGGGCATCCCATAGGAGGAGCATGGCTGAGGTCGGAGCACTGGAGTTTGCCTGGGATGGTCCCAGGTGCAGGAAGAGGGAAGAGGTTTATCCCAGAGACAGGGACAGGAGACTACAGGTGGGATGGAATCAATCTTATTTCAAAGCTTCTCACTCTGACTTTCCCAACCTCAGTAAGGAATGAGAGGTAATCGTGTGCTCTGGATTGGGGCTGAAAGACGAAGGCAAAGTGTGGGTGCATGAAGCCTAAGTTGTAAGTGAGCACAATATGTGAGACTGTACGTCTTTACTGCTAACATGCCACTGACATTGAGGCAGGAGCCTTCAATACTTTTTAGCGCATGATTGAATTTGCAAGAGCCTTAACTCTTCTTATAAACCAGAGGTTTTTTTTATTATGGATTAAATTTGGCCTCATCTTCACTCTCTTCATTGGGCCTCATTCCATTTTCTGCTAAGATTGCTTATCTGACGGTGTTCTGTTCAGCTCCGAGTCAGCAAGTTATGTCCTGTCTATTTCTGAACACTTACTACTCTTTCACGGGGACGATGTGGTGATGAGGGCTCCACCCTTCTTTGTTGCCAAGGTGAACTCTATTTTTTCCACTGTCATCAGGAAATTATGCTCCCTTCCTTTTGTCCAGTCATTAAGAATGACTATGAAAGAAAAGTGTTTGTGCACTTAGGATAATGGATAAACACTGTCTGGGCAACACTAGCCACTTCAAAAAATTTAACAATTGTATGGTGCTACCAAACAGAGTCATCCTCTTTCTATGGTCTCATCCTAACTATGAGGAAGACATAAAATAGGCTTGTAAATTTCCATTCATTTTTGCAGAACTCTTGCTGTGCCTGATTGACAAAGGGTGTTTTTCAACAGGGCACCCCATGCATGGACACTCACCGTCCACATGGGGAAGGTCTCAATTTAATATGGGTGCGTGGGGATACGCGCTTCCATGACCCATGCACTGCCCACCCAGTCTACACATGGGCCACTCGGGGGAAAGCTAGAGTGCCCCATGCGGGGACAGGGTGGGCGGTGTGTGGACGGGGCCGGCTGCGTGTGGGGCTTCATGTCTGAAGTCCCCAACCTGATCACGGACCCCCACACCCCATCCCATTTAAGACACCCAATGACGGCATCTTGCAACCACTTGTGGTCCATTAACCCTTCACAAACCTCTTCTGAACTCAGTTCCTCAGGTACGGAGTGCAGGAAGGGCCACTAGTTTTTCATACCGTTGTGCATGGACATTGGATAGTGCTACCTCATCCTCCTAGGTGCCCTACGTATAATCTCAAGGATGAATGTATGCCAGTACCAGAGACACTACATCTCTAGTTTACTGCTTGAGAGAAGCAGAGCAACACTTCCTGTGCTGGGGGGGGAGGGGGGGGGAGTGTTCAAGGGCAGAAGTTATGACATCATTTCATGTGCTCTGTGGAGAGGGGTTCAATTTGTGGATAATGCCTGATAAGCCAGCAGAGCACTGTCTGCAGATACCAGTTAAGGCAATTGGTTCCTGTTTAAACCTATAGTTGAAGTGTCTGTCTCCTTCCTTCAAGGGCGTAATCTCTATAAAAACAACAACACAGCAAGTGTTGCAAAGGGAAAGAGTGGTTCTTCAGTATGTAAGTAAGTACTTCTGGGTTTGCTGTATGTGGAGGACATAGGCAGAAAAGTAGACAGAATGTCAATCACATCAAAAGAAAGCAGGGGTACTCAAGATCATTGTTCCCCATTCTTTCTCTGTATTTTTAATTGCAATTTAGAGAGAGATGGTGGTTGTCATATTGGCCTCAGATGCGGGAGATGGAGACAAAGTAGTTCAGATGCTATCTTTGATCAGACCAACATCTGTTGGTGAGAATATGCAAGGTTTGGGGCTACAAAGGGCATGCCTGAGAAAGAGCCCTGCATGGCTCCCCCGTTAAATTCAACAACGCAAGACAGGGCAAGACTTTGCGCCCTTTCTCACATTATTGAATTTAACAGGGGGAAGTGGAAAATAACGCTAAAACCCCTGTGCCCACGATCGAGGATTTCACATGACCGGACTAACACGAGTTAAACTCACGTTAGTCCCTACTCCTTTCTTAATGTGGGCAAGCAGCTTATGTTTTTACGCAGTTGGAAGTTTGGCATGCTGAACTGCCGTGTAGCGCTGCAATGACTAATTCACAAACATCTTCCTGCTTATTGGCACCATTAACTTCAATGAACTTTTAGATCAGACCTCTGTTGGCTATAACATTGATGAATTGGCAAGTGTATTTTTCTGAGGAGCCCTGCTTGTTAACAATAAGGTTTTATACATACGCTGGTCAGCACTTGAAACATAACATTTGCTAGCATTTGCCACAGCGTTGCCACTCAGTCAAACCTGACTCCTGCTCTATCTATGGTTGCTATCCCACGTTAAATGGCATGGGACTATTGTGAGTTTAACACACGTTAGTCCAGTCACATGAAACCCCCAATCATGGACACGGGGGTGGGGGCTGGTGTTGTTTTCCACTTCCCCCATTAAATTCTATAATGCGAGACAGGGCTGGATTTTGAGCCCTTTCTTATGTAAATGAATTTAACAACAGACTCCTATTGTAGCACAACAGTCAATGTTTAATAATCCCTATGGATTGCTAGATGACTGGCAAATATCCGTGCTGTAATTTAACTTATAAATAATGCATGTCATTGTGTTTAAATGGTCATGCCAGTTTAGGAGGAAAGGAGAAAGTTAAGCTCCTTTTGGGACTAATGCCTTAGTCATCTGTTTGCAGAAATAGTGTCCATTTCTTAAATCAAAGCACTGATACCTTCACTGTCTAACTGACAAATGTATTTTAAATAAAAAGCAGAGATCTCTAAAGAACACGGATGGAATGTTCCTAACTCTGCAGAATTGGCAGTGTTGCCCTCTTCTTATCCCAGCTTCTTAATGTACTACCAGGAAAGTCAAAGACTAACTTTTTTCAGTGGCAATTGCAAGAGAATAAGATTGACTGAAATAGAAAAGCAATCTGCCTTTCTTATTGCTCTTTCCTTACAGCATTTCAATACAAGTGGCTTCATTTAGCTGTGTAAGATGAGAGGTGATGGAAGTGTGGAGGATTCCCTACATAGTGGTCAGAATCATGTAAAAAAGAACTATAGCAAACTGTTAAACTAGGGCTGTGCACAGGATCAAGTATTTGTATCTGTATTTGCATTTTTAACATTTACATTTATTTATATTTGTTTCTTTGCCGGTGTTCACTACATTTTCTCCATCGTTGCCAACGTGCAAAATGCAGTAAACACAGGTCCCTGCTTAAGTGCAGTGAGGCTCTGCTAGTTTGACAGGCCTATAAGGAAAATAAAATGCAGTCAAAACTGTTGCTAAGTCTGCTACCACGGTAAAATGGAAGAACTGGTTCGGGGGAGGGTGGAGAATATGACTAGCTTGGTGGGGAGGTTATTAGCTTATAGAGGATGGGACGGGGCATGGGTCTGACTCAGTGGGATTGTTGGCTTGTGGGAGAGAGAGGCATGTAGCTGCCTTAAGAGAGGGGAGAATAGAACATGGGGCTGGCTCATGTGGGGAGTTGCTGGTTTGGGAATGGGGCGTCAGATGATTTAGGGGGTGTCACTGGCTTGGGGGAGTGGCCACTAGCTTGTTGGGGGGCGGGGAACTGGGCTAAGCTAAGGGGAGGTTGCTGGCTTGAAGAGTGGGAATGGAGCATGGGGATAGCTCAGAGTGGATATCACTGGCTTGGAGAAGAGAAATGAGGCATGGCTCTGGCTTGTAGGGGAGTGGTTTCTGGCTCAGAGGGGAGTCATTGGCTTGTGGAAAGTGGGATCCCTAGGTGTAAGTGGGATATGGGGCTGGCTCAAGGGGGTCACTGGCTTGGGAAGGGTGAAACAAGGCTGCCAAGGACTTGCCATTTCTCCCTGGCTGGGCTGGACCTGGCTGCAGTGATAGAAACTGCAGTTCTGAGACAGCTCCTGCAGGCAGAGAGGACTCACTACAGGCCCCCAAGCAGGTGGCTGAGCATCAGAGAGCAGCTTGTGGCAGGGCTAAGCCTAATGGGGCTGTGGTCCCTTTAATAGAGTAATGAGTGCCAGCTGGGGGACTGGGCAGTGGCTATGATAGCTGGGTAAGGGCTTGGCAGAGCCAGTCCTTCAGGAGTTGGGAAAACCCATGCTGAGAGACAAGTAGAGAGTGAAAGAGTATTGGCCCTTTAAGTGCTGAAAGATTGGAAAGCCAGCTCCCCTCACTCTGGAATATAAGAAGAGACAGACCAGAGAAAGATTCAGTCAGTGCCTGCCTGACAAGGAGGAAGGTTCTCTTTCTGAGAACGGAGTTGTATAGGAGCATTCTCCATGGTGCTGATTCCTGGGCTGGGTAGCTATAGGAACTTTGCACTGAACGCTCCCCAAGGTACTGAAGGAGACTGCTGTGGGAATGGTTGGCAGAAGGAGCTCTACCCCAAGAACTCCAGCAGACAGTGCTGCCTGAGCTACAAGGAGTTCTGCTGGGCTCTGCAAGCAGAGTAGCTAACCCAGAAACGAAGAGAGCTCGAAAGGGCCTGTGAGTACAAAGGCTATAGACTAATGGAAGACTGTGTACTAAATAAAAGGACTTTACTGAAGCTAATTTCCTCCTGAGTGACTGTTGTGGATATGATCTGCAGGGATTTACTGTGAGTGAACCGCACCCTATTACACAACCCAGCTCCAAGGTGGATATGTGTTGCAGTTTTTGAGGGTCCCGTTCAAGACCTCTGATATTAAAATTTTTCAGTAAATGTTGGGTTCACTCAAAACCTGAATACACAGACCTACTATTTGTTTTTCAAATAAGGAAGCTGAAACGTGGGTTTTTTTTCTGGTTTACTTGGGTTTTATCGAAACCCAAATGCACAGTCCTATGTTGTTAAACTATTTTAGGTAGTAAGATTACATTCTTATCATTCACACACATGCGTTTTCATTCAGTATATTTTTTGTGTGCTTACACCAACTAATTCAAAAAGGAGCTGTTTTACCAGAAGTATCTCCTATGAAAATGCTCTGTCCATGAATCTGATTTTAATGCGGTTCCTGCAATACTTCATATCCTAGATGCATAGGCAGTATGTGGCAGAAACTGATCTTCGTATCCTAGATGCATAGGCAGTATGTGGCAGAAACTGATCTTGACATTTTCCTGTCTTCATATCATCCAGAAAAATGTCCTTTTGTCTGTGAGTGAATGATTATCTGTCTGACGTTTTGTTGTACCTGTAATATGGATGCCCTATGTAGTAGTATGTTTATTTTGACTCAAACAATTGGTTGCAGCAAATACACAAGTTAAAACATCATCTCCAAACAAATCAGAATATGTAATCAGAGGACTATCCGCCGGAGGCATACATAAACCACTTCTCTGACCAAAGAACTGAGCCAGAAGAATATACAGCCAACGCAATAATATACAAATCCCCCATTGGACTGTGGCAAAATGCCACAGGCACAGGCAAAGACAGCCACTGATTCTGACAAAGACACCTTGCCCAAACCCAAGGCAGGCCTAACCTCTAACTAGGCCTCTAAATGAGCACATGTTCAGGACCCCACATTCCAGGAATTCCTCTGGGATCTCCTACAGCCAGTAGGAAACAGGAATCTGATTGGTCTGGACTGGTCAGCTGGAATTTGTACCTGGGCCAGGTGACTTACCTGGACAAATCACAGGGAAGGGGAGAGGGTTTTAAAAAACCTCAGACCCTCTCCCTTCTCTTCTCTGGGACTCTGAAGGGGTGGGTGTTGTGACTGTAAACTCTACCTCTGGCCTAGCCAGAACAAGGACTTGGACCCCACAGGGAAACCATCACCTATGGAGATCAGACCAGGAGGACTAACCCTGCCTGAGTAATTGCTTGCCTGCCTGCTACTCAAGATACTGTACTAGATAGGCGCATTCCAAATGTGGTACCATTCCCCAAAATGGACTTGCTTTGCTCAAAGGGTTATCAATCCCTAGTTCTATGCTTTTATTCCTTTTTATGTTGTACCAGTAAAATCTAAGTTTTCTTTTTACCCTACTGGGTGTGTGTGCGCGCATTATACATCTCCGTGGGCCAGGTAACCAGGCCAAGCTACTAAAGAGGGGGAAATCTACCTACTGGGCTAGAAGCCAACAGCTTTGGAACCAAGGAAAGTCTCCTGTGGGTGACTCTGGGGATCTGCCTCCAACACAGAGGAGGAAATCCCAGGAACAGAGTGCCAGGAAAGGGGAGTGCTTTGGGGAAGCTGTAAGGCCTATCCCCCTTTGGGGTTCACATTCCCTGAGTAGTGTTGTTGCATTGTGCCTCAGTTTCCCCAAAAGGAAAATGCGCTTAGTGGTCCAGGCCTGACATGATCTGGTCTGGATATAGGGCGCTCTTTTCCAATATGTGGAATTTGAGTTTACACTTTACTATACTTTGCTGAGCTGACTGGCTTATTAGCAAAGACCAATTCATTTATATAAATGAGACTATGAGACTTATGAATATTATAAAATATGAAGCAATTGTTTACTTAAGTTCAAATAAAGACATAGTACAAAAGAAACAGTGTCAGTTAAAAGTACACGACTTAGAAAGACATTTCTGTTAAGAGAACAGCTCTGTTACAAATTCAAAGATCTTAACATCTGTAAGATATAACATATGCTCTAAGTATTATTGCTATGGTTGACTCAGTGCATCATATAGGATATAACATATTACCCAGTCCTTTCCCCATTCTGCCAGATGAAAAGTGAGAGAAGCTTCAGGAAAGGAAGCATTCTGAAAAATCCATCTTTCCTCTCTCTTCTTATAGAATGAAAGATGCTTGGAGGTCAGCTAAAAATGATGTCAGGTCAAAACTGCTGACAGGGAGGGTTTTTTCTCAAAATACATAGTAAGGAGCCTGTTGATACATACTAAACAGGTTGCTATCGTATAGATAGGATTAACAATGAGTAAACTTCAAACAAACAAGGCCTCTTCCTGCCCTGCCTGAGACTCACGTATTTTGAGTCTAATAAACAGAAACTGTTAATTTCATTAAGAGACAGACTTGATTACATCTTCTATTCCAGTATACAGGCTGATTTTCCAGTATCTGGTCAAGAGTTCAGTAGAAAGGTCACTATAGGACAGCTCTTTTAAGTAGTCATCATACAGAGAGGCTAATTCTGATTTCCAATATATTGAAACACAGAAGGTCAAACATATATGCCTATACGGTCTTGGCCCCTCATACCTTAGGGACCGCCTCGCCCTTTGCGCCCCAGAGCGGCTCCTGCGGTCTGCCTGGCGTGCCCTCCTGGAGGTCCCCCGTGTTAAGCGGGGGGCCACGATGGAGAGGGCATTCTCGGTTGTGGGACCGTGGCTGTGGAACTCCCTTCCGGAGGAAGCTCGCCTGGCCCCAAGCCTTTTAACATTTCGGCGGAACTGTAAGACCTGGCTGTTTGCCCAGGCCTTTGGGAGGGAGGGTGGGTGGGGAGGGAGGATTTTAGTCCCCCACCCATTTATTTATTTATTTATGTCTAGCCCTGTTTTATATTTTATATTTAATATTTGATTGTTTTTAAAATGAATTTTAGTGTATTTTTATTGTTGGAAGCCGCCCGAGCTGCGTCGCAGGAGGGGCGGGGTATAAATCTGAAAAATAATAAATAAATAAAATAAATAATAATAAATATATACAGGATACATGACAGTGTGACTGCCCACTGGGAAACACTTGGGTGGTGGCAGCGGAATATCAAGGGTTTTCAGGGGTTTGCCAGCTGTGGGAACCCCTGGTCAGAGATTTGGAGAGAAACAGTTAGGTGGGTGGCTCAGCTGTATAGCTGTACAGGGACCATGTCTATTTTATTACTTTGTAAAGTGCCAGGTACACTGCTTGTGCTATATAAATGTTTGTTAATAATAATAATAATAATAATAATAATAATACTGGCATTTCACCAGAGGGACCACTTAAGGACAACAGATTCTCAACAACGAGGAACATAGTCACTTCAGCAAAACTCAAAAAGAGCAATTAAAGGCATTGTTTATGCCACCTCACCAACATAGCATGAGCAAAATTTGCTGCCTTGACTCTGGTTTCTTTAGAGGGATTAGCTAACAAAAATGCGAGTTTTAAATGAAGATCCCAATAGTTTTTTCCCCACTAGTAGCCCCTTTAGGTATTTGTTCCTAACATCAATAGCGCGTGGACATCTGAATAAATAATGCTGCAAGTCTTCTACCTGCAGTCCAGATGCATAAGCGTTCGTTATATGGTACCCCTGCAAGTCTTTCCTCAAGGACCTTAGATGGCACTAACTGAAAACGTACAAGCGTCAATAACCTTCTGATTGTATAATTCCTTCTCTCAGACAAGTAGGGCTCATACTGGTAAATGGATTTGAACGTCCCATAAAAGGGGGCCACTCGCAATTCCTGAATACATGCCATGTCTGATTGGATATGGTTATCCAACAGGCATTGCCTGAATATCTCTTTGCCCCGCTTCTTTTGACAGATTCAGAAGAACTCAAAGGAGAAACCCAAGGAAGACAAAAGCTTCTTCAATTGAGACCTCCACATTTTAGGACAATTAAGGATGGATTGTTCCCGCCAGCATAAGGCTGGCAATCTGTGCTCTTCCATGCCCATTAACCATTGCCAATAGGAAGGATGCCATATGAAAAACATTTGGTTACAGAAAAAGGTAATAATGAGTTGTGCATGCCTATAGTCTTTCAACTGAAAAATTACATCAGGAACTAAACTTCACAGTTCTCAAAAATAGAAAGCTGTAAAAATGTTCTCTGATATGTCCACTGAGAATCGCAAAGTAAATAATGAAATAAAATATTATTTTTGTAGTTTCACAATAAAAACCACCTCATGAATCAAATATGAGCCAGAATTTATCTATTTATTTATTTAAATAAATGATCTCATTTCTATGGAAATTGGTTCATGACCATGTTAGCAAATGAAAACTCACAAGGCCAGCTTTAAGGCTGGCATAATCCATGTGATGTCCTTTTTATGTTGCAATTAAAGTTGTGTTATGAAAAGTAAAAATAATACTTTAAAAACTTTGCCAGTGGTGTGTCATTATTGGTTGTGATTAAGTTATCTATAGTTGGCATTCTAACATCAGTATGCCAAGTAACTGATGTTATTTGTATAGTGTGTGAGAGTTTCCTCCTCATTTCAGTAGTGATAAGATGTTATGCAAGGTCTTTGTTTTTCATGTTTTTTATTAAAAAGTTGATGAGGCTCTATCTGTCTAATATCATGGAGCTGAGGAACTAAACAAATTCTTAAAAATAAAAACGTCTACCGTAGACTATCAGAGGTTTAAAAGTAAAAACAGTCCCTCAAACAGATTTCCCCCTCCCAATCCTTTTTTGGATAAGGCTGAATTATTACCCACATCCCACTCTTATTATAAAACAGTCTTTAATGTAAAATCTCCAGATCGAAACTGAATAGGCTGAGTCTCATGGTTTTACAACATGGTGCTTTAAGAAAACCACCTAATATCACAAGACTCATACTAAAATCACAGGAATTGGTAACACAAATTCCAAGCCCAATTCTGCAGCTGCTATGTGAAAAGAACCCGTATTCACTTCAATTTTATTAATTAAATTTATACGCTGCCCTTTCCTGAAGGCTCCAGGTGGCTCACAGATCATAAAAACATTAAAACCTGTACAAAAGATCCTAAAAAAACCCATCTCCCCACCCCCCAAGCCTCCAATACCACCTTCCCATTTCCCATGCCCAACCCCACCCCACTCTCCCACACACGCACACACCCCTACCCTAAAACCTGTGTGGTGATGTGTGTGTGGGAGCACACCAAGCAGTAGCTTTGCTTCAAGGTAATGAAGGCCTGGATGAGGGTCGCCAGGTCTGAATCAGAAAGAAGAGTTCTGATGGTTTCTTGAGCAGGGGCTGCACCACCGCCTCCTTAAGGCGGTCCAGCACCCTGCCCTCCCCCAAGGGAGGTGCTGACTATCCCCACCAGCAACAGCCCTAATGTCTTCCAGCTGGCCTTAATCAGCCAGGATGGGCATGGATCTAGTTCACAATAAGTGGCTCTAACAGTGCCAAGAGCATCCCCCGCATTTGAGGGTGACACAACCTGAAACTCATCCCGCAAAAAAGTCCAGAAACAAATCAAAGTGACCATTTGATGATTCTAAGTCCAGGCGGAGGGAGGCTGGACTGACCAGCCTCCCTCACCACCCGGAATAGCTCAGCTGGGCGGGACTTAGTGAACACAACAAGGGCAGCAAAGAAAGCCTTATTTGCTGTCCGCACCGCACCACAACGGCATAGGTATGTAACCAGACTCTATGCCGCAAGTTGGTAGACTTCAGCACGCCACCATCACTCTAACCACCGCCCTTTCCAGTTCATCTGCCACAGCTCCTCCGTATACCACGGGGACCTGCATTGTCAGCGGTTCAAGAGCAGACGCCTGGGAGCCACACAGTCGATGGCCTCCACTAACACAGAATTCCACATGGACATGAGGCCATTCAGTGAGCAGCCGTTGAGGTGTGCCCCCATTGCACCCTGCCTCCACCCACCGCACATGGACCACGGCACACACCAACACACACACACACACCGCACGCCACAGCCTGTGTGAAAAGGGCCTGTCTGAGTTAGCTATAACTCAAGTATAACAACATTCACAACATCTTTCTCTATTTGCCTTGCTCATTCATTTTGGCCCTTTTCATACAGGTGTGGGTGCATGGGGGTGGATGGGGGGGCAGTGCGTGCAGGTGCATTCCCACAGACCCACCCACCCACCTCCACCCATCTCCACACAAAGAGCATCCAGCATTGGCGTCCGTTGCTCTGTGAATGGGTGATGGATGGAGGTGGGTGGAGCGCTGGTACCGGCTACAGCATTTGCATGGACACCCACCCATCCCCCCACACCTACTGTGGCATTCAAATGCCGGCCCCTCTCCACTCGCACACGTGGGCAAGGGCGGGGGGCATCCATTTGAGATGGGCCTTTGATTTTACACATACTTGAGTTATGCTATTACATCCAAAAATAATATGCACACCACACACTGAATGTTAGTCTGTGTGTGAGAAAATGAAAATGTATGACTTAAAGAGAGGGCTGGAATGAAAATCCAGCCACAGTATAATCATGTCCGGCACCCTTATTCAGGCAAAAAGACTAAAAGAATACATCTTATCAAAAGTCACTGTAACGATTTAAGCCAAGTTTCAAAGCATACAATACTATTATCATCTCTACAGGAAAGAGCTCTGCAGGGAATCTGGATTACTGCCCTAACAAAATGGAGCACGGAGGTTTTGTATTTTTATGTATTGCACAGATCTAATCATTCTAAAATTATATACACATCATATTTTAAACTGACGTCCTACTGTACTTAGAGAAAATATAGTGCCAATAGTGCATGTCTCCATGCATCATTTTTGGCTTGCCTCGAGACGGAGGTATTAGCCAAGCAGAATGTTACACTCACTAAAACAACAAAAATGAGAAAGCAGAGAATAAAACTATGAACAAAGTATCAAAAGAACCCCTTCACACAATTCATATTCTCCCCCCTTGAAGTTTTTAATACCCTCTGTCCCATTCTTTTGCTTTTCTACCACTTGTTGGTTTAGTTACTTACTAACCTCCTCCTAGCTTTAACACTGTCTTGCAGTCTTCCCTTCTCATCCTTACTACCACAAGTTTACACTATCTCCCACCTTCAGAAATTTCCCAGCTGTGCCTGCTTACACTCCCAACACACTAATTCATAGCAAAGATGGACATTATGTAGTTCCTGGGCCACTTCTGGCCCAGGTCCACCACAGACACTATTGATGTAGGCTTCTTCCAGCAGCTCCCACTACCTGCAATTAATCCCTTGGTGTGTTACTGTATTTATGGCAATAGAATATAGTGTTAGGGATATCTTATGTTCTCCTGGCCTGGACAAAGGAAGCCAGACCTAACTTCGGTCAAGCAAAGGCAAAGAGCAGAGAGATGGTCCAGAACAGCCAGCAGGCCTGAGATTGTGATGGAATTCAAGCTGAGATGACTCAACATGTGGATAAGGCCCCATCAGCATACTAACAAAGGCATAGCCAGACAAGTATCTTCTCCTGGCACCGCCACACATGCTTAACAAAGTCTCCTGCTGAACAACTGGAGTTGACAAATGAAACCCATTGTGAACAGATAAGTGGGACATTTGCAACTCTGCTACTGACTTCCAGGCCCAGAAAAGAACAATCAAGGAAAGATACAGATGTTAATATGCTAAGGGCCCTTCCTCCCAGGAAGACGTTCTTCTGATATGCTAAAGAACTGTGTGATGTCACCATGACATGGCATCTGGCTATTACTGACCTGTACCTCAGAACTGTATAAAAGAACCTGGTCATACAACATGACTTTGGGTGAAGGCTAGTGGTCACCAGTTGGTGAATCACGTGGTTTCACTCCCTTCCAGACCTTGCACACACGGATCACAACTTGTCTTCGCTCGCCAGCAGCTCTACTCTCCAGCACCAAAGGGCCCTCTCTCAGTCTTTTCCCTGAATCAGCCTGCGTGCTTCCAGGATTTGGCCAGTCACAGGACACGTAAGATATCTTTATCTGGGGACTATCTGTATAATACTGTGTGTGTAGTATAATCCTGCCAAGAATAGAAAACCAAGGTGTGCCGTTCCAATAAAGTTTTGTTTTGTACCACATTGGAGTGGTGTTTTATGACGATCTCGATCCCAATAATTTATTAGTAACATATTAATATTCCCCAAGGCAAAGACGCAAGGAGCAGGTTTCATTAGCTTTCCACCGACAGAGGGATTCAGTTATTGCTATGGAAGGAGAGGTTGCTCTGTTCCAGTGCTCAGCAGAGCAGGAATGAATTTCCTAGGTCAGAAGCTGTCTCCATTGTGATCTAGGTGCACAGACAGAATCAAGTTACTGCTGCTCCTCCAGCTGATGCAAGCCTATTCTGTTCAGTTCCAAAATTAAAATGACTGTGCATGAGTAAAATGGCTCCCAGACTGTTCTGCGTATGCGTGCCTTTTCCAAAATGGTGGCAACAGCGTTGCTGCCATTTTGGAAAAGGGCAGCCAGTCTGCCCATATGTTAATCGTCACCACACATGTGCAGACTGTCTGCCCTTTTCCAAAATGGTGGCGACACTGCCCCCATTTTGGAAAGGGCACACATACACAGAATGGTCTGGTGACCATTTTGCGCATACACAATAATTGTTTTTTTTTTAAATCTTATTTTTTTTACTTTTAAGTGATTTAAATATGGATCCATAATACAGATCCGTATTTAAATCAGGAAATATAAGGGTAATGAAACGAAGAGGAAACTAAACAAAATTTCCCCAGTCGACCATCCCAAATAATTAATAATGTGTAGTCATGTGCCGCGGGGTCCCCATGCTTCATTCTTGCTCTCCCAGTCCCTCCCCCTTTTTGTGCAGCCCACTGGCCAATTTTAAGTTGCCAACGTAACCCCTTATACAAAAAAATAAATTAAAAAAATATCCCTATTTACTTGTTCCATACCACTCATGATTTTATAAACTTTCCCTCTCAGTCATCTCTTCTCCAAGCTGAAGAGCCTTAGCCTATCAAGTCTCTCCCATCATATATAAGCCATTCCAAACCCTTTAACATTTCTGTTGGCCTTCTCTGTACCTTTTCCAATTCTACTATATCTTTTTTGAGATGGGGCGACCAGAACAACACACAATATAGTCAATGTGTGATCACCCCATAGATTTATATAGAGGCATTATGATATTTTCAGTTTTATTCTCTATCCCTTTCTGGACAATTCTTAAATATCATTTGCATTTTTGACCGCAGCCACACACTGAGCTGAGGATTTCAATATATTGTCCACAATGACTCAAAGATCCTTTTCCCAAGTGGTAACCCCTAATTTAGAACCCCGCATTGTGTATATACAGTTTGGATTATTTTTCCCTATGTGTATCACTTTACACTTGCCAACATTGAATTTCATCTGCCATTCAGTTGCCTAGTAACCCAGTCTCGCAAGATCCTCCTGTGATTACTAACAGTCCACTCAGGTTTTTAACTACTTTGGATAACTTTCTGTAATACATTTGTTCACTTCACTCTTTACTCCCTTTTCCAGTTCACTAATGAATATACTTGGAGGGGACTGGGGCACCTGTCATTGATGGGGACCAGCCCCCTCTGGTTGATAGGGTTCACAGCCTTGGGAAGCTTTGGAATACCTTGCTGCGCCTGGATTACCAGGTGGCAGCTCTGGCCAGGAGTGGTTTCACCACCTCCATGTGGTGAGAAGGCCGCAGCCTTTTCTTTCTGACTCTGATCTGGCCACTGTCATCTATGCTTTCATCACCTCAAGGCTAGATTACTGCAATGCGCTCTACGTGCGGCTGCCCTTGTAACTGTTCAGAAGCTGCAGCTGCTGCAGAATGCGGCGGCTCAGCTCCTTTCAGGGATGAGCCGGCAGGAGCACATTACACCAGTGCTCCAAAGTCTGCACTGGCTGCCTATACCTTTCCAGACACAATTCAAGATGCTGGTTTTGAATTTTAAAGATGTACACAGTCTGGATCCCATATACCTGAAAGACCGCCCGTCCTACAATATCCCATTGCAGCCCCTGAGGTCAGCCAGGCACCCTCTTGTGGGTTTCATCTGTTACCCTTGTCCATGGAACAGGGGTGCACAGAGGGCGTTCTCTGTTGCTGCCCCTGTTTTGTGGAACTCCCTTCCCCAGAAGGTTCACTTGAGCCTGAGCATCCTTCAGAGGCAGTGCAAAATATTTTTATTTGGAAAAGCATTTGACAGGCCGGGATAGGGGTTGGATGGGAGTTTGGTGGGGGAGGATGAAAGCTTTTATTGTTTGAATTTTATTACTGATGTTTTATGAATTGTGAGTCACCCTGAGCCTCTATGGGAAGGGCAGCCTATAAATGTGAATTAATAAATAAATAATAATGCTATTATTACACAACACTGGGCCTGGTTCAGATCCCTGGGGTACTCCACTATTTACTTCTCTCCACTGTGAAAAACTAACCATTTAGTCCTACCCTTAGTTTCCTTTCCTTTAACCCAGGTGTGGGGAACCTTTTTCCTCCCAGGGGCCACTTTGAAAGCTTGCACAAGCTCCAAGGGCCACACAGAATTGGGGTGGAGGGGTCACATGTTTAAAGGATGCACGCAAGGATAGGAGGGTCCAGATCATGGATCTGTGCCATGGAACTGTCCCCTATCCTTGTTTGCATGACCTCATCTCTGCTCCCTTCCCTTGAGCTCAGTTTTTCAGTGATTGAAGGCAAGAACTGGATCCAAGGGCCCGATCCAGGAAATGGAAAGGGGCCGCTTAAAAACTTGCCTTGGGCTGCATTTGGCTCCTGACAATCGGGAGGCCTGAATCTCCCCCACCCCTGCTTTAACCAATTAGCAATCCACAATAGGACACTGCCTCCTTTCCCATGACTATTTCATTCTTCAAGAGTCTCTCATGAGGGAACCTATCAAACACTTTCCAAATATACTGACCAGCTCACCCTTATCCACATGCTTATATTTACACCCTCGAAAAATTCCAATAGGTTAGCGAGGCATAACTTCCCTTTGCTAAATCCATGCCGACTCTTCGCCATTATTTCCTGTGTATCAATATGCCCAGTAATTCTGTTCTTAACAACAGTTTCCACCAGTTTCCTCGGCACCAATGTCAGGCTCACCCGTCTGTAGTTTCCAGGATTAACTCTGGAGACCTTTTAAAGTATTGGTGTTACATTCGCTAACCTCCAATCCTCAGGTACAGTGGCATATTTTAGCAATGGGTTAAAAATATCAATAGTAGGTCTGTATAATTTCATATCAGAGTTCCTTCAGAACTCTGCGGTAAATACCATCTGGTCCTGGTGATTTGTTACTATTTAGTTTGTTAATTTGCTCTAGAACCTCTTCTGTTTGCAACAGTTCTTCCGATTCATCATCTACAAATAATAATGGGTATCTCCTCAACGTCCTCTGCAGTGACAACCGAAGCAAAGAATTGATTCAGCTTCTCTGCAATGATCTTATACTCCTTGAGCGCCCTTTTCATCCATAGTCATCTAATGACCCAACTGACTCTCTAGCAGGCTTGTTGCTTCTGCTGTATTTGAAAAAGTTTTTATTATTAGTTTTTGTATCTTTAGCAAGTTGCTTTTCAAATTCTCTGTTGGACTGTCTTACTAACGTTTTACATCTAATTTGGCAATGCTGATGCTCTTTCTTATTTTCCTAATTAGGACTAGGTTTTTTAAAGTACGCCGTTTTTATTTTAATAGCTTCCATCTTACCATTTAACCACACAGGCAGATGTCTGGTCCTCTTGCTATCTTTTTTTCTCCCTTACTTTTGGAATACATTTAATATGGGCTTCCAAGATGGTGTTTTTAAATTGTCTCCATATCTCTTGCAGACATTAAATCCTCATAACTGCTCCTAGTTTCCCTCTAACCAGTTTTCTCATTTTTGCATCGTTCCCCTTTTTAAAGTTAAAAGTGACTGCAGTAGTTGTCATTCTCCCTCCTATAAGTATGTCAAATTTGATTAGATTATAACAATATTGCCAAGCGACTTCCCCACCATTATCTCTTGCACCAGGTCCTGCACTCCACTTAGGCCAAGATCCAAAGTCCTTCTACTCCTCTTGTTGGTTCCAGGACCAGCTGCTCCCAGAAGTCCCCTTTTCCGCCGTAATGGCGGCGACGGGGTAATTGTCCGGCCCCCATCCATGGGATGTGGGGAACACCGGAAGTGAGAGGAGCGGCGGAGCACATTCTGGTGCTTCCGGCCGCGGGGATATCTGCCCGGCAAAGCGTGCGCGCGTGCGCAGAGCCGCCGCATTCTGGGCCGTTTTTCACCCGGCTCCGCCCTCTTTAGGCAGGGCGGAGTCGCTTTGGCCGCATGTGAGCGGCAGTGCAAGCTGGATCTGTGAAGCAGCCCACCCACCACACCTCTAGCACTGTGGTATTTACTGGTTGCCCTTACGGACCCGAAGGGGAATTTTAGCGACTAGCCTAAATTCAAGGGTCGCTCGTTTCGCCCCTTCAACAGTGCAGAATAGGTTAAATAGGTTTGATTGGATTTTCCAATTGGCTACAATTACCAATGCTAATAAGTATTAATTTGAAAAGTGATTTGGCTAAGTGAATTTGAAGAACGTTTGTTCAGTGAGATGTACGAATTCGAACAATCTGATTGACAGGCTGAATTTTATTAAACGAATAATTGTCACACTCAGCGGGGGTCCAGTATGCTATAGTAGGTCAAATAGGTTAGGAATGGAAAGGAGTCATCTCCTTAAGAGATGGGGAGGTGACACCCAGTGCCAGGCGCAGGCAGTACGCACTGGGGTTATTTCCCTGGGAGGGGTACTGCAGTTCGGTCAGTAAGTACATGCACGGTCTGCTGACTTAGCGGGTACTCACCTCCTTACTCAAGCCCACAGTTGGGACGCTCCCCCTTTTGGCCAGAGCCAGGGTGCTGTCGAAGGGGAGCCTGGTTTGTGATGGAGCTGGCACGGGAAGGCACATCCCGGCCAGTTCCGAGTTAATAAGAGTTAATTAGCTAAGCATACTGGACCCATATTGCGTGGGCAATTACCCACCTTCTTTGAGAACTGTTGAATAAAGAGTGTGGCCTGATTTGATCCAATACTTTTTCTCTGTGTCTCATTGGGGGGGTGCGGCGACAAACATACGTTTGTGGCATCTAGACATTTTACCATCACACAACAAGGAGACATTCATCCAGTCAATATTAGGGTAATTGAAGTCACACATTATTATTGTGTTTCTGTCTTTACTAATCTGTATAATCTCGGTTAGCATTTGATAGTCAGTCTCGCCATCCTGGTAAGAAGGTCGATCAAAAAGAGAGCGATCAGCTCCTGAATATTTTGACAACGATATACTAATGTTTGCATTTTATATCACATCATAGCCAAAGGCCTCAAAGTAAAAACAATGACATAACACTCCTGTGACATAAGTAGTATCACCCCCATTTTGCAGTCAAAGAGAAAGCATATAAAGTCAACACAATTAAGGGGGAGCACTCTGGATTCTACTCCTTGAAAATCATCAACAAAACTGTTCCGGACAATCAGTTATGCATGGACACGGCCAATGAAAGCAGTGAGTTTGTCAGGGATTTCAAGGAAGACTTGTCAAGACAACAGCAACATTTGTGTGTTGTTCTAGCAGCAGTGGCCCAACAATGTATGCATTAAAGTTGTCCACAACTGGAGGCAGAGCGGATGAGGTATTCTGGTGCCCGAGTGCTATGATTCTATGTCGTGTACCTGACTGGTGGGATCTCAAGTACATATGCTCAGGGTCTAGCCAACTGCCATATTTGGGGTCTGGAAGGAATGTTCCCTCAGGTCAACTTCCTGATTCCTGGATCCCAGTTGCTTTCTTGTCTCCAGCTTGCCTCCCTGTTTCCGGTATGTTTCCTCAGTCTGGCTGCTTGCCCACGTCATAGCAGCGGGGGAGCTTATATTAGGCAAATTAACGACAGGGAAGCTCATGTGAAGCTCCACACATGAGCATGTGGAGTTAAAATGTCATCCAGCAATTCTCATGGTGATTTCACTCATGGATGACAGGACTGAATTTTGAGACCTGTCATCAGTAAGTGAAATCACTGTGAGAATTGCCAGATGACCTTTTTACCCGCTTCACACACGTGCGGAGCTTCACGTGAGTTTTCCTGCTGTGAATTTCCGTCATGTAAGTTCCACCCCACTCCCGAAACATGGGCAAGCAGCCTGTCTGTCCATATTCCTGCATGTGTGGCTCAGCATCTGCTTTGATACATAAGCTCTGCGACTGCCCTAAGAGGCCCTATGTCCATCCATGCCCGACTGTCCATGTCTTCCCCCTTAGTTCATGAGCTTGATCCATGCACCAGCTCTCTGGAACCTGGACTCGATCTTCCATAAACACACCTGAACCCAATTCTGCACTAAGTTCCTGTGGAGTCTGATCCCCAGAGGCAACTGGTAACTGATTCTTGTTGTTTCAGGCATCAGTGTTCTCTGGTCAGTCCCGATCTCTAATTGTGGCAGTTTTTACTATAGGCTTAGTTGCTTGTTGGGTAGATTTTTCTGTGAGGGTAGTTTGGCTGTGGTGAATCCTAATTCAGTGCAAGGGGCTGGAATAGATGATCCCTGAAGTACCCTCTCTCTATCACTATTTTTGTGTGGCTTAAAAACATGGATGTTGAATCTCCAAAACGCCAATGTCCAAATAATAAATTACTATATAGCATCATACCATGCAATACTTCCAAGCTGTGATTAACGGAGATCTTTTATGTTCACCATTTTTGGAATTTGATCAAAATAAATATTAGGGGTAGGACACCGGGGAGAATACCGGATTTACTGGTATCGGATCTCCCTGGTACCAGATTTACCAGTATCGGCATACCGGATTTTTAACATTGGCCGCGTTACCGGATTGTTTACATTGCTGCTATTGACTTCAATGGCCGCAATGTAATAAATCCGGTAAAGCGGACAATGTTAAAAAACCGGTATGCCGGTATAGGTAAATATTGGATTTATCGGATTAAGCCGGTACACCCAGATACCGGCAATATCGGTTCTTGGGAGAACCAGAATTCCCACCCCTAATAAATATTCATTTAATATTATAAAATATATCAGAGATCAGCCACAGAAGGGTTTGAGGGTGCATTTGAGGTCATCCTGTATAAGATCAAAGATGGCTGATGTTTTATTTGCTACTGATCTCGTATTAAGCAGCATCAGTGTCAGATGAGGGGCCCCACTGGCCTCAACCCCCAAATATCCTGAGACTGGGGGGGAGGGGGGGGAGAGTGGGACACGAAGTGCCTCTCCCGAAATCCCCAGTGGTAGCCAGGGAATCCCCCGCCATGCCCCCCAAATATCCTGAGACTGGGGGGGAGGGGGGGAGAGTGGGACACGAAGTGCCTCTCCCGAAATCCCCAGTGGTAGCCAGGGAATCCCCCGCCATGCCCCCCAACCCAATCCTACTCTCCCCAGGGAGAAACTTTTCCCATCCTCCCCCAACTCATTCCAACTGCTTGATTTCTCCCTTCTGACAGTAGGGCACACACCCATGCCCCTATGCACACACTCCAAGAATCCCACACCCCACCATCCTCCCTAACCCAGTACCCCGCTCTCACCAAGGGGTCCCGGTGAGTTCCCCCACTCTCCATGCCAATTACCCCCCTCTCACCAAGGGGTCCTAGCAAGTTCGTCCACAACTCATCCTCCCCATGCCAGTACTTCCCTCACAAGGGGTCCTGGAAGATTCCCCCACCCCCTATCCTCCCCATGCCAGTACCCTGCCACCCCCAGGGAGTCATGGCATTCCTTCCCACCCCTACTTAAAATAAAATAAATAAATCCCCCTTTTCCTCAAGGGAACAGTCTTACAAGGGCTCCTACGGCCACTTAACCACCTAATGGCCAGAGCCTTATGTACCCCACACCCTCCTGCTATCAGCAGCTTAGGCCAGCTCACAATTTATAATTAAAAAAATAAAATACAATATAAATATAACATAAAATAGAACAGTGTAAAAAGCCACATGGTGGAGTTTAAGAAAACATCCCCCCACCAAAAGCCTGGCCGAACAACCAGGTCTTGCACTGTCTTCGAAAGGAGGGGAGGTCCAGGGCCACACAGACCGCTGCCGGGAGGAAGTTCCACATCCTTTGTGCAGCCACCGAGAACACCCTCTCCATAGTTCACACACACACACCCACACCCACACCCACACCCACACACCGGAGATACTCGGGGGACTTGAAGAAGGGCATTCCCAGTTGACCACAGGTGTCAATCTAGAGCCCAGGGAATGAAGCGGCCTTGCAGATAAGTAGGGCCCAGACCATATAAGGCTTTATAGGTAAGTACCAACACCTTGAATCGGGCCCAGAAAACGATGGGCAGTAAGCGCCAAGAACAGAGCACTGGTGTAATGTGCTCACGGCAACCCATCCACGTAAGGAAACAGACTGCTGCATTCTGCACCAGCTGCAGCCTTCTAACAATCATCATGGGTAGCCCCACGTACAGCGCATTACAATAGTCCAGTCCTGAGGTGATGAAAACATGGATGATAGTGGCAAGGCCAGAGTCCGAGACGTACGGTCAGAGCCGCCACACCAGATTATCAACACACTAGTATAAAAAGTCTTCTAAAATGACAAACAATTTAAGTATCAACATAATTAGATTTATCTGTGAATGCCATGCTATGTTTGTAAGTCTAACGAAACCAGAAGTTTTAAAGCGCTGAAGTAAGTCCACTTCATAAATACTCAACTAAGCCTGCAAGTCCTCCACCCATTCAGGGTGGGGAGGGAGGCATGGGTTAGATGGGTTGGAGGGTGGGAATGTTCTTTTTTACAAAAATAAAATATATTTTATGCATTAGCTGGGGTTTTATAAATTTTATAAAATTGTAATATGATTTATGTTGTTGTCATTTTTTTAATGTGTTTTTTTTTAATTGTATGCTCCTCCGAGTTGCCTAGGCAAGAGGGACAGGGTAAAAATATAATAAATAAATAAATTCAAGTCAGTGACAAAACATCCATTGATTTTAATGGGTAGTGGACTGTCCTGCCAGTATAAATTCAAGTTAACCAAACCCTAAATGTTTAAAATATTTATATGGTGAGTGTTCCCAGTGAATCACATGTTTAGACACACCACTTGCAGCCCCCAAAGTACTTAAGTTGTAAGCAAAGTTAAGAAAGCCTAGTGCAGGAAATCAATACCTAGAATGTTTTCCACTACTCAACCCAGGATAGGGGGACCCATCATTGTGACAAATATAAACCAGAATTTCAATATTATGTCTGTTTATACCCTGGAGTCAGAGATAAAGTTTGTTTTGTGCCCTGTGTGATCGTAAGCCTATTAAGAAACAGAAGCTTGTGTCGCCAGTTCAGTTTAGTCTGAAATCTGGATCAAGCCTCTCTATGCATTTTTTCAGTGGTCTGGTCTGAATATGGACCAGGCTCCTTTCAAGTATTTAAATAAAATGAACTTGACAACACGATACATGGCCTGTCTCCTTGGTGCTGGAACTGAGAAGGAAGATTGCTCTCTAGACACGACACACAAGGTTTAAGTCTTGCTTGATTTTTCCTATCCTGCCTGTATTATTCCTCCAAGTGTAATGAGAGATTTTAGAACAGTACACAAAATAATTTTATGGACAATGACATTTAAAGTACAAGGAATTCTACAACTGCCAGCAAGTTTTAGCAGGGGAAAGAATGCTATATGTTTTACTACCACACAGAGCTGCGTACTTCATTATAACCTGATTGTCACAGATTTTTCATCCTGAATTTTAAGAATTTGAGATAACCTGTATTAGAAGACTGTACGAGCGGTCTCTTGGTCAGATATGTTAGTATAGATTGTATCTTAAATAGGACATTAATAAAAAGTTACTTTCCCATCAGTTAGTCCCTTAAATACTGTGTGAGAATTCTAGACGCACAGGAGTCCAAGTGATATCTGTGAAGAGAATCTGCCAAAGCTTCATTATTTTAATTAGAGTACTAGAAACAATGAGAGCATTTCCAACAGTTTAAAAAACCCCACAGGAATATTGCACTAATTATCGTTTTCTAGAGCACTGTCGTAAGCACTGCCTTTTATTTTATTTTGCATACATATCTTAAATAGGATATCCTCCTACATTAGAAACACAATGTTCAGTGAAACCCTATAGATTTTATTTCTCACAACAACGTGTGCTTAAAGGGTAAACCGAATATAGAATGAACAGATATTTCAAGTGTGAAATTGTCAGTTCTTATTTTGACCATATCAAGAACGGGAAACAGTGCTCTTTCAGTGGCAAAAAGATACCTCCATTATCGGGGTCTTATCTACACTGCATCTCATAACACCCGGGAGTCGCACAGCACCACTGTTTTTAATGGCACCTGGGTAACTTCTGGTTTACAGGGAGGCATATCTAAAAGCCCCTCGGTGGGGGTTTCCCAGCGCCGCAGCTTTAAACTGAGGGCGAAATCCCACTCGTTTAAAAAGACCCTAAGGGTCTCTCTTAGCCCTGCTTAGTCAGACACCTCAATTAGGATACTTGGCTGTTCAGCTTTTGGACTCATGACTTAGGACCATTTCAGATAAAGAGCATACAGGTTTTTCCACTGACAGATTAATTTTGGTCCTCTTTTTTCTTTCTGTAAAATCACTTAAATCCTTCTCATGCACCGAATTCACGTCTGTATTATAATGTGAAGAACAGTGGCTAAGAGGCTTACAAAAGCCCCTGGCACTTTGTTATAGCAGTAGTTCCCAATATTTTTGCCTGAGACACCCTATTTTAAGACTTAGACATAATTCTGTGATCCCAGACAATGACAACAATATGCAAAGCATAACAAATATCAATCGAAATACAAACCCCATGCTCAGTTGGTGTAACCCTCAGTTTCTCCTGCTTGCCTAACCACCTTCGACCCTTCTCCCTCGCTGCCCCCCATGCCTGGAACTCCCTCCCTGCCCACATCCACTATCCCTCGTTTCTCCTGCTCGCCTAACCGCCTTCGACCCTTCTCCCTCGCTGGCCCCCATGCCTGGAACTCCCTCCCTGCCCACACCCGCCTTGCCGATCCTTCAAATCCCTCCTCAAGACCCACCTTTTCCTTTCTGCCTTTCCCAATGCCTGTTAGTCTTTCCCCTTACTCTTACTGTCGGCCCTCCTCTGCTGACTGCTGCTACCAACCTCTCTGTAACCAAACCAAGCATACGCACCTGAGATGTCGTGTCCACTTGAATGTTTGTTTGTCTTCTCCCCTGTCTCTCCCACTGTCCCCTCTCCCTGTCTCCCCCCCCTTTGTCTTTTAGATTGTAAGCCACCGGCAGGGACCGCGTCTAATTCTATGTTCTGTACAGCACCAGGTCACACGACTGGCGCTATATAAATGTTTATTATTATAATAATAACAGCAACAGCAACAACCCTACTTCCAGTCCTGACCCATAGTTTGGAAACCTCTGCTACAGCCACCCTCTATCAACCACCCATCTGTCTGTCTACATTCAGTTTTTGAATTGCAGAAGTACATCACTTACTGGTTTAGTTTGACCACTGAAACCTTCTAACGTAGACTTAATTCTATGATATAAATTCCTATCTGCTAGTAGAATTCTCTGCCAAAAGAAAGAGATATCCTTCACACAAGGGCATGCTCTGATGGAACTATCTCAGCATGAAATCAAAGTAGTTCTATTAGTGCAAAAATTGGGTATAAACCAGGTCCAAGAAATACAGGCGAGCAGAGCAGCACTTCTGTCCTCACATTAAAAGAACCTGATCAAAAGCCACTCTGGTTTTCCTGGACTCTATTTGTCTAATGCATAAGAATACACAGCTATCCTTAAGCTTCAGTTTTTAACATGTTCAGTATGCTATACTGACTTAAAACCTCGAGAGCATCCAAGCAGATTTTTAACAAAATGGCAACATCTATTGCAATCTATACCTGTAGAATCCTATTCACTCCAGTAGTATTTCCATTTGCCATGGTATATTATATAAAGTTTATTGTGAAGCCGAATGGCTATTACAATGCTATAAAACATCAAATACATAGTTCTACATCTCCTTTAGCCAATCATTTGGCCCACTAAGAGAACACAAAAAATAAATAAAATCAACCACCCAGTCCAGCTACACCTCAATTGTAGGATCCAGTCCTCTCCAGTTAGATATCATGTCCAGGCATGAATTTAGCACTCCAGGCTCCACGCCGTACGCAGCACATGAGACAGCAGGTCCCCCCTTACCTGGCCTCAAAGGAGCCCGGAAGGGGGGACTGCCTGTTCCTTACAATAGATTCTCTTATAATCAAAGCAGTAGAGGCCAAATCGGCTACCGCTCGGGTAATTACTGAATCGCCCAGACTTTGCAGCCTCCGTAATACCCAGGTGTTTGGATTCTGAAGCAAATCCGTGGGAACCACCTCAAAGTGCTTCAAACGTATCCCGGCCAGAGTAATCCCATGGTATATTGGAGCAGAATTTGTCTCACATAGTAAATGTTGCTAAACAACTTCATCTCCTTCTACTACCAAAATATTAATTATGGCCCTTCCTTAGTGTAAAGAATCATCTCACTAGTTGGTCAATTACAACATTTTTGTTCAGCAAAAATGTAAATGATTTCCCCCAACAGCTATTATATTTGTGCTTCAAAAGGAAACAGTTTTTGACTGAAATTTTTTTACTGAATGTTAACACATTCATTAGCACAAAAGGGAGAAAGGGGAAGAAAAGGACACAGGATTCCAGTAAGAAAAACACACAAGAACATTATGTGTAATAAAAGCACGCATATATACTTTCCAATCCTAAAAATTCCAAAGGAAACCATGCTGATCATTGAAGGCTCAGTCTTTATCAGAACAAAATGAAAAAACAACAACAACAACAAAATGAAAAAACAACAACAACAATCTGAAATATTAATTAGCTTGGCAGGAAAGTTTCAAAGCATACCAAATGCTTCCTAGAGTTCAGTATGCTATTGTGTCTAGCTTTGAAAACAAATCATGATTAGGGAAATCTACATGGGAAGCATACTTCAAGTACAGAGAGGAAAAAAGGTTTTAATCTGCCCAGAAATTGGCAAGCACTTGATGTGTTTTCTATACTTTATGTTATGTTTCTCTGGTCACTGGAACAAATTGGTGCTATGAATGAAAAGAAACTTTTGCATCTAATCAGGGGCATGAATTTAAACTGAAAGCTGCTGTGCTGGGACTCCTGTGAGGAGTCTGTGCCCACTGCCATCCTTGCGCTTATGAATGAAATGGCATGAGCCCACACACCCATCCCCCACAAATGCAGCCGGGGCCTTTACTGCTTCCTTTGCTGGTAAGGCAGGGGAATCAACTGTTTGTTCATGAAATGAACATGACCCATAAAGGCAAAACAGCACAATCAGCAAGCTCACTTCAGAGAAGCCCCAGCTGTATCTTTCACCCTGCTGCTTTAGCGCCAGTTTTCTAAATCAACATGCAAACCATGGTGATGTAGCTCTATTTCAATGCATGAACAGGAAAGCACTTGATTTAAAAACAAAACAAAAACAAAAAACCTACAACATTCTGAACTGATCTAAAGATCCTGAATTGATCTTTCTGCATCTTTCATGTATTACTGAAGACTCTGGTTATCCCATGTGCTATTCTTGGGGTCAAATAAATGATTATTTCTCCATCAAACAATCCACAGAAATTTAGTCAGCAACATGTTCACAAAAACCCAAATAGCTATCACACTAAGCAATTTCTTCTAAAGCTTTTAATTTCCCCATAAGAACTATTTTATGATACTATTGCTACCCAAGTAAAGCATAACTAACCAATGAGGATGCATCAACTGTAACTCAGTAAAGAA
This sequence comes from Sphenodon punctatus, assembly GCA_003113815.1. Lineage (NCBI taxonomy): Eukaryota > Metazoa > Chordata > Lepidosauria > Sphenodontia > Sphenodontidae > Sphenodon > Sphenodon punctatus. The sequence continues at coordinate 682,640 of QEPC01007521.1, read as the reverse complement.
TCTATACAAGTGTGCTAACTACATTTTTAAAAGTTACATACACAAGTCCCACCTTAGCAGAGTAACTAAGGATGTTCTCAAATTTAAACAAAGTGTTTAGGGGTTTGTGTAACACATACACACACACACGACCCAAATCTACTTCCAGTGAAGTTAGTGTGATTTTTTTCCTTCATTAAAATAGAAGTTGAGTAAGGCTTAGAGCTCATTCAGACGTGATTTAAAGAGCACTTATAAGTGCCAGTGGCAGGATGTGAATGTGAAGAATGCACACCCAGACGACGTCTGAAAAGGCACTGCATGCATGACTGACCTTGTCAGCACACTGATAGACGTGTTCTACCCACCAGAAAAAAACAGGCCAGTAGAATGCGCCTGTCAGTGCGCCGGCAAGCTCAATCAGGCACATGGTGCCTTTTCAGACATCATCTGGGCAGACATAATTCACATTCGCATCCTGCCACCGGCACTTATAAGTGCTCTTTGAATCACATCTGAATGAGCCCTTAGAGATGAAAATCTTTTAGAAAGTGCTCCAATATCACAGCAAGTTACTAGCAAGTATTCAAATGGCAGGCCTTAATACTGCCTTAGATTTTGAAGTTATCTTCCTTTATTTATTTATTTATTTATTTAATATATTTATACCCCGCCCCTCCTGCAAACAGCTCATGGTTGTATGTTGTTAAATAACAGTATCATACCCTCCAACATTCAACGGAAGGAAACAGGTATAGTTCATGCCACTGCTAATTTGTATAAATTTGCATAGGTTTATGAACATTTGTAATAGCTCACTTTGGGGCTGACCTTGAAAAAAGGATGTCTGTGTGAGAGGCTATGTACATGTATGTTTGTAAGTTCAGGACAGAGAATCCGAGTTAAAATTCATCCTATTAAAAAGTCAAGATTCTTAAATGTGAGCATTGGCACTGGCTGCAATCCAATGCTGTGCGGATTCCCGCACAGAGCTGCGTGCACGTGCAAATACGTGCACGCAGTTTGCGCGCAGCGTAACGTGCAGTCAATGAGCACGGATTCCAAACACGCAGCTGTGTGCGCACACATGTGGCTCTGCATGGGATCTGCACAGAATTGGACTGTGGCCTTTGGCTCTAAAGTTGTAGTTCTAAAGTCACTCGCAGGATCACAAGTGGAAGCAACAAGTCCCTTTCAGCATGTTAAAGAATCATCTCTCACAAACACTCACACTCATCCTACTTTCTTCCTTGATCTCAGTTACACAGCTTCCCCTGCCTTGGTATTACCTTTCTTTGTTGTTTGACAGCAGTGCTTATCCCAAGCTTCTTGAAGTGAGAAAGGTTTCCCAACCCCCTCAAAAACAAACAGTAACAACAGCCAGTGAGTCTTTCTCCAGCTGGATTAATAAAAGGAGTTAACGACCCCACCCTGCCACATCATCAACTGAACCTGGAACATACTTTTTATGCTTGGAGGGAGCCAGGTACAAAAGAACAAAACCCATTAATGTAACACAGGAGTGGAGAACCTTTTCCCTCCTGGGGCCACTTTGAAAATTAGTACAAGATCCGAGGGCCTCATAAAATTTGGGGGTAAGGGTGCATAAGGGGTGCACTCAAAAAGAGGAGGTTCCAGATCACAGATTTGTACCATAGATGTGTCTCCTAACCTTGTGTGCATGCTCAATTAAGTGGAGCGCAGTTTTTCACTGCTTTGGTGTAGAAACAGGATTCAGGAACTGGAAAGGGGCCACATGAAAACATGCTGGGGGCTACATTTGGCCTGAGCTCGAGGTTCCTCACCCCAGGTAACAAAACTCAAAAAGGTACAAGTTAACAAAACTCACAAAAAGGTGCTGGAGGAGGATGTGGACCATGGTAGGCAGTATTATAACATTTATTTTCTCCATATTAGCAACAAGATTAATGTAGCGAAAGTTCCCTATAGTGTTGATGATTAGTATATATTTAGAGTCATTGTTGTAAGATATGATTAGGGCCCCGTGTTCACTGTGCTTTCCTAATTGGCAGCAATGTGAAAATCCAGTGAACCCACGTTTTGTCCAACAGCTGTATTACTCCGTTGTTGGACAAAACCATCCGATTTTCTTGACACAGAAATTATTTACCTTACTACATACAACTCCCTGATGCAAGAAAAGGGATTTTTTTATATATACACACCAGTACAAAAATCGCTATGCAGGGATCATTTATCCTCCTGATGAAGTTAAATGTTGAATTACTAAGTTCCTAGCCATTGCTTTTGTTTTGTAACTAAAAAGGACGTCACCACTTTTGGCAACCCACACAGAAGTCAGAAGAAAATCACTCAAATTGTCCAGTAAAAAAAAATAAAAAAAAATCACTCTCAAACATCAATGAATGTAAACAAAACTACTAATGGGCTGCATTGGATCTGTATCACATTGGCAATTGTTTATCCAGTAAATTTTAAGTGTACAAATAACTAATAGCACATGATACAAAATATACAATTCTACTGGTTTCCAAAATGAAGAAATATTCCTCTAAGAAAATTCAGAGCTTTCCTGCATTATTATGACCTAAAAATTACAATTCTGCACCTTGCTGATTTGTTAACAAATAATAGCTCCTCAAATGTTGATAAATACCAAGAGAGTAAAATGGTTTTTAGCATATTGTGAAATGTCTACACGATCATACGTTCCTACTAGCCGTAGCAGCTGCTCTGTCAATGATCTGGCTGCTTTGTGGAATTACTGAGATTAGAGGCAGTCATTCCTTGCTGGGGGCACCTTTTCTAACTTTAACAAGTTTGGGATAAGCAGGGTTATCAAATAACAAAGAAAGAAAATGAGGTAAGATGTACGTGCGAGACAGAGAGAGATGGATGATTCCTTAGCTGCTGAAAGAGACTATCACTGATTGTCGGCGCACCCCCACAAATAAGACGAGGACACGTTCAATGGGATTAAATGGCCGCACTATTTATTGAATATTAACAAGCAGGAAGGGGGGGGGGTTGGGTCACCTTTTCCTCTTCCCCCCCTTCCTGAACTGGGGTCCTTATTTCTACTAAACTTCTTAACGACTAATTAAACAACCCCTTTTGTAGGAGGTTCCCTCTTCTCCCCTCTCGGTCCCCGCATTCTGTGCGTGCCTTGTCCCCTGTTCCTTAATTAAATCGAGAGGGTAACCTCCTGTTCCTTCCTCTACTATTAACTTACGCCCTGCCTCGTGCCCTGGGTTTTCCCAGGCCAGTCGGGTTGTTCGTGGCTGCCCCATCTCTGGGGTTAATTTCAGCAAAGGTTGAGAACACCGTTACCCGCTGTTTGGCAGATGCTCCTCCTAGCGGGTGCGGCCTTCCGTCTCTCCCTTCGGGTTGGCCATACAGTGGGCCGCGCTGTGGCGACTATGCCATGGACCTTCCCATCTCTAAAGGAGATGCTGCTACCCATACTATTCTAACTTATAACTTTGAACCATTGTGACTGATTCCACCTGTGATCCGCCAAGTGTCTTTAAAACTTGAGAGCCAAAGTCAGTGCATCCATTTGAGAATTTTGACTTTTTAACGGGCTGAGTTTTAACTTGAGCCATCAATCCTGCACATACAAACATATATGTGTGAAAGGTTCTGTGTACAGACATCCTTTTTTCCCAGCTTAGTCCCAAAGTTAGACAGTGGGCTCTAAGTAATTTTCATATAAATACTTCTTAGTAATAATAAATGAATAATAATAATACATGGAAATTTAATGCAAATTAGGCATGGCATTAAGCATGCCCATTTCTCTCAATCAAGTGTTGGCGGGTATGCCACTAGCTAACTTAGCTACCACCACCAGTACTACTTGTCACATCTCGTATTAAAAGCAGGCAAGAGGGGGTCACAATCAAGCACTGGCTATAATCCCTCTTCCCTTTTGTTCTCTTGTCCAATTGCTAGGTTTTCTATGCAACATCCCCGACACTTGTTCCTTCGATCATCATTTTGTTTTCCAAAGAGTATCCTTAACGGGATTCCCACAACCTCTTACCATGTTCTACAAGATTCATGGACAGACACTAAGAACACAGAACTGCCATACTGGGTCAGGTCCTGCTTGCCCAATGCCTGGCTGCTGTTGGGGACTGGATGAGGGTGAACTGATCAAAGCTGAATTCAGAGAAGGCTTAATGATGATTGGTCAATCTTTTGTCTTGGAGGGGATCAGGACTCCTATTATTATTGCGGGGGGGGGGGTCCAGCCCCCTCTGGTTACCCGGGTTTGCAGCTCTGGAGTGCTTCTGGAACCCTTGCTGCACTGAGAACTTCATACTGCAGCGGTGGCCAGAAGCACTTTTCACCAACTCCATCTGGTAAGGAGGCCCCTTTCGTTCTGACTCAGATCTGGCCACCATCACCTATGCTTTCATTACCTTGAGGCTAGACTACTGCAATACATTCTGCATGGGGCCATCCTTGGTGACCGTTTGGAAGCTGCAGCTGGTGGAGAATGCGGCAGCCCGGCTCCTTTTGGGGGTGAGTGGCCCGTGAGCACATTACACCTGTGCTCTACAATCTGCACGGGCTCCCTATAGTCTTCCAAGCACAATTCAAGATTTGGTTTTGACCTTTAAAGCCCTAAATGGCCTGGGGCTCAAATCTGACAGAATGCCCTTCCTTCCCCACTCTACTGTGATCCCTGTAGTCAGCCAGGAGCACTCTCTTGCAGGAATCAACAGTCAATCTTGTCCGTTTGACAAGGCCCCACGGGGAGGCATTCTCATTGTTTACCCAGTATTATGGAACACCCTTCCCCTGGAGGTCCATCAGAGCCCGAGTATATTCCGGAGGCAGTGTGAAGCTTTTCTTTTTGGTAAAGCATTTGACAGGCAGGGTTAGGAGTGAGTGGATTTTAATTTTAATTAAGTTTTTTAGAGGGCCCAATCCTATGGTCTGTGGATCCTGCATGCAGCCATGTGCATCTCCACTGCTGACACACTGTGCCATGTGGAAACAGCGTACATGCGTGCACACAGTTTGCATGTGGAGATCCGCAGGCCATGGGATTGAGCCCAAAGGGGTTTCTATTATATTTCTATTTTGTGTGTTTTATGTGAGCCACCCTGAGTCTTAGGGGAAGGATGGGATAGAAGAATGAATGAATGTCCATCTAACCCAGTATTGAGTCATTGACAGTGGCCAGTGCCAGATGCATGAAGTGCTCCTCTCTTCTGGAGAGCTGCAGTTCATCTTCTCACATAATGGACTATTTTTGTGCAACATGCCAGGATGTTTTGCTTCATACACAAATGCTAAAATACAAATGTCAATTCAAATTTTATTGTTTAACCAAAGGTTATTAACAACCCAAAGTAAAAAATACAAATGTCTACAGTACATTAGATGACTTTCCTGTTACTTTCCTGAGCTATTCATTTCTCTTAGAAGAAGTCTTTTGGATGCGATTTCATAGAAACCACCATCAATTTTGAGTTGTCCAAATTTTATAGAATGTTTCCGTTCAGAAGCAAGAATTCCATCAGTTCAAACTCCTCTTTTATAACTTGTTATTGGCAGGACCAGCAGTTGCCATAGTATTCACCAGTCAGCTACACTGTTCTCCCCACATTTCACATAGCAGCAATTCTATTTCTGATGTCAACACTGAGAATTCTAATCCATAGCAGGAAGTGATGTTGTTGATGAAAACAGCATGATTTCAATTCTTGCTGTTTCAAGTAATGAAAGTATTAATACAACATAAATAGCACGCCATTCTCAGAATTGTAGCCTTATGGGTACATTTATACATTAACTGTATTTCTTGGTGTCTTGTCTGTATTTTAATATTTATTTATTTTAAAAATTTATTATCCCGCCCCTCCTGCCTTAGGCAGCTCAGGGTGGCTCACATCATACAAAAAACACTCAAAACAAAACAACTTTAAAAGGAGGTGCCAAAAATATGTTAAAACCTTTCAGCTAATGTAAATCTCAGCTCTGCATAGCTATTTTAAATCAAACTAAGTAAATATATCAGGTGATTATATATATATATATATATATATTTAAGTGTGCAGACTCGCTATCACACTAACACCAATAAGACAGTACAAAGATAATAAAAAAGGTATAATCAAAATCCATACAAAAATCAAAAACAGGGGTCAAGATTTTATCCCAAAACCGGCCCCCCAACCTACCCAACAGTCAGCGCCTCCCTATCCTTTAGGAATGCCAAAACCTTAAAAAGGAAATAAGCAACATTCCTCGTCATGGTTTCATCCTGGCCTCCTAACAATTCCAGAAACACCTGACGCTCATTCCGATTTAATTTCACATAGGGGGATATCCATTTAGCACGAAGGTCCCCATACCATCCACAGTGCAATAAAATGTGTTCAATAGTATCCGGAAGCCGAAGAGAGCAATCACATAAAGGAGGAGTTAAATGTTGCCCCTGAAAACGACCCTCAACCCCACCAGAGGGGAAAATATTCATCGTTGCCATTACGAAGCACCTCCTAATCTGAGGACTCAGTTGGTATTGCAAAAAAGGTGCCAAAAAAGGAGAGTAGTCATATAGTTCCCTGACGAAAACAAGCGAGGTCTTACCTCGGAGGATGGCAGTCTCCTCTTGCAGAGAAATATCTGCCAGCCTCTGGAAAAATAAATTCCTGGTACCCTCATAACTCAGGGAGTATAGATTATCTAAAGCCAGGCCCATACGACATAACTTGGATCTCAGTTGGCTTACCCATAGGTCGTCTTCCACCAATACCCGGGTAGCTAATGGGGCAGTACATGAAAAGTGCAATTTCAACCAGTACCATATGGCCAGACGCCAGACTTGGGATTCAACAGGAGTCAGCCCACAGTCCCTACGAAGGGCAACATTGGGAGCGTGGTTTGGCAGAGCTAGAAGCGACCTCAAAAACATAGTTTGCACCCTTTCTAAGGGCATAAACTTCCCCGCCGTCCAGAATTGAGCACCATACAAAAGTTGTCCCAAGCATTTGCCCTTAAAAACCTGGATAGCTGGGGCAACCAAATGTCCCCCATTTGTCCTGAAAAATTTGCAGATCGCCTTTCCTATTAATCTGGCCTGGCTAGTAGCCGCCAGCGTATGTGCTGTCCATGCTCCATTAGCCTGAAAGACTAACTCCAAGTACCTATACGAAGTCACCTGGTCAATTGCATGAGGGCCTATAAGCCATGTGAAGACCCTACGCCTAGGCGAGAAAACCATAACCTTGGATTTAGTGATTGATCTCAAGGAAGTTTTGTTCGCAGAAAGAATGTAACACTGCCAGCTGTCTACTAAGGCCAAGACGAGATCTGGCCAGCAATATGGCATCGTCTGCATATAGCAGTATAGCTACATCTCGCTTTCCTAATCTGGGAGGGCAGTTATTAGTAAAAGTAACCAAGGGGATGAGACTGTTCAAATAGAAGTTAAACAAAGCAGGGGCAAGTCCACACCCCTGCTTAACCCCACGGTTAGTTGGAATCACCTGGGACAAGGAGTCGGAATCGTCCAATCTAACCCTCAAGGACATACTGATGTACAACCTCTGTATTAAAACCAGCAATCTCGGGTCAACAGAGGTAGACATAAGCTTCGTCCAAAAGGTGGTTCCGGGAAACCAGATCAAAAGTCGCCCAGAGATCCACAAAGGCTGCATAAAGTCCCGTGGATATTGAATATTTAGATACAAAATGGGACAGAACAAAACAATGGTCGTGTGTAGAACGGTCTGCTCTGAACCCATTTTGCTCCTCACCCAATAGGTTCTCCTCCTCCATCCAACTATCTAATCTAGCCAGAAGATAGCGGGCATACATTTTGCTAGCCACACTGAGGAGGCTAATAGGTCTATAGTTCTTAGCCTCCTCATCCGGCCCTTTCTTATGGATGGGAACAATCTCCACCTGAGTCCACCCTTCCGGGAGTTCCCCCGTTTGATTAATTCCCGTAAATAAAGCAGCAAACGCCTTAGCCCACCAGGTCTTATTAGCCTTAAATAAATCTGCTGGGAGGCCATCCAGGCCCGTCGCCTTGCCCCTTTTCAATCCATCGATAATAATCTCGATTTCCGCCCCCTCAATGGGGGCCCAGCTAGGCAATGATTGCAACAAGGGCAAAGGGGGGGGAGGGGGGGGGGAGGTCAGAAAAATAAAGCATTGTAAAATACCCCACCCAATCGGCTTCCTTAACTCTATTACTGGTCCTTCCCCTAACCTTCCCACACCCTCTAACTAATCTCCAGAAATACGAAGAATCCTTTGCTCTGAAGGCTAGGTTAATCTTTTCCCACTGGCGGCCATAATACTGCCTTTTCTTTCCCTGAAGGAGGTCCTTATACTGGTGGCGCTGGAGTCGAAAAAATGTCGAAGCAAATAAAGTGCCATTCTTCCTAAAACTCCTGTACGCAGCCCTCAATGACTTTCTAGCCCGCCAACATTCCCCATCATACCAGGGATTTAGAGAAGAACCCCCAGCCCCGCCCTAGCTGGTTGCATTACCCAAAGCAAAGGAGCCACGCCTTCCAAAATAGACTTGTACCCAAATAAAAGCTCCTCCATATCCAGGGCTTGTTCTAAACCCAATAGCCAACTGGAGCCCTCTAAGGATGTCAACAGGGCCTCAACTTTATCCCCTAGCTCCACACCCCACTTACATTTCTGTTTGCCTGGAGTTCTAGAGGGCCCAGAAGGACTCTGCCCTAACTCCTCCCCGTAAAAGTCCCCTCTTACCAGCTCCACTTGTACCGGTAGATGGTCACTGCCTGGGTGATAAACTACCCTAAACCCATGCACCGACTGATAAAGAGTTTCTGAGACCGCCAGCAGATCTAAAACGCTGGCACCCAGAGAAGAAACAAAAGTAAATTCAGCAGGATAATCCTGAGGGGGTCGGCCATTTAGAATACTGATTCCTGCCACTGAAAGGAGATCTGCCAAAAGAACCCCACTCTTGTTAATGCCCCTATCTTTGGATACTCTGGAGAGAAACGGGGAAGAATCCTCCAAAGTTCATGGCCCACACTAAGTAAATATAGCAAATTTCTCATTAACTTGAAGATTGAAAATAGTTTTAATTTCTCTTAAGTTTAAGTTTAAATTAACAAAATGAAATTCAAATGAGATAAATGTAAAGTTCTGCATTGGGAGGGGGGGGAACCAAAATGCATAAGTATAAAATAGGGGATACCTGGCTTGGCAGCAGCACATGTAAAAGGGATTGTGGTTGACCACAAGCTGAACATGAGACAGCAATGTGATGTGACTGCAATAAAAGGCTAATGCAATTTTTGGCTGCATTAGCAGAAGCATTGTTTCCAAGTCGGAAGTAGTAATAATTCAGCACTGGCCTGACCAGGAGTACTGTGTCCAGTTTGGGGTGATTCATTTTAAGGAGGACACACAAATTGGAGCAACGTCAGAGGAGGGCAACAAAAATAATAAAGGGTTTGGAAAGCACATCTTATGAGGAAAGACTGAAGAAACTGGGAATGTTTAGCCTAGCAAAAGGACGACTAAGGGGAAACATGATAGTCTTCAAAATATCTAAAAGGCTGCCAACAAGAAGATGGAAAGGCACTGTTCAGCACTGGTACAGAGGGCAGGACTAGAAACAGAAACAAAGTTCTGAAGGTTTCTAGGAAGGAAGTTGAAATCCAGAACCACCAGGATAGCATTCTCTGAAATGCTTCCTGTTCCATGTACAGGGCTCTGGAGGCAGGCGGAGCTCTGGAGTCTCAATGCATGGATGAGACAATAGTGTAAGGAGGAGGGTTTTAGATTTTATTAGGAACTGGGGAACCTTTTGGGGATGAGGGAACCTATACCGGGAGGATGGATTCCACCTTAACCCAACTGGAATCAGACTACTGGCGCTAAAATTCAGAAAGGTGGAAGAATGTGGTTCAGATGGAGGCATCCCAAATGGATACACCATTGGTAGTGGAACAGTGCATTCCAGCAACGAGGAAGGGAAAAAACAGAAAGAGATCCGGAGGGCAATACTGAGAAGCAGACAAACTTAAATACTTCCATATTAAACAAAATATGCAACCACAAGCACCATGGATCTGTCCGCTATCCTTACGTGCATGCCCTCATCTTTGCTTGCTTGCACTGAGCTCAGTTTTTCAGTGCTTAGGAGTAGCAACTGGATACAGGGGCCAGATCAAGAAAAAAGAAAGGGGCCATATAAAAACTTGTCACAGGCCATATTTGGCACCAGGGTCAGAGTTTCCCCACCCCTGTTCTATGCAGAACCCAGAGCTTGTACTACTTTTTAAAGAAGCCCCTAGGACGGGAAGGTTCTGCACCCCAGTCCTAGGGTGATCACTGATAACTAACAATGTGTCAGGTCTGCCTGAAACCAAGATTTCAAGTTGACCAGGAAGTCATCTATCTCATTCCTCGAGTCCCAAATAGAGACACTGTAAAATCCATCCTAGCAACATGTTTGGGGAAATGCACCTTTGCAAATAGAGGTCAGGAGTTTAAAGCACCTCAATTCCTCTCACAATTCCTGTGAGATCTTCTCCAGATCTATATCGAAGACCTGCTCCTGGAGCCTAACTATGACAGCTGTTTGCGCTCTGTAACCACCCATGTTTGGTTATCCCTCCATCACCGCCCTGAGCTTTTGGGAAGGGCGGCATATCAATTTAAATAAATAAAATAAATAAAGTTTGTGGGCAACTGGACCTTTGCTATGCCAGCGGAACTCACTCCTTCCAGCTGTACGTCTCTGTTCCTTCTTTCTCACCTTTTAAAAAAATCAGAAGTCTTTTTTTATTCTCCTCCCTCCAAGTGATATGATGCATGAAATTCTTATGCTGAACCTCTACACTCAGTGTAGTGGGGGGAAAACAGAAGTTTTTCCAAAGGATTTATTAGCTGACTTGTTATATTCAGTCTTTCTGCTGCAGTGTGAAAACTTATAGTTGCATCGCCCACAGCTGTGTATGATATTATTCTATAGTGTTTCTGAAAGGAGAATATTGCTGCTGTTCTGATAGCCCTGTTGAATTTTGTTCCATCTCCCTGAATCATCTGATGCTTTGTGGGGGATGGTTGAACTTTGAATATTTAAATTTTGGGCGATATTTTCTGGGCTCACTGAATGCAGCTGAAAAATTGCAGTTTCCAGTCAGAATTTAAAAGGTTTTCCAAAGGATTTTTTGCTGACTTGTTATGTTCGATTTTTCTGCTGTAGTGGGAAAATTTCAAAATACTTGTTTTTCACACAGCCTTGTGTAGCTTTATGGTGTTTCTGAAAGGAGGAAATGGTGCTGCTCTATTTTTGTTGTGGTAGTCCTGTTGATCTGATATTACTGGGAATCTCAGTATTTTAAAGGATTTTTGAATGTTTTTCTAGTTCCTTGTTGGTCTTGGAACTCTAGGAAGGACACAAAGTGTTATGTAAGCACTTAACAATGATGATGATTTTGGATACACTGAAATGGGGCTGGCAAATGACAATAGGTTTTAGTGGCTGCAAAACAATACAGTGAAGCTGCATCTTTTTGGGGGGGCAATGGGTGTGGAATAATGAGGAAGGCACAAGGGAGGGTGAGTGGAATGGCTGAAACGAAAGGGAGGAGGCTACAGGGAACAAGTGTAATAGCATGGAATGATAGGAATGCTGCCCACAATCTCCTTGTTACTCCTCGCAATCACTTATTTTGCCCAGAACCTTGTCATTCTACCTGCTTGTCATTACATTTCTTCTATTATTCCACTCAAACCCTCATTATTGCTCCCACTGTCTTTCCACCCACCCCCATGCCCTCTTCATTAGCATTGCACTCAGTTTGTCACTCCATCCACTCGCTGTAGCCTCTTCCCTATTATTCCACCTCCATTTTGCCATTACACACACACACACACACACACACACACTCCCATTCCCTATTGGGGATACAGCTCCAATGTTTTACTTTACAGCCCATTAGAGCACATTGTCATTCACATGTCTCCATATTTGGTATTTGCTAATAATAATGGAATAAAGATATATCAACATTTCATCTAATATAGTAAATAGAAATGCATGTTAATTCACATTTTCACATCTTTTTTAAATTTTAGATTTAATTTTTCCATTTGCCATACCTGTGATTACTTTGTAGGGAAAACAGTGCATTCAGAATATTAATCTTTGGCATTAAATAGTACAGCTACTTTGTAAGGTGTCCATTTTTAAATGGGACGCTAACATGCGGTTCCACCCCTCCCCTCCCCCGTGTGCAAATGTCTGTGTAAAAGTGGCAGTGGGTGGCCGTGCACTCCCGAGACCTACACGTCCCCATCCACTTCCCCACACAGAGCAACTGGGGGGAAAAACCAGTTGCTACATGTGGAGGCATGGATGGAAATGGATGTTCACCCCGTATGCACCGGGCAACACACCCACCCATGGGACAAGTCTGCAAACACCATGGAGAAAAGGCCACGCAAGAGTTAGAGAGGCACAATGCCTGGCCGACAACCGACCACATCCCCTCACAATATGCTCCCATGAAGGAGGGTGGTCAGTTGTCGATGTACAAGGAGGGGGACGAAGCCAGGGATGCCCCCGAGGAGGAACCAATGGAGGAACCAGGTAGGACACAGCACCCCAGAAATGGGTGAGGGGAAAACACTGGGGGGTGGCTAGAACAACTCCCCCACCCCCGGAGGCAAGGCTAATAGTACTAACAAACCCCCAATCTCTGTTCACAGCTCAACCCGGCATGGAGGTCAAGGAGGAGGTGGTGGAGGCCACGCACAAGTCCTTCGAACAAGGGAAATGATAGGTGCCTACAGAACTGGGACAATGGGTGAGGAGCAGTGTGGCAGGACATGCACATAACTGGGGGTGGGGGGAGGAAACAAGGCACACATTTACCATGAGACAAGAAAAGTCCCATACACATGGGTGGCGAGGAGGACAAACAAGACACAGAGGGATGTGTAGCAGTACAGGGCTGCACGAACACCAGGCAATCCCAAAGGGGGGAGCTAGCTACTGACATCAGGAGATGGGACACCAATGCAGACATCGCCAAGGATAGAATTGCAAAGGACACCACATGCACAGGCCCTTGAGGGACACAATCATAACGTGTAAACAACCACAGTGCCGGGCAGTCAGCTACATCCTTCCCATGCCAGTCACGGGAGGTGTGCCCATACCACTATGGACATGAACACACAAACATGTACAGCACAGCACATGCAAGAAAGCAGAACAGGCGATGTCAACCAATGTCTCCTGTCCCCTTCTGCAGGTGCCAAGCGACAGCCCGAACCCCTACAGGAGCCCATAGGGAGTGCGAGAAGGAACAGAAGCTACAGGCATGGGACCGACACAGGAGGGAGGACCAAGGGAGGGAGCTGCTCAAGGAAACCAAGTTAGGTGCACCCACTCTCATCCTCGATTACTTCAACACTCACGCTGATGTCCCTTCCCAACCCTCCATCTCTCACTTCCTTTCACTAGACTCCTGCAGTCAGGAGGTCGAGGATTTGAAACATTATCTTCTTTATTGCCCTGCCCACTATATGCTACATATCGGAGACAGCTGCAGGAGGTGGTGTTATGGAAACCTTCTTGGCCAGCAGTTCAACAGATACAATATCTTTTAAATGATATTGATGAAAGGAGAAGAAAAGCTATAGCAATTTATGCATATAGGGAAAAACTCTCCATCTATTGTATGAAGGTCAATGAGAATAAACTTAGAGATGCTAACTTGCAGAAACAAGGAGGCCAAAAATTCTAAATCAGTTTTGGTTTAAGGGAAAGGAGGTTTGGGTATGTACTATTTAGGCTGTTGCTATTAAAATCTGATTATCTAATAGACTTGGGGCGGTTATATGAGTAAAAGGGGAAGGAGGTTTCATTAAATTGGAAAGTTTTGGGGGGCGAATTAACAGAGGAATATCTGTGGTGGTTGGGCTTTATGCTTTCATACTGTTTGAATCTTGTATGCGGATAGGATTACCTAAGAATAGCTGCTTAATGTTAACTAGCCGGGATTTATTGTGGAAGATGTTCCATAAATGTTAAAGGAAATTCTCATAACTGGAAGAAGACAATGTATCCTCCTATATTTAGTTATGGTTATGCTTTTATATATTTTTATGTATGAGCTGCTGTTTTGGGTATGTTTATATTGTGAAGGCTATGGGTGCAGTCAGACGTGCTTTTAAATCGCACTATGCCGCCGAGGCGGCTGTGTGATTTAAACACACGTGTGAATCCCCTCTATGTGGCCAACAATAGACTCACTTACCTACCTACTACTAGACTCCTCCTTCAACCTCAACCTTTGGACCAACTCCCCCACCCACACTAATGGCCATTCTCTTGACCTCGTCTTCTCTAGGAACTGCTCTGTCTCTGATCTCTCCTTCGATCCTCATCCCAGCTCTGACCACTTTCTTGCCTCTTTCAATGTCTCCCACTGTCCCCCCTTCTTTTCCCATTCTCCACGCCCCTTCCCTGACCTGCAGGTCATTAACCCCCTGGACTTTGCCTCCTCTCTTTCCCACCTTCTCCCCTCAGTCTTCTCCTCCTCCCGACTCTGCCATTTCTGCTTTCAATGCCTCTCTTCTCGCCACCCTTGACTCCTTTGCCCCCCCCTCCTCCCACCCTGCCCGCTCCCACAACCCCCGTCCTTGGCTCACCCGCCACCTCCACTCCTGCACCTGTGCTGCTGAACACCCCTGGCGCAAATCCCACTCTCGTGCTCACTTCCTTCATTTCAAATTCTGGCTCTCCTCCCTTACTTCTGCTATCTCCCTCGCTAGACAGCATTACTACGCCTTCCACATTGAGTCCTATTCTCGGGACCCTCGCCACCTGTTCTCCACCTTTGACTCCCTTCTCAAGCCCCCCTGTCCTCCTCATCCCTCTTCCTTTTCTGCTCAGGATCTTGCTTCCTTCTTCACCTCCAAGATAGACAAGATCAGCCTCGACATCACTTCCCACTCCTCTCCCTACTCGAGGGAGGTATTGGCTCCCCTGGTAGGGGGGGGGGTCCGCCCTCCTGTAGCCCAGCAGGTTCGGCGTCTGGGGGTGGTGTTGGACTCGGGGCTCCGACTGGATCAGCAGGTAGACATGGTGGCTAAGGCCGCCTTCCGCCAACTGTATCTGGTACGAAGGCTGTGTCCATACATTTCCAGGCCCGACCTGGCCACCCGCATTCATGCCTTCATCACCTCAAGGCTAGACTACTGCAATGCGCTGTACATGGGGTTTCCCTTGTTTCTAGTTTGGAGGCTGCAGCTGGTGCAGAATGGGGCGGCCCGTCTCCTTATGGGGACGGGAAGGCGGGAGCAGATAACACCTGTGCTCCGTACTCTGCACTGGCTACCTATAATGTACCGAGCCCGATTCAAGGTGCTAGTGTTGATCTATAAAGCCCTACACGGCCTGGGCCCCTCATACCTTGGGAACCACCTCGCCCTCCGCATCTCAGAGCGATCCCTGCGGTCCACCGGGGGCGCCTTTTTGGAGGTCCCCCATGTAAAGCGGGGGGCCACAATCGAGAGGGCGTTCTCGGTGGCCAGGCCGAGACTCTGGAATTCCCTCCCGGAGGAAGCCCATCTGGCCCCAGGTCTGTTGGCGTTTCGGCGAGTCTGCAAGACCTGGCTGTTCGCCCAGGCCTTTGGACGGGAGGGGGGCGATAGTATTTTTTAAACATTGTTTTAATGAATTTTATTGTGTGTTTTTATGCTGTAAGCCGCCCCGAGATGCCATAGGCATGAGGGGGCAGCTAACAAATATTTATAAATAATAAATAAATACTCCCTTCCCTCTCCCTCCTCCCTCTCCTTTTCTCCTGTCCTCCTTCCCTCCCACCTCCCTTGAGGAAATCTCCTCCCTGCTTGGCCCCTTGACCCCATCCCCTCCCACCTCCTGACCTCCATTGTTTCCACTGTTGCCCCTTCCCTCCTGCACATCATCAACCTCTCCCTCTCTACTGGCTCCTTTCCCTCCATCTTCAAGCACGCCACTGTCTCTCCTATCCTCAAAAAGTCCACGCTTGACCCCCTCTG
>QEPC01007521.1:627457-657890 GCA_003113815.1 Sphenodon punctatus | reverse complement strand
CACTACTCAGAGGCCAAGCCAATGAGATTGCCCCAGCCCTTGGTCATTTTTGTTGCCTGGTATAGAAGCAGAATTGCACAGTATCTAGGTCCTGTACCCTGTCCTGCATTGTGATTGCTCCCTGTAAAGCTCCTAAATGGTGGTATGCATCAGTAATCTGAGCAGATCCCAGGACCGGCCCCAGGGTTTGTGAGGCCATTTGCGAAGTCTTGCTGTGGGGCCTAATTTGCATAATTAGACCCCACCTAATTATGCAAATGTGTAAATTTACATAAGTTACTCCCTCTGGACAGGAAGGATTCCCATTCTCCACTCCTCTGAGCAGCCATGGAGAAGCATGGCCTCCCCATGCTCCTCTCTCCAAACCAGGGGGAGGGAGAGAGTAGCATGGGGAGGCTATGCTTCTCCATGGCTGCTCAGAGGAGTGGAGAATGGGAATCCTTCCTGTCCAGAGGGAGTAACTTATGTAAATTTACACATTTGCATAATTAGGTGGGGTCTAATTATGCAAATTAGGCCCCACAGCAAGACTTCGCAAATGGCCTCACAAACCCTGGGGCCGGTCCTGGGATCTGCTCAGATTACTGATGCATACCACCATTTAGGAGCTTTACAGGGAGCAATCACAATGCAGGACAGGGTACAGGACCTAGATACTGTGCAATTCTGCTTCTATACCAGGCAACAAAAATGACCAAGGGCTGGGGCAATCTCATTGGCTTGGCCTCTGAGTAGTGGGTGCTCTACTGTTTGGTTTTAGACTCCTCCCCCCAAGCCTGGCTGCCACTAGCACGGATGTACAGGGGAAAGCTTTCCCCTGTGCACCAAGAGCAGGTCAGTCCCCAAAGAAGTTCTGGGCGGAACCAAAAAAAAACCCACACAAAATAGGTTCCTGTTTTTGTCTTTTGTTTTTTAATCCCAAATTGTCAATTTTGGCCATTTTCAGGACTTTAAAATCTTACATGCACACCCGACTATAAATGTACAGAAGAGAAGACTGGAAGAATGAAGACTTGGGCCGCTTTTGAACAAGTGGCCAGGGAAGTGCATTCTTCAATGCGCCGCAAAAGCCACATAGGGTGCGTTTACACGCATCGGAAGTGGCCGCCTGCCATAAGAATCGGCGGCGCACAGGGCCTCTTTGCAGACATGTTCTTGAAACCCCAGGTTTCCAGAACGCGTCTTTAAAGAGGCTTCACGAGACCGCATGCAACATCGATTCCTATGGCGGGAGACCACTTCTGGTGCATGTAAATGCAGATGTCTTTTCCCAGCGGCACGTTGAAGAACGTGCTTCCCTGGCCACTCATATAAAAGCGGCCAGACTGCTCTGTGAAGGAGAGAACTGGATATGAAGCTTAAGACTTACGAGTAGAACCACCTGACTGAGGCAAAAGAGCAGTCCATATTCTGAAATGGTGGAGGCCCCAAGCAGACAGCAGCAGGGAGTAATATTAGTCTGCTAAGGAAGAAAATTTGACTATGACGATGACATCAAATGAGTTCTACAACTGCAAGTTATGTCTCAGAATCAAAAACAAGACCGTGGTATCAGAGAGAACATTTCAAATATTTGTGTAAACCATTTGCCTCTAGAAAGAGTATTAAAAAAAAAAGGGGGGGGGGAGAAATTATTTAGCAACCTATTATATAGCCCCAGCAATGTACCTGGCACCTTACAAAGTAATGGAATAGCAAGTAAAGCAACAGGATTTGGCAACAGAGTCGATGTAAGGTTTAAAAGAAAGGGGTGAGTCAAAGATGAAGCTTAAGCTGCGGGCTTGGGGAATGGGAAGGATGTTGACCCCATCGATAAGGATCGACAGGGAGGAGGAAGAGGAAGGACTGGAGGGGAGGGGGAAGATAGGAGTTCAGTTTTAACCATGTTCAGTTTGAGTTGACGTTGAAACATCCAGGTAGAGATGTCAGAGAGACAGCTGATGAGGTGAGCTTGGATAGATGGAGAGAGAGAGAGAGGGAGGAGAGAGAGAGAGAGAGCTGAGTATCATCAGCGTAGAAGTGATATTGGAAGCCACGGGAGGCAATGAGTTTGCCTAGAGACAGGGTGTAGATAGAGAATAGAAGAGGGCCAAGGACAGATCCTTGGGGAACACCAACCAAGAGGGGAAAGGAGGAGGAGGTGGAGTTGGCAAGAGACACATTGAAGGAGCGGTCAGAGAGGTAGGAGGAGAGCCAATCAAGGACAGAGCCACGAACGCCAAGGGAGTGAAGTGAGTCCAGCAAGAGTGAGTGGTCAACAGTATCAAAGGCAGCAGAGAGGTCAAGGAGGACAAGAATGGAGCAGAGGATAATGATAATGTTACTTTTCATTATCAGTGAAAATAGGATATTGGTTTTTAAACTTTAGTATTTTACAGTTTACCCAACTGTTGCTGATTCTTTAATCATTTCTTTTATATCTACATTATTTTGAGGTTAGAGCCACATAAACCACTAAGTTTAAAACATGAATTTAATTTGAGACTCTTCATTACTTTAAGTTTCAATGTGCCATTTTTTCACACACAAAAAAGCAGCTGACATTCAGGAGTGAAACTTTTCCATATGGTCTTCAAATGTATGTAAATGTGATGGGGTTTTGTTTTTTGGTTTGTTTGTTTGTTCAATCTTGTTTAGCTTCTTCAAGATAGTTGAAAAACTCAGTTTCTTGGATGCATAAGATGTCCAAAAAAAGCTATTCCAAACACACAGTTTTAAAAAATAGTAAAATAAAGACTAAAGGCAGCTATAAAAAGTACAAGTTGTAATTTTAGATTCCTATTAATTTTCCATGCTTTTATAACCATCTGGAGCAAATCTAATCTAGTTAAACTTTGTCCAAATAAAACTTTACAAGTGAATGTATTCATTTGATGTTTTCATTCTAAAAAAATATATAATACAAAGTAGTGTTTGTATGTTCAAGTGCTCTTTTACCATCACAGAAAATAAATAAATAATGTTTTTACTCCTCACAAAACTGTGGATTTCATTAGAGGCCAGCATCTGATAAAAGATAGCATATGCCTACCTATGGGCATTTTCAGACAAGACACTCCCCACCCACTTTACATGTTACAGGGCACCCACAGGGCAACACTGCAGCCCTGCAACATGAATAATGGGTAGGTGAGAGTGTCTTGTCTGAAAATACCCTATGTATGATTATTCTAAGTAGGAGAGAACCTGAGGATCTCAGGTAATACTGTAAGATCCCTCAGTCTGACTTTTGCTCCTGTACAATACTTACAACAAAAGAATTGGACAAACATAACTAGATCATGATATGAAAAAGGTCACTTGGTTTTCAGATCAAGTAAAAAATGGAAATCATGAAGATGGCCAGCAGAAATAGAATTTTGTAACTTCTGTAAGACTAAATTTCAACAGTAATTTTTCAATGAATGTCAGCGGCGGCACCCGGGCCCGACCCGGAACCCCCAAAGCGTCCCCACGAACCCCGGAACGGCCCCGCAGCTTACCACACCAAGAAGCCCCCCCAACAGGATCACAAGCGGCGAAGGAAAAACCGCGCACCGGACACACGCCGCCAGCGGGACGCCGACAAGAGGGCGTTCCCCCGCAGCTCCCACAAGCAAGTGAGGCAGGGCCTGGGTCGGTAACCACGCCCCCAAT
Source organism: Sphenodon punctatus (assembly GCA_003113815.1). Lineage (NCBI taxonomy): Eukaryota > Metazoa > Chordata > Lepidosauria > Sphenodontia > Sphenodontidae > Sphenodon > Sphenodon punctatus. The sequence continues at coordinate 654,254 of QEPC01007521.1, read as the reverse complement.
AGAGACCAGCCAGGCGGAGCCTGCCCTGGCCCCACAGGGAACGCCCCCGCAGATAACGCCGCCACCTGAACCACAGGTGCGGCGTGCAGCCACGCCCCCAGCAGGCAATCACTCGGTAGGGGTGCCCCCGCCCCCGCGGTGTCGCTCAGAGCGGCTGCGAGCGCGCACAGGGGCGGGGCTTAGGGAATAAGAGCCAGCGCCGCCTGGGAAACGGCGCTGGTGATTGCAGAAACCGGCCCATGACTGGAGCGTGAGCAAGAGCGAGCGTGACAGGAGAGTTGAGTGTGTGTGACCCCTACTAGTGCCCGAGCGTGTGTTCCTTCCTAAACCAACCTTGTGATTACCTGAGTGCGTGAAGCGTGAGTAACCTCGAAAGAACCCTTCCAGAAACCTTGTGCGGTGTCCTTGGTGTCGGCGGTGAGTGTCCCCTGTCCATCCTCCCTTCCCGGGACCCCGCACCCCCTGGGGTGAAGCCCTCACCCCGTGGCCCCTGTGTGTTGTGCCGCGTGCAGTGCAAGAGTGTGGGGCAGCCTTGGGTTCTTGGTCAGCAGCGCCTGATGATGATAGGGGCTCGTTCTCTTTAATTAGAGGTAAAAGCCCACACACTATCCTGACGGGCATCCTATCCCCGGTCGCTCCCGTGCTGACCTCGATACCCCAGGGCCGTGTGCGTGTGAGTGGAGTCCCTACCCCTACCCCCAGTAACAATGAGGAATTTTTCTGCAAGGGAATTTAGCAAGCATATGGTTTACTGGTCAGCCAATGTCCTGATGATCTGATTTCATAATACTGCAAATGTTAAGAGACATGAGTCTGATAAACAACAGATGAACTTGAAAATCAAAACAAATCTAACAAAACTAGAAAATGCAAAAAGCATAAAAAAGTATAAGTTATTATTTCCCTTTAAACATAGAAAGTGCACAGTTAGTAAGTTTAGAAAATTTTACTAACCTGGTCAGCAGCTTTGCCACTCACTTACCTGACAATTTTGCCATCCAAAGAAAGTTGGTCTATTGAATGAAACATCCAGCTAACTGAATAGTATTGCTGCTCGATGCAAGCTTTTTCTTTTCATGTGTATTCAGAAAGCATTTGCTATGCTATGCAATGAATTTGTAAGGGCTTTTCAGCTAATGTTTTTCATTTATTATTTGTGCAATAGAAAGCTTTGTTCACCTATGATTTGTAGAATTTAATATTGTCCAATATATAATTTAATAATGCCCAAACTCAGAGTATTTCAACATTTCATAATTTCAAAGTTCACAGACGCTCTTTTTCTCTATCTTTCCCCATCCATAGGAACAGAAATAGGAGAATTCTGCTGCTAGGAAGGTCTTCCATTTAGTAAAATATCCTATGATAAAATCATAACCAATTTATATATATAAAATGAACGAACAGATTGGAGAAGTGCTTTCTGTGCAGAAGTTATATTGCTTCCAGGTAGAGCAGTGAAACAAACATGGATAACTAAGGTGGTCTGAAAATGCCAGCAAAAAAAAATAAAAAAAAAATATTAGCCCCAAAACTACCAGGATTTTTATGTTTTCAGGGGAGATCACAGCATTTTAACACAGAGAAAGCAAGGACAAACTAGGTCTTCCTTTTGTCACTTGTTTGAATATTTGTTGTGCTCTGAACTTATCTAAGGTCGTTTTCTTCAGAGTGTGAACAACGAAAAACAATAGGAAAGTTTCCTTCCCTTTGTACCAGGCCAATCTGACTATTATAGCTCAGTGTATTATACATACAAAAAAAACCATTCTATTTCCTGTGGAGACAGCCTTACAGTATGTGGGAAGAAAATAACGCGCTCATGTTATGTACGAGTTACGTATAACTACCAACTTCCAGGGATTATTCTTAATAAACAAGGTCTCGCACAGCACCAAACGGAAAAGATAAATATGTGAAGGAGGGGGGAGAAACAAAAAACCACCACAACACAATCCTGTATCTGACACAGAAGCCTCCAGAAGTGAATATGGAATTGATTTTAATGATCTTCAGTTAATTCAAGAACTATTCTTCATACATCTCTATTAATATATTCTTTATAGTAATAAATAACTAAACTGTATTACTGCAAACAACAACAAAAGTTGTTTAGCAGAAAGAGATACTTACAAGCTAAGGCCTGCATAATATTTCTGCGTATTCAAGAGGTCTCTTCTGTAATTCAAATTTTAAATAAGTATATGATCCTGGCTGCACTTTAACTGTGATGAACAAATCTAGAACCTTTAATTATAAGATGTTTTAACAAAAGACATTACATGTTTCAGTTTCAGAAGACCAGCCGCAAGTGGGGCTGGAGCTAGATCTTCTCTGGTAGGAAGCCCCGCCTCTCAACCGGGGCCCACGTGACTCCTCCTACCCAATCCCTGCCAGACGGGGTTGCATAGTAACCCCAGCTGGGTTTACAATGGACGGTGCCATGCCATTTTTTCCCGCCCTAGGCTGCAAGCAGCCCTGCAATGGGGAAAGGAAGGAGCAGTCCTGTCCTCCCGGATCGGGCGCAGCAAGGGGCCTTACGCCCGCCACCCCCCCGGAGCGAAGGGGAGCAGGTGGAGGCAATTCTTTCAGTCCTTACTATAAAAGCAAATATATAAAAATAGGTTATACACTTCATCTTCACTGGTAAAAAAAATAATTAAGATCAAAATAATTAAGATCAAAGTATTATGAAGGTCATTGAAATCCGAGCACAAGAAAATCATTACATTTTCACATACCACAAGCAAACTGTACAAGTACTAAAAACTCTTGATTTTTGTCCCAAATTAGAGGATACTAGGGACGGGCCCGGTCCCATTACCGGTACACCGGATTTTACCGGTTACCGGTTTCACAAAAACCGGATTCCCGGATTAAATCCGGTGTACCGGTACCGGATTTATTGCATTGGTTCCAATGGGGCGCTGTGTCCCCATTGAAACCAATGCAATAAATTAAAATTAATTCCCTCCCCCTCCCAGGCTGCGCGGGTGGAAGGGGGGACACCCCCCACCCACCCTGCCCAGCCTGGCTTTTTGTTGTAAAAGATAGAACAGACTCAGAGTGAGACCCCGAGGCGAGCCCCCCCCCCGCACCAGCGGCCGCGGCGTCCCCGCAGCCGCAGGTAAGTCTGACCCGATCCCTGGGGGGGGTGGGGGTGTTTAACACCCCCACCCCCCCCAGGGATCACCCCTACAGCGCCCTTGCCGCTTACCTTGGGGAGCTCCGGCGGCGGCGGGCGGCCCGGCGGCTTCAGCGCCGGCTGTAGCTGCCGGCTTCAGGACGTTCTAGGCCTTCCGGTGCAACCCGGAAGTGCACCGGAAGGCCTACAGCGTCCTGAAGCCGGCAGCTACAGCCGGCGCTGAAGCCGCCGGGCCGCCCGCCGCCGCCGGAGCTCCCCAAGGTAAGCGGCAAGGGCGCTGTAGGGGTGATCCCTGGGGGGGGTGGGGGTGTTAAACACCCCCACCCCCCCCAGGGATCGGGTCAGACTTACCTGCGGCTGCGGGGACGCCGCGGCCGCTGGTGCGGGGGGGGGGTCGCCTCGGGGTCTCACTCTGAGTCTGTTCTATCTTTTACAACAAAAAGCCAGGCTGGGCAGGGTGGGTGGGGGGTGTCCCCCCTTCCACCCGCGCAGCCTGGACTCGGGGAGGGTTTTTTTGTTTTAAAACAGTTTGGCTGGGGCTTTAAATTTTTTTACATTGCAGCCATTTTTAAATGGCTGCAATGTAAAAAACCGGCACACTGAAATCCGGTACCGGGGGCCGGATTACCGGGCCGAATCCGATAATGCCGGTACGCCCGATACCGGCATTATCGGATACCGGTAGATCCGGAATTCCCATCCCTAGAGGATACTATTCATTACCTTTAAAAAGGGGTGCACATTGCACCAGTGCAAGAACAGAGTTGGAAAGGACCTCGAGAGTCATCTAGCCCAACCCACTACTTGAGTGCTGGACGACTACAACTACAGCATGCCTGACAGATGGGACCAAGCCAGGGTAGGTGGAACTATTCTCAAACGGTTCCGTTCCTTCCTAGCTGGGAGAACTCAACGTGTGGAGCTGGGTGACCGTTCATCATCTCCCCGGGACCTCATGTGTGGAGTCCCAAAAGGTTCTATTCTGTCCCCTCTCCTGTTCAATGTGTATATGCAGCCTTTAGACGAGGTCAGAGGGTTTGGTGTGCTGTGTCATCAATATGCTGATGACACCCAACTTTACCTCTCTTTTTCAGCTGACCCAGGCCCGGCAGTCTTGGTGATTAGCTGGTGTTTTGCAGCTGTGGGGGGCTGGATGAGGGCGAGTTGCCTGAAGCTGAATCCCGACAAGACGGAGATGATGTTGGTGGGAGGGGCCAAGGGAGTAGTGGCACCCATCATTGATGAGGTCTGCCCTGAGTTGGTCCCTCAGGTTCATAGTCTGGGGGTGTTCCGGGACCCAGAGCTCCACTTGGATGTCCAGGTGGCAGCTGTGGCAAAGGGCGCATTTAGTAAATTATATCTGGTGGGCCAGCTTAGGCCGTACATCTCAGGTTCAGACCTAGCCACCATCATCCATGCCTTTATCACCTCAAGACTGGACTACTGCAACGTGCTGTACGTGGGGCTACCCTTGATGGTCCGGAGACTGCAGCTGGTGCAGAATGCAGTGGCCCGTCTCCTTACGGGGACGAGTCACCACAAGCATATTACACAAGTGCTCCGTTTTCTGCACTGGGTGCCTATAGTCTTCCGGGCCCAATTCAAGGTGTTGGTTTTGACCTATAAAGCCCTAAATGGCCTGGGCCCTGCCTATCTGCAGGATCGCCTCACCCTCCGGGTCTTGGATCTGCCCCTGCGATCGGCTGGGAGCACCCTCCTTGAAGTCCCCTGGGTGGTGATGATGAGGGTGGGCGCTCTCAGTGGTCGCACCTCGGCTGGAACTCTCTCTCAATAGAGGTCTGCCTGACCCCAGTCCTCCCCTCTTTCAGAGGACAGTGTAAGACCTGCCTCATCCGCCAGGCTTTTTGACAAGGGAGATGTGATGGGTGGAGGGGTAGCTATGCCTTAGGGTTCTATTGTTGTTTTTACGCTATTATATTTTTATGTTTTTCTTAAATGTTATAAGCCGCCCCGAGGTGCTGCGGCAGGAGGGGGTGGCAAATAAATCAAATGAAATAAAAATAAATAAAATCAGAAGAGTGGACCGACCTCGCTCCAACTCCCAGTGCAGATCATCGACCAAAGCCACAAGCGCAGTCTCAGTGCCATAGCTCATTCTCAATCACAAACTTTCTGTAAGAGTCAAAATCACACACCCTCTGTGCTTAAGTTTCTCCATCTACAGGGTTACCTTACCACTTCCTAATTTACTAAGGTCTACATGATTCAGAGCCCTTCAGATGGAACTGAAAGATATCTGTTGTTCTACGTACTGAGTAGATGATCATGTGTCTCATGCAGAAATAATTTCCCTATACTTATATTTGAGCTTCCTTCTAGATTTGATCTGCTCTTTTATCCTGGATAAAACCTATCCTGTATGTCTATGCTGCCATTAGAAGTCAGTTTGAGAAAAGGGCCCTCCGCTCCCTGCATAGGGGGCGGGGGGGGGTTGCCGCGCCCCGCTCTTCCCCGCACGGGAAATGGGCGCGAAAATGTGCACGGGGTTGGAAACCCCGTCGGTTCGGCCCGTGCACCATTGATTGGTGGCTCGGGCATCAGGTGTGCCCAGCAGGGACTCCTGATTGGACGGTGCGGGGGCAGCTCCTCCCCTTTGCATAGGAGGGGGAGGAGGAGCAACTGCCGCCCGTGCAGATCTCTGCTCATTCGCAGCAAAAATCCCAACAGTGAAGCAGCAAGACAGTTGCAATCCTGCCTGTAAGGCACCTCCAGGGCTGAAAGGAGCAATAACAAGTAGAAGCAGCAGCTGAGTTACACTGCTGCTAATCAGGATGGGACGGCAGAAGAAGAAAGCAGCAGGAAAAGAGGCACAAAGGGCAAAAAAGCGCCCAGCTACCACATTGGAGCCAGAGCCTCCAGCTGCCATGCAATGCCCCACAGAGAGGGGAGAGGTGAGTGATGCACCCCCACCCCCATCAAGGGCTGAAATGCAGAGCAGGCTCCAAGCATGCGAGGCACTAGCAGCCTCCATGAGAAGCCTAAGGGAGGGGGAAGAGGGGGAAATGAGCACCCCCCCTCCGTGGGATATGGGGATGGGAGAGACCTCCCAGCCCTCAGTTTGCGAAGTTTGGAGGCCAGGGACTCGTGAGCCTGTGGTATTTGGCCGTCGGGGGGGCAGACCCATTATTCCCCCAGCAAGGTATAGAGAAGCTGTGGGAGAATATACGCAATTCCCAAGGGGACGCAGCCAGCTTTGCAGGGCAGGACCAGGAACGGGTGGACAAGAAAGGGCCCTCCCCACTCAAGGTGCTGCCCCACAGAGCTCCAGCACCATACTGGCACAGCATGATGGAAGGGGAATAATTACCCCGGGGCAACAATCTGGGGCCAACTCTGGATGGAACCAGAGGCAGATGCTGGGGGGTTCGAGGGCACAGCCTTCTGCAGCGCTAGGTGCCCCGCCTGCGGAAGGGGTTGCCCAGGGGGAGGGGGGCAATTTTCCTCTCCCACCAGAGGCAACAGAAAGAGAGAATAATGAGACCGAGGCAGAGTATAGCGCTGGCGAGATTGACGCTGGAGACCAAGCCATGTGGCAAAGGATCCAGGCACTCGAGAGTGAATTACATCTGATGGCGGAGCAAGGGAGGCCACCGCCACAACACATGAGGGGCGAAGCCGGCCGGCAGCAGGAAGGTGAGGAGCCGCAGCTGTGGGAAGGGGGCTGCAGAGAAGGGGGAGACCAGGTAAACGAGCCCCACTGGCTGGTTAGATCAGATCACCGGCTGCAACAACAGCTGGCAAAGGCCACGAATAGAGGGGGCAGCTTGGCAATGGGGGAAACAACAATGGGGGAGCAGCAAGTGCACCAGCAATGGGAACAGCAGGCACACCCCACAAACCAACGTAATACACCACAAATGTTGTGGTGGAATGGGATGTGGGTAAAAGTGACGCCAGTCCCTACACCAGCAGGGTACCAAGCTGTGGGTTCAGGTTTTCGGCCACAAGGGGCAATCCAACATAAAAGGGGAGTGAGCCCAGAAAATCCTTCATATGCTAATCTAGCAACACCCCCCCAGCTCATGGCCCGCCCCTTACCACCCATGGGGGGTGGTTATTCAGAATTATCCTCTCCCATAGGCGAGCACCTCGCCTATGCCACCAGGGAAAAGATATGGAGGGGCGAATACATAGATATATTCGCCCTCTTATTTAGTGACCCGATTCTAGACCCTGCAGAGAAAGATGACCAAAAGGAGAAGGAGAGATTCAGAAGGCCCAAAGCAGACAGAAATTGGGCTAACTGGTCATCTGCTTACTCGGTTTATTTAGGGGTAGTGCTGGAAGTTTTCCCAGAGCGGGCGGTAGAATTGTTGAAATATGCTGACATAGTGAAGAGAGCCTATGGGGTTGGCCCCCCTGGCGCATGGCTTCGTTACGATGAAGCCTTTCGCCACAGGGCATCCTTTACCCCGGGACTGCGATGGGATCGGCATGCGCATGATCTCTGGCTGGACTGCATGGTCGATACGACCAATGCACCCAAAACAGACAGCGGTCACATTCTGATAAAAGGGGGAGTAGCCCCAGCAAATGACCCCAACAGGTACGAGAGTAGGCGGGCCCCGAATGCGACATGTTGGGAGTACAATAGACATGGGCGGTGCACCAGGGGAAACTGTAAGTTCCGCCACGCTTGCTCGGTGTGTGGAGGTTCCCACTCAGTTTCCACGTGTTACAGGGGAAAAGCAGGGGGCAATAGGAAGATACAGCCAGGAACGGGATCGAACGCAAACTATCAAGGTAGCCACCAGGGGGTGGGAAGGGGAAAGGGGCCCAACCCCAATTGATGTGATGAAGCTGAGGAGGGCCCTGACACACCACCCAGACAAGGAAGAGGTGCAATATGTGCTTCGAGGTTTTCAATTCGGTTTTGTGATCCCAGTAATTAATGTTCCCATGGGTCGTGAACCACCTAACCTGAAGTCAGTAAAGGGAATGGAAGATCTAGTGCGGAGTAAGATTAGGAAAGAAGTAGCTGAGGGACGGATAGCAGGCCCATTTGACCAGCCCCCCTTTGAAGATTTTATGATATCCCCATTGGGGATAGTGCCGAAGAAGGCACCGGGTGAGTTTCGGCTCATCCATCACCTGTCATACCCAAAGGGGCGTTCGGTGAATGATGCTATACCGAAAGAACTTTCCACAGTGAAATACACATCATTTGACCAAGCCATAGAGCGAGTAAGAGCATTTGGAAAGGGGGCTCGATTAGCAAAATGCGACGTCAAATCCGCTTTTCGCCTTTTGCCGGTCCACCCCAACAGTTTCCACCTCCTGGGAATGAAGTTTGAGGGCGCATATTATTACGATAGGGCCATGCCTATGGGCTGTTCAGTCTCCTGCTCGGCTTTCGAGCGTTTCAGCTCGTTGGTTGAGTGGGTTTTTCGACAGCACATGGAGATAGGGGAGGTATCAAAATATTTAGACGACTTCCTGCTAATTGCCCCGCCAAGCCCGGGTGTGTGTGAACAGCTACTGTTAGAGTTTCAGCGTTTGGCTGAGCATCTGGGTCTCCCCCTAGCCCCTGAGAAAACGGAAGGTCCAACCACCAAACTCACTTATTTGGGGATTGAAATTGACACAGAGCGAAGCCTTTCCCGTCTCCCCAGGGATAAACTTAAATTACTTAAAGAAAAATTGGAAACATGCAGAGCAGCCAAAAAAGTCACGATACGCACAATACAGTCCTTAGTGGGAAGTTTAAACTTTGCTTGTCGGGTGGTTACACCAGGTAGGGCATTTCTCTCTCGTTTATACAAGCCACTGACAGGGAGCCCCCCCCAGCACCATCATGTCAGAGTAACCCAGGAGATTAGGGATGATTTAATGATTTGGGCGACCTTTTTAGAAAATTTTAACGGGGTAAGTTTTTGGCTAGACAAACTTAAGGAACAACCGCACCTCCAGGTACATTCAGACTCGGCGGGAGGAGTGGGTTTTGGAGTATATTTCAATGGACGCTGGTGCGCAGCCCCATGGCCTCACTCATGGACGGAAAATGGGGTCACACGAGATTTGACCTTTTTGGAACTTTTCCCCATAAGCCTGGCTGTACAGCTTTGGGCAAATGAATTTAAAGATAAAAGGGTGGTCTTTTGGTGTGATAACATGGCAGTGGTCCATGTTATCAACTCCATGTCATCTCGTTCGCCACGGGTGATGCGTTTGGTCCGGGTCATGGTTCTTAATTGCCTCAGGAATAACATATTATTCACGGCACGTCATGTTCCTGGGGTTGATAATACCATTGCCGACGCGCTCTCTCGGTTACAGATGCAACGATTCAGGGAGTTAGCACCAGAGGCGGCACCCAATCCAGAGATACTCCCCAAAGGGCTGTGGAGCCTTGGCGAGTAGAAATTCAGAAGATCGTACAGGGATCCCTTGCCCCCCGCACACAGGCAGCTTACCATCGGGCATATGGGGAATTTCAAGAATTTAGGTTTCAAAAAGGGTGGAGGTTGGTTTTCCCCATACAAGAGGATGAGCTACTGCAATTCATTTTACACTTACGTAGAAAAGGTTTAGCAGCAAAAACTATAACAGGAAAGGTGGCTGCTTTAGCTTTCATGAGTCGGCTACATGGGCACCCCCCTCCGGACAAAGGCTTTTTCGCGAGGAGAATGATTGAGTGTTGGGCGCGCGAAAAGGAACACCAACCAGACGAAAGGGCCCCCATTTCCCCAACAGAATTACGTGCATTGTGTGACACACTTTTAGGCATCTGTTTTAACCATTATGAGGCACTGCTTTTTTCCACTATCTTTAAGGTAATGTTCTTTGGAGCATTCAGGATAAGTGAGGTGGCAGCTGATGGGAGACATGATAGATCAGGAAGGGCTTTGACAGTACGGGACGTCCGGATTCATGAGGGAACTTTAACGATCAGGTTACGCCGATCAAAGACTGATCAAAGAGGGCGGGGGCAAATTGTCACCTTGCACCGGTCAAGTATAACAGACATCTGCCCATTCAGAGCAGTACAAGCATACCTACAAGCACGCACGTCCAGTCAAGGAAACTTGTTTATACATAGAGACAATACACCCATCACACGGTATCAGTTTACGAGTGTTCTAAAGAAAGCACTACGAATGGCAGGAATGCCGGCAGACAGGTATGGAACACATTCATTTAGGATAGGTGCTGCAACGACAGCGGCAAGTGCAGGTTTGTCAGAGGCAGAAGTTAGAAGCATAGGCAGATGGCGTTCACGTGCCTATCAGGGATATATACGACCGGGACTACAAAACTAATGACTTCTTTTCCATTTATTCAGGATATAGAAAAGATCAGGAAACCAAGACGGTGGTGTGGATAGTCGGCCACAGTTTCATTCGCAGGGCTGAGGATGCGGCGATGCAATCCCATGGGGGGACACAATTGGGTTTGAATCAGAGGGCACACATACATTGGATAGGAAAGGGGGGTATGAAATGGGAACACTTGCTACCAATGTTGTCCCGGGTAACGAACCGTGAACAACCAGGCATCCTCATTATACATTTGGGGGAGAATGACCTGAGGGTTAAGACTAGCGTTAATTTAATAGTTCATATTAAGTCACAGTTACCGTTAATAAGAAATATGTTCAAGGGGGTTAGGATCTTGTGGACACATCTGGTTCCACGCCTTAGATGGGGGGATGTCACTCAACCCAGAAAGATAGATAAGGCAAGAAAAGGGGTAAACCGAGAAATTAACAAATGGTGGTTGGGCCTAGGAGGTGGCTGCATACGGCATATACGAATAACCTATGCAAGACCCGAACTGTTTTTGGCTGACGGGGTACACTTATCCCCCGAGGGCAACAGCTTGTACCTAGACAGCATAGTAAGGGTGCTCGAAGATATGGTGTGAAGTGGAGTTGGTGGGGCTACGGCGGGGGCCAGGATTGGCCTGAGCCGTAGTGATGGCAGGGGTCCAGTATGGTTAATAGGATTATTTGGTAGGTAGGGGTAGGTTAGATAAAAGAGTCATCTCCATAAGAGATGGAGGGCTGATACCTGATGATAAGCAGGGCATGGCTACAGCAAGATCATCCCTCTGGGAGTGGTGTCAAAGAAGGGTAAGGGCAAGCATGGCCCTCAATTCTAATGACACCATCATCCTTACTCGTGCCCGAACGGGCATAATTTTCCCCTTCGGCCTTGGCCAGGGAGCTGTTCGAAGGGGATGTTTAATGTTCAATTTGGTGATGGCACAGGAGGGCATATCCAGGCCATACACCTGTTTGTTAATATGCTTCACGTTTTAGGTTTAAAATACTGGACCCAAAATTGCTTAGAAGCAATTCCACCAACTTCCATGATTTGTTGAATAAAGAGTGCGGCCAATTTAAAATCCATATATGTCTCTGTGTCTCATTTCCTGGGGGGGGGGGGGGGTGCGTCGGCAAATGCATATGCCTAGGGAAAGATATTTAATAACTAGCATTGAAGCCTGTATACCCTCACAATCACACAAAGGCCACATTCCCACAAATAGCTACATCAAGTTAATAACGGACGTACCTCACATGTGCTTCAAGATCACTCGCACATCAAGTGATGGTATTTAGGAGTATAGTAGTTTAAAGGGGTGCTGAAAATTTGGATGAGGATGTAATGTATTTACTGCTGGTTTTGCAATTACTTTTGTCAAGCAATAAAGTTTATTTATTTATTATTATTATATGCTCTGGAATAATGAGTACACAATCCTCTTAACATTCTAAATTGAAATGTCTTGTAAGGTAGACTCTGTTTATATGTTTGGTTTACAAGTTATTCCCAGGTTGCAGCACAGAATGCCTCTCCTGCTGTGAAATCTATGGTTCCTCTTTCTTCTCAACAACCTGGAATGCTTCGCATGCAAGGCATGAAAGGATACGTCTCATCATGTGCACTTTCCTGACATTACTACTAGGGGGAACGGGGTGTCAATTGTGGCAGTACTAAAATGGTTTTTGAGTGGTGTGTGAATGATCCCAAAATGAGTTAGTAAAACCAGAAAATTTAATTCAGCCTTATTAAAGCATGTGTGCTTTGTTTGTGTAACTGGGTCCTAAGTTGGTGCTCAGACACCATGTTCATATGGGTGTTTGAAGAAGCCAAAGATAGAAATTATGGAAACTCTAATCAGGAAAAAATAATTAAACCAGGAACTTTAAGATAAACGGTGAAGGTATGAAAACACTGACTGTTCTACATTAACTTTTCTTGTTCTTTCCAATATTCAGCCTTCAAAAACAGCAAGAGTCCCATAATACTAAAGATAAAAGGCTTTTGATTTAGTCCCACATGGCATAGCATCTCCTAAGCAAGATGGAAAATGCAGTTTAGAAGGAACTACTACAAAATGGGAACAGAACTGTTGATTAAAAAAACCCCACATACTCTGATAAATTGAGTCAACCATCACTGAAACAGGTAGTGGGTTTACTATTCATGGATATTTTTCACAATTCTTGTTATTCTTGTATTATTATTTTTATTAATTATAACCTGCTATGGCAGCAGGACTCCTCTCCCTACCTGTGGGTAGGGGGGAGGGTCAAAAGGGAATTAGCTCTCCCAGTTCCACAGACTCCTATCTAGCTGGGCAAGTTCTTTAAATGTCTAACCCCCTAAAGGGCTTTTATTTATTATTTGTATTTACTACCCCACCCCTCTCACCTAACAGCGACTTTTAGACCCTGGCCGCAGCCTCCTCCTCCTCCCCCCTTTAGGGTAGCCGAAATCCTCCAGGTAGGGACTTCTCCCACTTACTGTGGGTCCCCAAGCCAACACAAAGTCTCCTTGTTTACAGTCCCTTCTAGGTACAACAAAGTAAATCCCACCTGGGTCCTGTGAGATTCCATCACAGGCCATGGCTCAGGACTTTCCTACTGCTAAGCTGGCAGGCTTCTCCTCAGTGCTGCCTTGCTGGAGCTCCTGCAGAGAGCTTCTGGTCAAAGCCTCTCTCTCCAATATTCCATCTCCACCAACTTCCTTTATTTTGGGTTCATCAGCCCTTTATAGCCAGCTGCCTCAATCACTCAGCTGCAGCTTTTTAGCCTCATCTGGCCAAGCTCAGTCTGTCTCCTTAAAGGGCCAGCACCCTTTAGCAGCCTGTTCTCAGCATCCAAACTGAGCCTCTTGTATGGATTACTCTCTGCTCAGGGGTCTGGGCAATTGGTTTTCCTGTGACTCTGTCACACCTGCCCCAAGTCTGCTGTTTGTGGGATGGGTGGGAGATATATATACCAACATATCCCATTTCGGGGGTATTCTATTGCGGGTTTTTCAGTTTATTTAGTTATTGGTTGCATTATTTTCCTCAATTATGCATGTGCAATAGTGCAAATATTACTACAGAAATTACCAAAATCTCAAAACAAACAAACAAAAAAACCCAAACAGTTATGGAGCACAAATGAGTATTACTTATGACTAGGGCTACGAATTTGTCATGGAAATTTTCTTTAAAAGTCATGAGTTGGTCGTGGCAGGAATGAGAAAAAGTCACAGAAAACTCACGGGTAATTTAAAAAAAAAACCTTTTATTCAATATTGTATTGAATGTACACCGCCACCCCACCCCACCCCCCTTAGATTGTAAACCCAGGGATTAGACTGTAACCCCCCTGCAGGAGTTAAAGGCAGAGGAAATGCTGCTGTCTTCTCTAGGGCGCCTCTTGAAGCTCTGACAACTGTAACGTTCTCTGCCTCTGAACCTGCCTCCACACCATGCCGTGACACCACTTGACCATGCCCAAAGCTCCGCCCTCCACAAGAAACAACACTGAGGAGGGGTTTGGAGCTCCATGGAGAGGGCGTAGCTTTACCCGGTAGCGCCCAGCGTGCTTTTCTCGCCGACTTCTTGCCATGCCTCCACGTCTCCACAGTCAGGGAGGGGTTTGGAAATCCAGGGAGACACCGTAGATCTTCTTAGCACCACTGAGCATGCTCTTCTCACCAGCTCTGCTCTTCATTTTGGGGGAAATCTCAAAAAACTTGGGAAAATTACAGAAGTCATGGGAAGATCTCAAAACTAAGTCATGGAGGGAGGCAAAAGTCAGTAAAAACATGACTTTTGTCATGACTGTGACAAATTCTTAGCCCTACTTAGGACCCAAACTACCTTTTTCTGTTCAGGTGGTGCAAGTTTAATGGGTTTCCAATTTTTTCCAGGTACCTGTCTCAGCTATAACACATCTGTTCTGGGTGGTGGTCAGCCTAGTTAATCTGATTCATTGCCACCTGGTATTTGAGTTATCTAATGCCCACTGTAATGAGTGTGCAACCTATTTTGCAGACAAAATCACTCCAAGAAGCTATCTCCAGGGTGGAGAGGAGGTGTCACAATAGGTGTCTTTAGACCGACACAGGGTTGCTCACCCCTGGAGCAAGTCCAGGGATGAACCTGTGTCTACCTGCTTGCAGCAGCACCCGAGTCTGTTTTAAACATACTTGGTGCTGCCAGAGCCCACCCACGAAGTGCCCCCTTCAGAGCACCATAGAGCTGATCCCAGAGTCCTCTGGGGTCACACTCCAGGTTAGCTGCCAACACACCCAGGAAACAGCCTGCCCAACTGGGCCACAGTAGGCTATCACGTGTGGTAACCCACTGTTCTTGGTCTGGTCCAGAGTGGCCACCATGATGGGTAGCCATGGCTGGCAGCTGGCAACATGTTTGTGCAACTCCCTGCCCCCCCCAGGCCCAGTCATGTGAATGTTTGTTCCGCTGCAGGACCCGATCTTGACCGGGTTGCAAGCAGCTCCCTGGTCAGGATCGTGGTGTCTGCTGAAGGTACACAGGAATGCAAAGCAAATCTATTACAACGGTCTTACAGTTCACTCTCTGGTGGGATGATTTCTTCTCTGTGATGCTCCCCAGCTGACCAGGTGGAAGATTCCAGGCAGAGAATGAGCCGCTTCTCCTAAACTGCAACTCCAGCCACCCCTTTCAAGTTAAGTCGACAAACAGCTCGTTAGCTGCTTTAGCTTCAGATGGTACAGGACTGGCCCCTAGTCAGTCTGAGCCCAGAGTATTTAAGCAACTTTGGCATCTCCCCACTTCAAGTAGTCTGAATATGCCTAGAGACTGTGGGCCAAACTTTAGGGTAGGATGCAAAACTCCATTAGGCCTACTTCATGTGTGCTATTGGGGATGTTATGACTAAGCACGGGGTTGAGTACCATCAGTATGCTGATGATACATAACTACACATCTCTTGCCCTGTGAGTCCTGACAGATCGGCCTTAGCCCTGGAGGAATATCTGAATAACCCAGCCAGCTGGATGTGTCAGAGCTATCTTGTGCTCTGACTTTCACCCGCTGTGATGGGCAAGCATCTAGTTCACAACTGGTTGCCCCGATTGCCCCAAGCACCTCCTCCACATCAGTGGGTGATACCAATTGAAACTGATCCAAATATACAGGACAAGACTGAGCTTCCATAACCTCAAACTCTGACTCTGCAGATAAAATGGCAGCACCCAAGTCTTGGTGAGTACGAGCAATTTTGTCTGCAAAGTAGTTAATAAAAATGTCACAGTGGGCATTAGATGACACCATTTCCAGGAGGAGGCAGATCAGATTTACCAGGCCCCTCACCACCCAGAACAACTCTGCCAGATGAGACTTTGCAGATGCTACGATAGCGGAAAAGAAAGCTTTCTTTGCCACCATCACAGTCACGGCATAATCCTTTAAAAATTATCTATGCTGCAATCGGTCAGCTTCAGCGCAATTTGAGCACCATCTGTGCTCTAAATGCCTATCCTCCCGCTTCTGCTACCTCAGGCCCTTCGTATACCAGGGGGACCTGTGCTGCTGCAGTGGTGGGAATGGACATCTGGGTGCAACCGTGTCAATAACCATCATCAAGATGTCATTCTACAAAGGGACCAGGTCACTGAGTTTGGGGAGTAGAGGTGTGGATGGTTTTAATTGGAACTTTATGCAGTTTAACACTTTTACTGTTTCTATAAATGTCTATGTTTTATATTATTTTTGTATGACCTATATTGTACACTGCTCTGAGCCTGTGGGAAAGGGCAGGATACAAATCCAAATAAATAAATGAAGTATTGCACATGGAAAAGAAAAACTAAAAGTATAAAATGGGAGATAAGTAGGCAGCAACACCACCAAGAAGGATTTGGGGATCATAGTGGATCACAAACTGAACTCGAGTTAGCAGTGTGATGGTGCTGCAAAAAAAAAAAAAAAAGCTAATATCATTTTGTGTTGTACAAATAGAAGCATCAATTCCAAGACATGGGAAATTACAGTACCTACCTACCACTATACTGATTAGACCTCTTTTTGAAGTACTGTGTTCAGTTTTGGGCTCCACATTTCAAAAAAAGATAGTGGCAAACCTGAAGTATTCCAAGAAGTGCAACGAAGATAATCAAAGGTCTGGAATATAAATGCTACTAGTAAAGACCGAAAAGGACAGGACAAATATAACACAGAGTAAGAGAATTAAGGGGACATGTTGATCGTTTTCAAATATTTAAAAAGAACACAATAAAAAGAGAATGTTTATTTTCCACTATCACTAAAGACAGGACAAGAGCCAATGATTTTAAATTGCAGGGAGGAAGGTTTAGGTTAAATATTAGGGGAAACTTCCTGATTGCCTAAAAAGGTTGTGGAATCTTCCTCTCTGGAGGTTTTTCCAGAAAAGACTGGACAGGCATCTATCAAGAAATTTTTAAGCATAGGGCATCCTGCCTCAAGGAAAGGTTCGAACTAGATGATCCATGAGGTTCCTTCCAGTTATTATTATTATTATTATTTATTAACAAACATTTATATAGCGCCAGCAGTGTACCTGGCACTTTACAAAGTAATAAAATAGACACGGTCCCTGCCCCTAGGGCTTACAATCTGAGAGACAGGAGCTGGGGGAGAGACATAGGCCGTTTTTAGACGAACGCGGCGCCCGCGCTTGTTGTCAAAAAAGCCGGCAGCCCGTTCCACACGTGACGCTGCCACCGAATACGCGCACGTGCGGGCGATGCGCTTCCATTTCTGGCCGCGTATGACCAGCCTCGATCGCCGACCCGGTCAGTTCGCGCCCGGAAATGGATGCGCGTCGGCCGCGCATGCACGTATTCGGCGGCAGCGTCACGTGTGGAACGGGCTGCCAGCTTTTTTAAGAAACAAGCGCGGGTGCCGCCGCGCTCGTCTAAAAACGGCCATAGGAAGGGGAACAGAGGGAGAGACAAGGGGTCTAACATTCATGAAGATGTGAGGTCTCAAGTGCACGTACTTGGCTTGGTTACGATGAGAATGACAGCAGATCTATGATTCTATGCATGTATATCAAGATACAGCAGGAATCAACTTACAGAAAACACATGGTTGGTTGTTTAACACAATGTAGGAATACAGCAGAATGCTCAATGCACACAAGCAGAATTCTTAAGAGATTTAATTTTAAGCCAGAATCTCAACAGTTACTATGCTTCGTTCAGTAGTACAGACGTTGGTTTCCTTTGCCCATCTCCTTCCAGAACCCCCAAAGTTGCCTCCTACCCACACCCTGGGTCATTTTTAGTTCATTCCAATCTACCCGGCGTAGACCTATTAGTTTCTATTGACTTCATTTATTTTATTTATTTAAATTTATTACCCCGCCCTTCCTGCCAAAGGCGGCTCAGAGCAGCTTACAATAGTAAAATAATAAAATGCAAATACCGCATGCACATAAAACAAACCAAAAATATACAAACATATAATACCCCCCCAACCCCTCACCACCCCAACACACACACACCCCACATCCCCACATGTGTGGGGATCCTTTAGTGTGAAGCATACACAAAAGGCAGGTTCTTAGCATTTCTTCCTCCTTGACAGAACTTTTTTCCAGTTTCATCCAGTAGTCTTCAAGGATTCTTTAAATATATGGTTTCTGAAACTCTCTTTATCAGTCAAAACAGCTGCGTACTGACAGCATGCAAGGAGGAAAAATTATAAACATTTGAAAATTGTTTGGAGTATTCCACTCTGTCGCCTGTTAAATAGCATTACATCTCTGTTGGATAGCCCAGTTGATGCAGATTTCTTTGAGGATTCCCTGGAAGTAGTCTTTTTCCAGATTAGCAATTAAAATTTCAAGTGTGCGGGCCACAACCACAGTATGTTTACAGGCAAAAAATAAAAAAAATGAATACCTAGAATAGTACTACCCAATTTATAAATTTAGATGGGATAGGGGACACTAAACATATCCTCAAATCAGTCCTTAACATCAAACAGCACAGCACCTTACTCATTAAAGGTAATGGGAGCCAAGACACTGACTTTACTGAGGACACAACTGCACCCAAAAAGCCTTGTATCTCAAATGTAATGAGAGCTTCATTAGAATGTTTTTGTTGTTCCATCATTAAGGAAAATTCCAGAGAATCATATTTTTTTCTTAAAACAGTTTCTCAAAACTCAAACCTTCCAAGTAAACAAATACGTAGATCAATAAAGGCAAAAGAAAATACTATATATCTGTACTGGACATAGTGTGATATAATCCAGTTTACTGCAAAGCAAAATGTGAGCCTTAGACATTTTGTTAAATAGGTGTGTACCAAACCTCGATTGAGCTGTCCCAAGGTAATTCAGATTTGAACCCCTTCTTGTAAATAAATTTTATGACACATCTGGGATGTTTCTTTTGCTATATTGGGAAATAGGCACTTTTCAAAAAGCCTGTCCTTTGACCAGGTGGTGTGATTGAAATTTGACTGCAACTCAGGAACAGAGAAGTGCACTCAGATTTTTCCTCACTTTGTAACACTGAGACAAGTTAAAAACAGCAGAAACTGGAAGTGAATGGAAAAGATTTTGTCTTTCTATGGTAATTGTGCTTGCACTTCCTTTTGACTTTTTATAATGCATTTGCCATAGAATTGGCTTTTTACTGGGGAAAGGAAAAGGAAATAACACAACCTTATCAAAAAGTACAGCCAGCTAAAATCCTTCCCTTCCATTCATTTAAAAACATTTTACAAACTATAAATGCAGTTATGCAAACTATCATGAAGTCACTAATTATTGTAGTAATGGATTAATATTTTTCCTAAGCCAATTGTACCAAACTATAAACAATCAAAGCTGTTGAGTGTAATATAGATGCAAGAGGCCCTGAGAGCAAGACACCTTACAAGCACCTTTGTGTGGATATCTAAATTTAACTTGCAAACTCCCCTCTGCTGGCAGAGGCTAGGGACTCCAGACCACGAATCTACAGCAGGGGTTCTCAACCTTTTTCCAGAGAGGAGGACTGCAGTGATGTGACTTCTTGGGAGCACTGCATAATTTGCATGAATTATTTGCATAAATATGCATAAATCCAGTCTCCTCTCTGCAATTCAGTGTAATTCAATTCAATGGAAATTGAGATAATCAATTACCCACCCCAAGTTGACCCTGCTTCAATTTAGCTCAATTCACTTAAACCACTTACAGCAGTGGCTTATGACTGGAGGTCTCGCAGTGTGGCAGGAGGCCCCCGCCCTGGCATGGTCACAGTGATATCATGGTGCACAGGTTGGCTCCAGCAGGCTGGCTCAGGTCAGGCTTTGCTCCCCCATCAGGAGCAGCAATGGTGGCAGGACAGCAAGAGCCCTGGGTGGGCACAAAGCCCAGTGCCAGCGCAGGTATGGTGGCGAGTGGGCTCCAGCTGAGACAGGCAGGCAGACTCAGAGCAGGCTTCAGGCCCTGCTCCGCCAACCATGGGGCAGCAATGGCAGCAGTGCAGCAGGGACACAAGGCAGGCTCCAGCTACGGCAAGCAAGTTCAGGACAGCCTCCAGGTTCTGCTCCCCAGCATTGCTACCCCACCACTGACGCATGCTGAGGCTGGATTGGTAGCAGGCAATGCTTTATTTATTTATTTATATACAATTTCGATCCCACCCCTCCTGCCCACAGGGCAGCCCGGGGTGGCGAACAACAACTATAAAAAACAATAAAACATTTAAAACAGTTAAAAATTCCACATTTTGTAGGGGAAAAAACTCCCTCCCTCCCCTGCCCCTCGCCAAAGGCTCAAGGCTTAGTGGGCACAGCATTAGTGGCTCTTGCTCCCTGGTGACTTCCAGAGGTGGCTCTCGGGGTGGGAAAGAACCTTCACTATGTCACTATGTCCCTGTTCCTTCACTATGTCCCTTTGCTGCTTGAAGTGGCAAAAGAGACACGGTGAAGCACTGGAGCTAGTTTTCCCCACAGAGAGCCACTGAGCCCGTAGAAATTGGAAACAGGGGAAATAAATGGGAAACATCCCCCTGAACTTTCACAGCAGTGGAGATATGAAGGGCCAAATCCCCCTCACCAACTTTAGAGCCTCAGATACAGCTTCCAGAACTTAGTCGACACGTCACCTAGGTGTCGGTGGCAAGAATGCACCATGGCAGCAAGGTATTTATTTTATTTATTTTTTAGTTTCTCAGCCATCCTCTCCTGCAGCTTGGGGAAGTTTACAACATACTTAAAAACATATAAAGTATAATCCTTCAGTAAACAACAAAGATTTTTTTAAAAACAATATAAAAATCAGTAATAAATAACCCCAGGCAGAGCCCCAAAAAACCCTCGTGCCCCCCACACCCATCACCCTTCTCCCTCACTGAAAGCCTGGCGGAACAGCCAGGTCTTACACTGTCTTTGGAAACAGGGGAGGTCTGGGGCCAGGCGGATCGCCATTGGGAAGGAGTTCCACAGCCATGGGACAGTCACCGAGAACACCCCCCTCATTGTCACCACCCAAGATACACGGAGGACTCTGAGGGAGGCGTCCCCAGCCAACCACAGGGGCCGATCTAGGAGGGGAGGGGGGTGTAAAATGATCCTGCAGATAAGCGGGGCCCCGACCATTATTTGGAGAAGAGGGGGAAACAGTTGTAATTGAATGATTCAATCTGCAAACAAAAGGTTTTCAGGCAAGGAGATGCTATCTCACTGGGACTTTAGAAAGGAGAAAACACCCTCAGGGCAGCTCTGGGCATCTCCCCCTGCTGAAAGACAGAGAGAAAATTTGCCTTACTAATAACAGGACATTAAGGGTAATCCTCTACCTACTGAATTTGATTTCAATGGGTGAAGAACTGTTTCAAACAGGCTTTCAGGGTGCTGTCAGAGCCTTGCCCCCCTGTCTCCCCTAACCAGTATGCCTTGGAGCACCATCATGCCTGGCGCTTCTCCACAAAGCCGGAACCTGCCATCTGTGGGGTCAGTAGGATCTGGGTGTTTAGCCTGATGCAGAGAAAAGGGATTGCTCATCAGCTGGCAGACGTGGTCAGGTAAGAAACAGGGGCACTTCTTTCTTCCCAAACACTGCCAAGTTTACCAGGAAGATGGCGGCAGGCCAGCAAGTGCACAGACAGAGAGCGGTTCTGAATCGTAACCACGATCGTAAGCTGTTCTGAATCCCTGTCCGCATCCACCTTGCCCTCTCCCTTCATACCTTCAAATCTCTCCTTAAAACTCACCTCTTTTGCTCTGCTTGGTCTGACTCTTTATCCTGCTGATCCACAATATCCTATACCTATGGTCTGTGTACCCTTATCCTTGCCACATGGACCTGCCTGCTGTTATTCTCAACGTTACCAAGCCAAGTACGTGCACCTGAGACCCCACATCTTCATGACTGTTAGACCCTTGTCTCTCCCTCTGTTCCCCTTCCTAAGTCTCTCCCCAGCTCCCGTCTCTCAGATTGTAAGCCCTAGGGCAGGGACCGTGTCTCTTTTGTTACTTTGCAAAGTGCCAGGTACACTGCTGGCGCTATATAAATGTTTGTTAATAAATAATAATAATAATCATACTCACAGCTGGGCTTGGGGAGCACTTTTACACACCGCAGGAGCACCAGGTTGAGAATCCCTGATCTAAAGACACAAGTTGCCTACTGACCAGCAAGGATTTCACTGCCAATCACAGTACATCCACAATTTTACTAGATGAAGCCCCTTGAACTCTGCACTCCAATGGGGAGTTTACTGGTCACAGGTTATATTTTTCCTATAGAGGAAGCTATCTGCTCCTTGATATAGTTCTGCATAAATTGAGAAGAATTTGGATATTTTATTCCGACTGCTCCTGGATATTACAGCCAGCTAGCTATCATATGCTAAGTTACTCTGCTTGAGATCATTAACTCGGAGTACTAACATCTGCTTTTATTCCCACCAGTACCAGAACTGTCAGATCCTTAAATTTCTACCAAAAAAATGCTCATCTAAAAATAAATTCTCCACCTCCATGGCTTTCCTCAAAGTGCCAAATGTAACAATTCTGTTACATTTTAAATCCAGAATATAAAATCTTTCCTTAAATGTGTGTCCAACCTTAATTGCTCATATTTGAATACAGTAGAAGCCTCTTAGTATACAGAAACATCCGAATAGCCAGCACTCCCAAAGGAAGGAGAGAAAAACAACTTAATCACAATTACAATATTAGGAAGAACCATTCCCAGTATTCTGTCCCATATAAGCCGTTGTCCTTATCACCTGTGTCCTGGTTAAGTGGAACAGTGTCTACCTCTACTTTAACTTGTTAACAGTCTTACAGTTGCATGAAAGCGGTTCCTGTCATGCTCTGCTTCTACTAGCAAAGCTCAAGTATTAAGGATTCCATTTAAACTGAACTTTATAACAAAAATCACAAAAACAAGTTCAAGACCTTCATCCTTATAACTAGAATATTAAGATAACTTTATATTTGCGGCAATTCCCCTCCCCCCCCCACCCCCAGTTTTGCTACCCTCTGAATGAATCATCTGAAAATTCAGAGTTAAGACAAGCTCCCTGACTTGTAGAGTTTGCTGCTAGAGTCACCGTCAACATCCTACAGAGGCCCACTGTCATACAAAGGACTCCCTATAGGATGCCATTCCTCTGTATGCTACATCCATGTTCCTCCTACATATTTCTTGATTTCTAAATGTTGTGAGTAGTCGCTTCTGCATCCAGTTTGTGGACTCCAGTTATTGACTTTGTCTACCTCTGACCCAGTGTTGTTCATGTGATATGTCCTGCACACTGCCATTCATCTTTCTTAATTCTTATCAACCACCAATTCATTCCTTTTCACTTGTCAGTTGATCTCTTTCCATGGCATGATGGGCTATTCTCAAGCATTCAAGCCAAGTTTGTCATCAAAACCCATGTTTCAATGTCATGATGGCTAGGAGATACTGGTAGAAGAGTTTTCTCTTCAGAAAAAGGAGAATGATGCCAGGGACAAAACAAGATGG
This sequence comes from Sphenodon punctatus, assembly GCA_003113815.1. Classification (NCBI taxonomy): domain Eukaryota; kingdom Metazoa; phylum Chordata; class Lepidosauria; order Sphenodontia; family Sphenodontidae; genus Sphenodon; species Sphenodon punctatus. The sequence goes on along the minus strand of QEPC01007521.1, from coordinate 630,853 downwards.
GGCTCAGGAGCAGTGGTGGCTCTATGTTTTGCAGGCCCTAGGCAAAACTTTTATATGGGCCCTTATACTTTATCAGTGGTTACACTAGTAGCCTAGATACAGATACTTGTCTTGCCAGTCCAAACAACAGTATTCCTCAGTACTATTATTTTAGATGTGTATCCTTCCCTATCCCTGAAGTGAGTCACAGCAGATTACAATAATTAAAAAGTGCCATCAAAATTTCAATACATATAAAAACAAAATCCCACCCCTCCTCATACCCAACCAACCCACACACCCACTCAATAAAAGTCTGTGCTAAAAACCTGATTCTGTGTGCCCCGGCTCCCTGCCACATGCAGCCAACTCAGTCCAAGCTACTGGGGCTGAAATTCGAACTTTGCCTGAGCACTCATGCTGGAGAAGAGACTGAGCGAGGCTAACCTCACCTCTAGTTGGCAAGCTTAGCCCAGGGGCATAGCTACAGGTGAAGCAAGTAGGGTCATTACCCCATGGCCCAAGCCTTCATGGAAGTCCCATACAGCCAGTGCAATGTCCTGCTTCCTCTGCAGGAGCAGTCTGTGCCTTTCCCAGTGAGCCAGGAGATGTTGCCTGTTTGTCCCTACAGCGAAAGGGTCCAGCCTGCTGAGGATCCACTTCCAGTCTCCTCTGCGCAGTAGGGAGCTAGCACAGGATCACCTCCCCAGCAGAGTCTGCAAACATCATCGGCTCCTCTGTAGTCCAGTTGCCCTCAATCCCATCCTGAATGCCAAGCAAGGGATCAATAAGGGATATAAAGATTATGGCTAACAGCCAACTTTATCAGTCTGATTCCTAATGCATTGGTATGGGTAGCCTTAGAACTCCTGGATTTGGGCAAAGCGGCTGGCATCTCCGGGGGTATATCGCAGTGGGGATCCAGAGAATGATCATTTGGCCCCAATCAGGCATTAAAATCACCTGTGATTATAAATAGCCCCTCTGGATGTTTACTTCGGAGGTCCTCCACAATTTTATCCAGGGTTCTCCACATTCCCTCTCTATATGAACCGGCATTGTAAGGGGGAATATAAACAGCTAAAAGCTGAATGATTCACCTCATCTTAGGGCATATACAGACTGGGTACCCAAACCTGGGCATATGGCGGGATACGTCGCCACTCCAATATCAACTAAAGCAAACCATCTATTTTTTCGTGCCTGGGTTAATGCCCTGCCCTCACGGGTTCTGGAGGGTCGCTTCCAGGAAGTCCCTTTTAAAGAGAGACTATGCCCTTTTGATAACATCGATGTTGAGACAGTGGCCCATTCTATGTTACATTGCCATTTGTACGATGTTCCTAGGGAAAGGCACTTGAAGGAGCTGTTGGGAAGTTTAACAGGAAGGGCCGAATCTAGGTGCCTGGTTAGCCTTCTGAATGGTCAAGATCCTCAGAGCATCAGGAGTGTTGCATCCTTCCTACTTTGTGCATCACAATGTAGGAGGAATTTTCTAGAATTCAGAGGTCCTCCGGATGATTCTTTATCCCAGGTATGGGCTTCGGCTTTAATCTGTAAAAGGGCTGGGCTGGCACAGCCTTGTAATGATTTGGCTCTTGTTCCAGGATTCTGGGCTGTAAAGTAGGAGGGGGTAGTCTTTCTTGTAGACAGGGATGGTATTAACATTGGATGACTATTTTATTTTGTATGATAATTTGCTTACTCTCCACTTACTATTTACTTATCTATGCCATCAGTAAGTGATTTGAATTATTTTACTGTTTTACATGAATCCTTGCTGGTTCATGTTTTTTAGTTTTAATGTATTGTAATGGCCTTTGGCTGTAAATAAACTTGACTGATAAGGGAATTGGTTCCATAGTATCTGTTTCCCTTTCTTCCCCTTCAAGTCAATCCTCAACATCAGCAGCTGCCTCAGGGAGTAAAGCACCAGGTACCCTTTAAGCAGACACAAACTCCTTCCCCTTATCTCCCTTGCATTTCTGCCTCGGGTGGAGATGTAGGAAGCCACCTAGTCAGAGATGCTGCTTACAGTATGCGGACAAAGGTGTGGAGAGCAGCCCCAGTGACGCCTGACTGCTACCGAAGCCTCTTCAGTGCCTTCCCCTCTATGCCCAAAGCGAGAAGGCATAAGGAATGGGTTGCCCATACCCCCCTCATCAATGGCGGTGGCTTTCTTAAGGAATGAGANCGTGCACACGCTTGACTTGGTTACATCGAGAATGATGGCTGGCTGGTCCGTGTGGTGAGGATATGAGTACACAGTGTACTGAATAGAGGGTATCAGCAGGAGTTAGGTGAGGGGAGCGAGGAGTCGGGGAGGGCAGAGCGGAAAAGGTGGGAGGGATTTGAAGGTACGAAGGGAAAGGGTGAAGCAGATGTGGGGAGGGAGTTCCAGGCATGGGGGGAAGCTAAGGAGAAGGGACGAAGGCGGTATGGGGGGGCGAGGGAAGGCGAGAGAGGGGACAGAGGAGGAGCGGAGTTCACGAACTGGAGTACGGAGGGAAATTACTGCAGGGAGGTAGGGGGAGCAAGGTTGTGAAGAGCTTTATAGGTGAAAACTACACGCTTGTGCAGGATTTGTTCAGGAAGGGGGAGCCAATGAAGAGAGGAGGGGCTGCACATGGTCAAAGCGACAGACAAGGTGAATGACCCTGGCAGCAGAGTTTGGGCAGAGATAAGGGGAGAAAGGTGGCTGGGGGGGAGGGGGGAAGAGAGAAAACCTGTCTCTTATACACATCTACACACACACACACACACACCCTTCTTCCCATCGTGCTACCTCAGGTCAGCTAGCAAGGGGATACTCCAGGCCAGTTGCTGATCTGAAGTACTCTCAAATTGCCAGTCAGTTTCTAAAACAGCATGAGGTTGGCTTTAAAAGAAGTGTCCAAATGCCCTAATTTGCTCTGATACCTCACTTGCACCCCTGCTCCAGTGTCTCCTGGGTCTCACTTTCCCTTATGCCTCAGCCTCCCACCCAAGCTTTGACCCGCCTTCCCCTGACCAAGAGCACTTTCCCCCTCCTTACCTTGTCTCTCCCTGGTTGGTAGTAATTTTGGCTTCCCTCAGGGCCCTATTAAATCTAGCTATGCCACTGGCCCCACCTCTTCCCTTTTTTCCTCCAGAGCTGAACCACAATGGCGAGACCAGTTCTTATCTTGACTGAGGTCAAAAATGAAAAGGGGAGAATAAGTTCTCATCTTACACAAGTGTGAATGTGAGGGGGGTATGACATAGCAGCATGGTGGAGTGGGGGTGTTGTCATAGCATAGCACTGATTATTATTATTAGCAAGCATTTATATAGCACCAGCAATGTACCTGGCACTTTACAAAGTAATGGAATAGACACGATCCCTGCCCTAGGGCTTACAATCTGAGACACCGGGGGGGGGGGGGGGGGGGGGGGGGG